>CP139503.1:296010731-296600932 GCA_021014915.2 Artemisia tridentata subsp. tridentata
TTATTCAGATTATTACTCTTTGTTTATCTCATCATTTTATGTACTTTCTATTTTAGTAACTTTCCAGATTTAGTAAGTTTTCATAATTAACAGGTTTTCCAGAATTAACATATATTATCATTTCAGATTAGGTTTAACCCTTATTCAGAGATTATTATGGAATATCAGTATATTTTATCAAGTTACAGAAGTTTAGGGTTTTAAATGACAATTATACAAAGTTTAGGGTTTTAAATGTAACTTCATTAATTTCCAAGGTCATTAGTGAAAATACTTCAAGTTACAGAATTATATACTCATTTATTCAGAATTACATTTTATTCCCTTAAGTTTCACAATTTACAGATTACACCCCTTTAGTTACATAATTTACAAAACCAACCTTATAATTACATATTTTACAAATTAAACCCTACAATATCCATATTTACCAACCAAGCATATTATATTTCAAATTTACAGAATATACCATCAGAAGTTAGTACTTTACATATTTGACCCCTCAGAATTCAGAATTTACATATTTAGCCCTTTAAGTTTACAAAACATATATATTAAATCATAATTTCATAACAATTACATAATTAGCCCAAAAATCCTCAAAATTACACAACAACCTTTTTATATCAGTATTAACACAAAACAACTTCAGAATTCCAGATTTACACTTTTGGTCCCTCACTTTTAATTAATTCCAATTCGTAACCCTAATTTTCCAATAATTCATTATTATGCAATATTTACACTTAGGACCCCAAAGTTATATTTTTCCCACATTCTTACAGATGTATATGATCTTACAAAAATATCCCAGAAGTTTCAAAGTTGGCAAAATAGGTCCTTTTACTTTTTAGTTCAAATCGCCTAGACTTTTTATAAACAATTACAAACCCTACTTTTCACCAATCATTGAACTATCATTAATTCATCATTAAAACACCTTAAATGATCAGATATTCATCCAAGAAACCAAACCCTAGAGGCCACGATTTTTATTTTATTTGTTTCTTTATTTTTCTAAAATCCGGTTTTATCAATAATTAACCACGTAAATTTTAAGCTTCTAAAAATCAAAACCATATTTTTCCCAGATCATACGACTCATAAGGAACCCACGAAAAATAGTGAACATGCCCAGAAAATTCGTTTAACATATATTGCATATTTACGTATGTTTTAGACACTAAAATTAACACGACTTGATTTAGGCCACCATAATTCGATCTATCATTTTTCCCAGGTCTATTACATCATATGAGGTCTAAATAAAATAGCCATCATGCCCATAAATTCGGATTTCATATATTTGTGATTTACGTGTTCTATAGCCATTATATTATCATACGCATAGAATTAGCATGCATGGATCAATTTACATATTTTATATGAGTTATATAACATCAAAAGATCACAGGAAAATTTCCATATTAATTTTAACACGTTTGGTTTAGTCGCAAGAATTATTACCTTGATTTAGAGCTACTCGACAAGAAATCAAGAACAAGAACGAACCAAGGAGAAAACGCAGCAACCCTTAATTTTCCTAGCTCCCTTGCACCTCCAAGAACAACAGAAAATTTCTTGTTCAATCCCAGAATTTGTGAAGAAGCCTTGGTCGATTTATTTAGATCGCTAGGGTTTATTGTTTTTAGTCGGTTTAAGTTTTTAGAAGGGAGAATAAAAGAGATATGTTTTAACCTTGTAAAACCGACATTGGGGGGTATAAAAATCTGTATTTTCGGTATATAGATCAAGAAAATATTTGGGTTTATCTTGTCCAACATTTCCTTAATTTATTTTACTTATTATCTAATTTAAAAGAATTAACATTATATTTAGCTAAATTGTATAATTTTCGGATTTAATTAAATAAAGTGTATGATTATTTTTTTTTGAACATTTAAAATGATGAACATTGTCCCAGAAATTATTTGTTTCAGATATAGTTCGATTTCAGATGTTTTGGAATTATTTCGGAATTTTATAAGTTGTTTAATAAGGTTTTATATTATCAGGGGTAATTTGGTAATTTTACGGGTTATCTGAATTTCAGGTGTTACAACTACCCCTTATGAACTCTGGACTAAAAGGAAACCAAACTTGAATTATCTCAAGGTTTGGGGTTGTAGGGCAGTTGTAAGACTCCCTGATCCGAAGCATAAAACTTTGGGTGAAAGAGGCATTGAATGCATCTTTGTTGGATATGCTGAGCATTCCAAGGCTTATAGGTTCTATGTCATTGAACCTAATGAAGCTGTTTCAATTAACACTATAATTGAATCAAGGGATGCAAATTTTGATGAGAATAGATTCTCTTCAGTCCCTAGACCAAGTCAGAGGATTCCTAATGGAACCAATGATGTTGGTGTATCAGAAGCCTCTGATGAGGTCCCTGATGAGGTTGTGGAACAACAACCTGAACCTGAGCTCAGAAGAAGCACAAGGGTGAGGACTCTAAAATCATTTGGACCTGAATTTCAATTGTATCTGATTGAAGGAACTAGGGATGAGGTCTCTGACCAATACTCCTATTGCTTTAATGTTGAGGATGATCCCAAAACATTTGATGAAGCAATGAAGTCCCAAGATGTTGCTTTCTGGAAAGAAGCAATAAATGATGAGATGGACTCCATCATGGGCAACAACACTTGGGTGTTGGCTGATCTGCCACCTGGTTGCAAGCCTTTAGGCTGCAAATGGATTTTCAAGAAGAAAATGAAGGTAGATGGAACTGTTGAAAAATTCAAAGCAAGATTAGTCATTCAAGGCTTTAAACAAAAGGAAGGAATTGACTACTTTGATACTTATGCCCCTGTGGCTCGTATCAGTACCATAAGATTGCTGATTGCCTTGGCATCAATTCACAATCTGATTATTCATCAGATGGATGTGAAGACAGCTTTCTTGAATGGTGAATTGGATGAGGAGGTTTACATGAACCAACCTCAGGGCTTCATCATGCCAGGCAATGAGAACAAGGTGTGCAAACTGATTAAGTCCTTGTATGGACTGAAGCAGGCACCTAAGCAATGGCATCAAAAGTTTGATGAAGTGGTTTTGTCTAGTGGTTATTCACTTAACCAGTCTGACAAATGTGTGTATAGCAAATTTGATGAATCTGGTAAAGGAGTCATCATTTGTCTATATGTTGATGACATGTTGATCTTTGGCACTGACCAAAATCAAGTGGACCTTACAAAGGAATTTTTGTCATCAAGATTCTCCATGAAGGATATGGGGGAGGCAGATGTTATCCTTGGTATTAGGATTAAACATGAAGGTAACAAGATTTCTATCTCTCAGTCTCATTACATTGAGAAGGTGTTGAGGAAATTTAATTACTTTGATTGTACTCCAGTGAGTACTCCTATGGATACAAGTGAGAAGCTAATGCCCAATAAAGGCAAGGCTGTATCTCAACTTGAGTATTCAAGGGTAATTGGCTGCTTGATGTATGCCATGACTTGTACTAGACCTGACATTGCTTTTGCTGTGGGAAAATTGAGCAGGTATACTAGTAATCCTAGTGCTCATCATTGGCAAGCAATTCAGAGAGTACTGAAGTATTTGAAGAAAACTATGAATTATAGTCTCTCATATACTGGTTATCCTTCTGTACTAGAAGGGTATACTGATGCAAGTTGGATCAGTAACACTGAGGACAATTCGTCTACTAGTGGCTGGGTATTCCTACTTGGTGGAGGTGCAATTTCTTGGGCATCCAAGAAGCAAACTTGCATTACCAGTTCAACCATGGAATCTGAATTTGTGGCCTTAGCTGCTGCTGGTAAAGAAGCTGAATGGTTGAGAAACTTGCTTCTTGAGATTCCATTGTGGCCTAAACCTATAGCACCTATTTCTATCCGTTGTGATAGTGCTGCTACATTGGCAAAGGCTTATAGCCAAATGTACAATGGGAAGTCTAGACACTTAGGTGTCAGGCATAGCATGATTCGTGATCTTATCATGAATGGGGTGGTATCTATAGAGTTTGTTAGATCTCAACAGAACTTAGCTGATCACTTGACGAAGGGTTTGGCTAGAGACTTGGTTTTTAAGTCTGCTAAAGGGATGGGTTTAAGTCCAACTTAGTCACTGAATGCAAAGACACCCAACTCCCTCCTGAGGAAACTTTGGAGTTGAGTTCAATGTGGAAAGCTGAACATTTAGTGGACTGGAGCACTGTTTTATTTACATCCCAAGGTTGTGCTCAGAACCTGCTGGAAAGGAGGATGAAGTCTTCACTTCTTAATGGTTGATTTTCTTTGAAAAAGTGCTTTGCAGGGGCATGATTAAAAGATGAACCACCTATGTAAATGTTGAAGTTTTGCCGCTTCAGGAAGCTTTAGGACTTTTAGCTTTTACAACATTTATTAATTGGATATGGACACATGGCTTGTATAGTGTCAGGAGTATTTTAGTGTTTGAAAATGTATGTGTATTTTATATTCAGGTATTCAAATGGGTTGAAGGGTTCAATTCTTAGAACACCCTGATTCTCGAATATTTGAACTTGTAAGGTACTAAGATGAGAATTCAATCTTCAAGATATTTTCATTTATGCATATGTTTTGTTTTGTGTTTAATTTTTCATGCAAGGAAGTGAACTAAATTTGGGGAGGATTGTTGGAAAATTTAGTGCACTTGAAGGATTAATTCATACTTGTTAATGGGTTTGGAGGTACGGAGTGTACACCCATTTAGTCACTGAATCCCTTGACTCAATTGTGGTTATGTTCAAAGTACTGCTTGTTCAAAGTACTGCTTGTTCAAAGTACTGCTTGTTCAAGGTACTGTTAGTTTGATCAAGGTACTGTTAGCTTAGTCAAGGTACTGCTAAGTATAAATGACAATGCTGCTGATGCAGTTGATTCTGCTGATAGCATTATCTGTTCCTGCCGATAGCATTGTCATTCCTGCTGATAGCATTATCTGTTTCTGCTGATAGCTTTATTGCTACTGATGCAGAACAACTCTGCTGATAGTGTATCAATTCTGCTGATAGTGGTTTTGACTCTGCTGATGGGCAAAATTGATAGTACACTGACTCTGCTGTTTGGGCAATAGACTCTGCTGTTTAGGCAACAGACTCTGCTGTTAGTTATAACCACTGACTCCTACATTTATGGAAACTATTATGGATAATTAATGGGCCGTTAATTATACATAATTCCATGGGCTAGGGTTTTGAGTAAACTCTATTATAAATAGAGATCATCACATGGCATGAAGGAGATATACAAAACCCTAAACACTATAATACGATCGGTTCTTGATCTGTGCCTAGAACAAGAACATCACTTGGTTTTATCCCATAGAGATATTCGTGCAACCCAGGCATAGGGTCGAATAGTTTCTATTGGAAAGTGATACCACGACTTCAAGTGAATATCCGGTACCCTTGATTGATTATCTTTACCCTGTTACTGGGAGCACTACGACACACAGAAACCAACAAGACATACATGATTAAAGCACAATAATTCTTCTTCAACGCTTAATTCTTATTAGATATATATCAAAGAGTTATACCTAAGTATGTGCGGAAAAAAACACTTGGGACTGAATGACAGTGTAAGTATGTGATATCCTCACTAAACTTAAACATAAAACGAAAGTCATTGGGTTTAAGTATGAACTATGCTAAACCAATGAAATCTAGGACATAGTTCTATTTGGAGAAGTAAAAACAAGCACTTGAAAGTGTTAGAAACTTTTTTTTACATGAGATACATTTTTTCTTCGATACAACAATCTATTTATAAGAAAAGACAATATGGATATCCGTGGGGTAAAAAGTGCGTGTCAACATGTGATAAGCTACTTTAGCTTCTATTCCTAGAATGCTACCAGACATACTTTTGATGGAACAATGTTGACAACTGTTTGTACTTTTTACCAACTATAGTACTATTTGACTTTTGATAAGTGCTTTCAAACTTGTCTTTCCAAAAAATTTCCCGCCTATTTATCAGTCTTAGTTGCTCATCAGAGACAACTAAGTCTTCAGAATGTCATCAGTGGTTGAGGAGATCTTTCAGGGAGTCAGTGTGTTATTGTCATCACACATTGACTCCATCATCCTGATCTTGGTTCTTGTCTTCACGCTCTGAGTTCCGCCTCTGGTTGTGACGAGTCTTTATCTTTAGACTCTAAAGAACTTCTTAAGGATGACTCCCTGAACGTATTGTAACGTTCAAGGACTTGTATTCACTTAGGTTGTTTTTCATTCAAATCTATACTAAGTGACTTTTAGATCTGAATTGACCCAACAAAAGCCTAATCATATAACAAGTAATTAAGTTTGACATAAAGTCAAACTTAATCCCTCCCATTTGAGGGTCGGTCGACGTCTTACAACCCTAAGGGGTTGTGGTTTTGTCGTTTTCTACCCAGATATTTATTCCGGATAAATATTACATTTTGGGTAATTACTGTTTAGCCCCTAAATGAAAATACCACAATATTTTATGACCTCGTTTCTCTATGTCATTTCGTAACTCGTTTC
The DNA here is from genome assembly GCA_021014915.2 of Artemisia tridentata subsp. tridentata. Taxonomy (NCBI): domain Eukaryota; kingdom Viridiplantae; phylum Streptophyta; class Magnoliopsida; order Asterales; family Asteraceae; genus Artemisia; species Artemisia tridentata. The sequence goes on from CP139503.1 coordinate 296,017,240, forward strand.
TCATTTTCACTTGTCTGTTTTATTTAGTGTGCACCGGTGAGACAATTCGGCTTGGAGATGAAGGAATGGGTTGCCTCAACTAAAACGAATTTACTTTTGTTTGCATCTGAGATTACCACGATTGTAATTTATCAGCCTACATTTCTCATTAGATGCAGGTTCTTGAATGAGTGACTGCTTCGATATTTATGATACGGGACTCGAAAATTGGTTATTGGCCATAGTTGTTTCACGATCTATATTCATAAGAAATGTTTGATAGATACAACTAGTGTATAATGTGATTGTAATACTAGAGACTGAGTCATGACAATAACAAGAACATTCGTGTTCGTTAACGTTGGCTGAAAGAAAATACTAATAATTGTTTGTGTAATTTCCTTACCATTCCTTTACGGCAAGAGTTTGGTTCACATTCTTAATGTCACATGTATCTTGCATTCTTGCATTTAGCTCATCGTTATTTACTTGCTCCTGAAGTTTTGCAACTTCCATAAAAAATTCTAAATTTTTAAATAAACATAATATAATTATTACCGCCAGATTAGCATGTTACAAAATGTCTCCGCCATGTGGTTTTGGTCCATACATTTCATGCAAATTATGTAGACTGTGTAATATTCTATTGACCTCATTATTTGAGTACACCCATTTTATCAAATACTTTATTTTTTTTAAAGATAGACAAGTGGGTAAGACGTAAAATGATAAATGTACATGTATACATTAGACTCAAATTAGATGCTTATGTTCGTAACAGACACGAAAAATAATTCGGAACGAATATCAGACTTAAATAGGCTACGCTGCAACGCACGGTAGCGTAATTTCTCGTTCATGTATATTGACAATCCAAGTAATACTTGTAAGTTTGAATGAAAAAAGAAATGAAAAAAAATTTCATTTCATATTCGACATTGTAACACCCCCAAATTTGATTTGTGGCAGCGGAAGATTAATCTGGGTGTTACGGTGAGGATCGAAAACAAACTTTTAAGAAAACAGCCTAAGACGGCATTTTTAATATACATAGGTCCATAATACAAATCCAGTTATAAAATATTACATCAGAGTGCTAAGGTTTCATTTAAATAAACATTATTCTAACTGGATTACAACTTTATTATACACCATTTATTGAAGATAGGGTATGCCTGCTCCATGCCTTGCCGTGCTCTCCTTTAATTTCCTGAGATACATGCTTAAAAGTCAACATAATGTTGAGTGAAATCATGGAGTTTATAGTTTAAATATCAGTTTAATCACAAGTAAGATTGTATTGGAGATACAATCAGTTTAAAAGATTGATATTGCAGTTCATATATTGCCCTAAGTCTCATGACACGCAAACGTTAACAAAGTACCGCCTAAACGGAGGAGTCCACCAAATTAATGATGAAGATTTGCCCTCGGGTAATAGGTGATTTTGCCAATTCCTATTTCTCTCAAATATAATGCATCGCGACTAATACGACTAGCAAAAAGCATTCCGTCACAGTATTAGTGGGATAGGTCGTCAACCTCTAATAGATCTATTCATTATATTCGCGTTCACCGCAGTGATTAATGGCTCATGATAAAGGGTCTTATGGCAATATGGAGTACTTAGGCATATATCAAGTCAGGTAGCATACAGAAAAATACTTGTGATTTAGTTATAGCATGTATCCCCCTCACGGAGTTTAAAAAGTATAAAGAGTTTAAAAAGTGAGGCCATGACTCACCTTATGCGTTCCTGGTGATAGCAAAAATAATTCAGAGGTGATTATAACAACTTCGATATAAAACCTGGTAAATATTTAAATATCTGAGTATCTTACTAATTTCTAGAGTGTATGAGTATGAGTGGTGGATGATGATTATTTAACGATCTAATGAAGATGTTATATGCTTATGATGCTAGTACCCTTGTAAGATCATAGTTTCAATATGTAAACAAAATATAAATATGAAATATTTCTATCGCTATTAACTAATATGCAAATATAGTGCAAATGTGCATATAAAGTAAAGATGAGGTGCAAAATGAAAAGGAAAATAAGGATGACAAGTTATAATAGTTATTCCTTGGTCTTTCCAGATTTTACATTTTCTACCCTAACCGTGGGTCGCGTTACGTCGTTAGTCCTTATTCAGTCCGTAGTCCGATATCAGTCCAATACTTGTCCAATAGTCCATATAAGGCTTGAAGTTCAATAATATGTCAATTTCAGTCCTCTACAACTGTTTTTACAGCTTCAGTCCCTTGGCTTCCAGGTTTGGCAGTTTTAGTCCCTTACGGTTAAGTCGCGTTACATTTTTAGTCCTTTTCGCATATAATTGACGGGAAAAATATTCTGAAAATTTTTATAACTTTATTAAGTTTATTTTAACTTATTTTAATTTATAATTTCAGAAAATAAATTATTTTTGCACTAATGGGCCATTTAACGAGTTGTAGCATAGCTCGTTAAGAGTTTTAGAGGCGAGGGCTTGAAAATAGTTTCGGGCTTGGATTCGGGCTATTTTTAGGATTCCAAAAATATATCATATGGGCCTGATGGGCCTTGTTATCGAAAATACTTGTTGGGCTTGGTTATTGGCCCAAACCGAAGGCTATATTATTTTTATGAAATCAGTTGCTAATTCCTAGTGACTGTCGATCAACATGGATTATTTTAGGCGTGATGTCGAGCTTATGGGTTCTAACTTAGAACATGAAAAACATAGTTTGCTAGCTTGTCATTTAAGTGGTGTAAAAATTTGTATATATTGTGTACAAGTTTTCGAAAATATAACGAGGGTTTTTGGGCTGGTCGAGTGAAGGAGTTTTGTGAATATTCTATGAAATTTTTCTAAGGGCTTGGGTCTAGTCGAGTGGCGTTAAAAGGAGTTAATTAAGGTGTCGAACTGGGGTTATGAGAGGGATCTCAAAACACGAAATATGTAGTTTACCATGTGAGCTATCGAGATGGATAAAAAATATGTAGGTGTTGTGTGAACGGTTTTATATTAAATAAGTCGTGAAACGGCCTGTTTCGAGTAGATTTCTTTAACTATTAACTTCTTGATTATTTTTCCGTTTTCTCTTTATCCGGTTTAGCGAGGTGGGTTTATAGTTTATGTTCAAGTCAAGTTAGGTGATAGTCAAGAGTTGGTCATATGTTAGGCGTGACTTGGGTGAGTTGATCACTTAAGTTTTAACGTGTTTCCTTCTATATTTTGTTAACCTGGTTGAGATCAAATGGGTTTTAATGTTCGAATAATAAGTATGCATTTACATGAAGGGTTACTATATATATGACTTGAGTAAAGTGATGCATGGTGTGTTTTATATATGTTAACGTGTGAAGTAAATTTTGTGACAGTGTGTGATATGAAATAAAATGGAACGTTCGAATGGTGTAATAAATGAGCATGCATGGATACATGATAGGTATAATTAAAAGAGAATGTCGAGACTTACTTCACCTTTTAGAAAGGTGGTAGAGACTCTATGCTTGTCGAGACGAACACGAAAAGAACAACAACTTGCTTCGAACGTCCTATTCTTACCCGGTTAAGGTTACTGTCGAGACAGGGTAATTTTATTTGAAGGTATGGTGATAGTGGAATAAGGGTGAAGGTAGTGGTGAGTTCGAATGAGATACAAAAGAAGGCTAGTGAGTTGAAGTGGTTGTAACTTGAGCGGATTTGCTTTGCTTCCACATACACGACAGGATGGTTTTTGTATTGTTTAAGGAATATATTGAGTTTGATTGAAGATGATAGGTGATAGAGATTGACAAGGAACAAGTGGATCGGTTTATATAGCTAAAATATCTTCACATGTATTGACTATGATTGATTGTACTGTTATGAGGAGGACACTTGTGTGATAGTTTCTTCATTTGAGTGTGATAGTGGCCATATCTTTGTATTCTAGTTCTTGTTTCATTAGTACTCCTACGTGTATAAGCTTATTGTCCACAATTTATATTTTCTATTTTACTTTTGCACTTAGTAAGGTCCATATTGATAAGTTTGGTGTCGCAATGTTTACAGCCAAAACATGTTTAACGTTGAGTTGCCAATTGTTATATTTAGTTGTGTTCTTTGATATTACAGTAGTGGATTATGCTTGTGTATTATTAAGTGAAAGTAGTGCTAGACATAATTAAGGACGTCGAGTTCTAAAAAAAAATGGGTAACGAGGAAGGCAAGAAAAATGATGAAGGTGACTAACGAGCTAGTCTTGGTGTCGTGGGGTTGATGGGTTGCAAACTTGGAGTTGGGTTTTTATTGTCTAAAATGTAGGATGGTTGTGTTCGAGTCCTAAGTTGTGCATGGGAGCTTTTGATTCTTTGTGGTTTCGATCGGATAAAAAGAAAAGGAGCATAGGAATTAAAGATGTGCAACAATTTTACTAGATGGGTTAAATGTATTGTGATGTTAATTGGTTTGGGCTCGCTCCATGGATTAGTGGAAGTTAGGGTTTATTGGTTGTTGTTGGGCCGAGAGAACTAATGGTCCGGGTGGGTTTGTAGTGATAGATTAGGATTAGAATTTGAGTTTGTTGATATTGTTTGTGTTTTAATTAGATAGGATTAGGTAATATTGAGTTTTATTAAGTGTAGTGAAATAATAAAATGATTAGGATTACTTGTCTTTGTTTATATGAAAGTGGCGTTGCGTCGTAAGATATAAGTTCTAGCGTTGTTGTGTTAAATATATATATGTGCGTATATACAATGCATGGTTACTAGTAATAATAATAATAGCAAAAAGTTTAAATTTCTAGCAAAATAGGCATTAGGAAATAGTAACTCGAGATTATTATAAATCACTAAGATTAATTACAAGGGTTTTTACAGGGTCTTACAGTACTCCTCTCCTCATTCGAATTCCGTCCCGGAATTCAAATCTAAAACGGCTACTAAGAGTGATTTACGGGAATAAGTGGGGATATTTCTCACGGATTTGATCTTCGCGTTCCCATGTGTACGTTGGTCCTCTCTTAGAGTCCCATTTTACTTTCACAATAGGAATACGGCTTTGCTTGAGTTGCTTAACTTCTCTATCCATTATCTCTACGGGTTCTTCAGTGAATACGAGTTTGTCGTCCAATTTAATATCTTTCAGTGGAATGACGAGAGTCTCGTCCGATAGGCATTTCTTAAGTTGAGATACGTGGAAAGTAGGGTGTATTCTACTGAGTTCTTCCGGGAGTTCTAACTTATAGGCAACTGGACCTATTCTTTCGAGGATTTTGAACGGTCCAATGTATCTTGGGTTGAGTTTTCCACGCTTTCCAAAGCGTATCATCCCCTTCCAGGGCGAAACTTTTAGCATAACTCTATCTCCGACTTCAAACTCCATGGGTTTTCTTCTCACGTCTGCGTAACTCTTTTGTCTGTCACGAGCGGCTTGGAGACGATGTTTGATTTTGAATATTTTCTCGGTTGTGTCGTGGATTAATTCTGGTCCGGTAAGCTGCATGTCACCAACTTCTGTCCAACAGATAGGTGATCTGCACTTTCTTCCATAAAGTGCTTCGAAAGGTGCAGCCTTCAGACTAGCTTGATAACTGTTGTTGTACGAGAATTCAACCAATGGTAGGTGTTTATCCCAACCTTTTCCGAAGTCAATCACACATGCTCTAAGCATATCTTCCAAGGTTTGGATTGTTCTTTCACTTTGTCCATCAGTTTGAGGATGATAGGCGGTGCTCATGTCCAATTGAGTACCGAGAGCTTTCTGTAAGGATTGCCAAAATCCTGAAGTGAATCGACTGTCTCTGTCAGAGATGATGGAGATCGGGACTCCATGTCGGATTATGATTTCCTTGAAGTATAACTGAGCGAGTGTGTCCAACTCGTCAGTTTCTTTGATAGGCAGAAAATGAGCTGATTTGGTTAAACGATCGATGATAACCCAAATGGTGTCATATCCGGTCGACGTTCTTGGTAACTTGGTAATAAAATCCATGGTGATTCGTTCCCATTTCCAAACTGGTATCTCCGGTTGTACAAGTGGTCCAGAAGGTTTCTGACTTTCGGCTTTGACCCTTGAACAAGTCAAACACTTCCCAACATATGTTGCAATGTCAGCTTTCATGTTTGGCCACCAGTAGAGTTGTTTGAGGTCTTGGTACATTTTGGTGGATCCGGGATGAATGGAATATTTAGACTTGTGAGATTCATTCATGATAAAATCACGAATACCTCCATAAAGAGGAATCCAGCATCTTTTCTTGAAGCATAACATTCCATCTGATCTTCGTATGAGTCCGTTCTCCCTTTCTATCATGCCCTTAATGTTCTCTTGAGCTCGATTCTCTTCCTGAAGAGCTTCTGATTGGGCCATGAGTATTTGAGATGGGAGTGGTGAATGAATTGTCATTTCTAATGATCGAACTCTAAGAGGTTTAATTCTTTCTTTTCTGCTCAAGGCATCGGCCACGACATTTGCTTTACCGGGATGGTAGCAAATTTCACAGTCGTAGTCGTTGAGTAGTTCTATCCATCGGCGCTGTCTCATATTCAACTCCTTCTGATCCAGTATGTGTTGAAGACTTTTGTGATCGGTGTATACCGTACACTTTGTACCATATAGGTAATGTCTCCATATCTTAAGAGCAAATACTACTGCTCCTAGTTCTAGATCATGAGTGGTGTAGTTTTCCTCGTTTTTCTTGAGCTGTCGAGAAGCATATGCTATGACTTTGTTTCTTTGCATTAGCACCGCACCTAAACCATGATGTGATGCGTCACAATATACTACAAAGTCTTCGCTTCCGTCGGGTAACGCTAGAATTGGAGCTTCACAGAGTTTTTGTTTTAAGAGTTGAAATGCTGATTCTTGTTTCTCTTCCCAGATATACTTCTTGTTTTTCTGAGTGAGTTCTGTCAAAGGTTTTGCGATTTTGGAAAAACCTTCTATAAACCTTCGATAGTAACCAGCGAGTCCTAAGAATTGTCGAATTTCAGTGGGAGTGGTGGGCGAAGCCCAACCTTTGACTGCTTCGATCTTGGCGGGATCAACGTGAATACCTTGATTGTTGATGATGTGACCTAAGAATTGAACGGTGGAGATCCAAAAATCACATTTGGAGAATTTTGCATACAGTTTTTCTTGTTTGAGTACACCCAAAATGGTTCTCAAATGTTCCGCATGCTCTTGTTTGTTGCGTGAGTAGATCAAAATATCGTCAATGAATACGATCACGAACTTATCCAGATATGGTTTACACACGCGGTTCATGAGATCCATGAACACTGCGGGTGCGTTGGTAAGACCAAATGGCATTACGCGGAATTCGTAATGTCCGTATCGCGTTCGGAAGGCTGTTTTGGGAACGTCTTCTTCTCTGACTCGTAGTTGATGGTATCCTGATCTTAGATCGATTTTTGAGTAAACACTCGATCCTTGCAATTGGTCAAATAGATCGTCTATTCTTGGTAATGGGTATCGATTTTTCACTGTGAGTTTGTTCAACTCTCTATAATCGATGCACATTCGGAATGTTCCATCTTTCTTTTTGACGAACAGGACTGGTGCTCCCCAAGGTGATGAGCTGGGTTGGATGAATCCTTTATCTGACAATTCTTTCAATTGCTCAGATAATTCTTTCATTTCGGAAGGGGCTAACCGATACGGTGCTTTTGCAACAGGTGCTGCTCCAGGCACTAAATCGATTCGAAACTCTACTTGCCGGATGGGTGGAATACCTGGCAAGTCTTCAGGGAACACTTCTGCAAACTCATTTACAACTGGCACTTCTTCTAGTCGCTTTTCTTTTTCTTTCGATTTATTTTCCGTTACTTGGACTAAAAATGCGTGACATCCCTTGTTTATGTATTTCACTGTTTTGATGTACGAAATGATATTGAGTTGGGTTTTGAAGTGATCACAACGAACGATGAGCGTTTCATTGTTCACAGGGATTTGGATAACTTTTTCATCACAGATGATCCGGGCACGATGTTTGGATAACCAATCCATACCCACAATTGCGTCAAAGCTTCCAAGTTGGATAGGCATGAGATCAATCGGAAATGATTTGTTTTGGAGAGTTAAGGTGCAGTTTTTGAGTACGGTGTTGGTGTTTAACAATTTCCCGTCGGCTATCTCAATTTCATACGAGGTGTCTAATTCTACAGGCGTTATCTTAAGCAATAAAGCAAATGAAGTAGATACAAAACTTCTATCGGCTCCAGAATCAAATAATATTTTAGCACTATTTTGATTCAGTAAGAAAGTACCCGTAGTGACGTTGGGGTCTGGTGACACGTTTCCATCTCCGAGTACATAAGCTCTTCCTCGGGCAACTTGATTGACATTCTTGGGGCAGTGGCTTTTATAATGACCTGTTTCACCACAACCGTGGCACTTCACTGCTATTGGGTACGCGTTTGCTCCCGTGGCCCTACAGTCCTTGGCTACATGGCCTATTTTCCTACAGTTACCGCAGATGGCGGTACAAGGTCCTGTATGATGCAGCTTGCACTTGTTACACTGGGGTTTTGTTCCAGCATACACTTTTCCTTCAGCAGGTGTGGCCACATAAGCTCTAGCAGCTTCTTGTCTGCGGTTTTGTTGTTGATGTCTATCATTCCTGCTTTGCTGATAGTTCCTACTGCGGTTGCTTCGATCATTGCTGCGGTAGTTCCTGCTGTGATGGTAATAACTGTTGCTGTTCCGGTTGTTGCCGTCATGGTTATCATAGTTTCTCTTTTGTCCACTGATCGTGGAGTTAGAACCTCGTTTAATCACTCGGCTCATCATTCGCTGAGCAAATACGAATGCAGCTTCAAGAGTTTGTGGGTGTGATGCGGTGACATCTCCTTCAATGCTTGAAGGTAATCCTTCCACGTATTTCTCCAATGTCTTTTCCAGATCAGGTACCATGTGTGGGCACAAAAGAGCTAACTCTTGAAATCTCCGGTTGTATGCACCGATATCATTGTTTTTCACTTCTAACTGGTAAAATTCATCTTCGAGCTTTCTGACTTCAGTCCGGGGACAGTACTTTTTCAGCATTTTATTTTTCAGTTCAGTCCATGAGATCTGAAATGCTGCTTCAGTACCCATTATCTTGACCGTGGCATTCCACCAGGATAATGCATTTCCTCTTAAAGTTCCGGTGGCGAAAGTGACCTTATTGATTTCTGCACAGTTGCTTCTCATGAATACCGTCTCCATACACTCAAACCACTGTGCTAGTTCCGTTACTCCTTCTACTCCTCGGTAGGTAGTTGGTTGGCAACTTAAGAATTCTTTGTAAGTGCATTTACGTGGAGTAGATGCCTCACTTTCATTTGTTGCTCCCATAGTATCGCTTGAGCGGTTTGCTGCATCGGCCTCGCGTGCTGCGGTGATGCCTTCATCAATCATTCTTCGAACCTCCTCATGTGTTAGTGTTACAGTTGCGTTGATGGTTTCGTTGTCGCTATGTGCCATTTTCTATTAATGTCACAAGAATACAAATTTAGAATTCGGACCGAATAGCTGAGTATATGCACAATGTAATCATGGTGTGAAATAATAATTAAATTGAATATTTGCCCATATTTATGATATCTCTGTAGTTTATCAATTTACAGATGTGGGATTATTAAGGAACAATCAATTTAATTATGCAACTGGATTTCATGCCACCATATTTATGTGTTCCGGTTCTGCAATATTAACACAATTAGAGAATCATAATAATAACAGGTAACATCACGACATGTCTGGATACAGTTACATACGAACAACCATAATACATAAGTTAACAGATATATAGCACATCACTACCAGCATTACAACATTAATAACTTGATCAGTTGAGTTTTACAACAAAACGATACAAGAGTCTTTATTAATTGCCACATGCGGCAGACTACAATGTCTCAAACTATACAATCATGCTAACTATGTCTACTGCTCAGGTCTATCCGTACGCCTCGTGAGCTCTGAGATCTGGTCTCTGAGTCTCTGTATCTCTGCCTGATGCTCCATCTGTATGTCTCCCATGAGTCTCTCTAATGTGTCTGCTCTACGCTGTGACAAGTGAGCCTCCCAAGCTAAGTCCTGGCCCTCTCGACGTAAGGATATCGCGTGAGAACGGGTATCTGCCAAGTCTGTCTGCATCTGTCTCAGGCACTGCTGTATCACTGCTCTGTTAGAAGCCAACCTATGCAGAATATCGCTGATAGTCCCTGGAGAATCCAGTGGCACATGGTCGGTCATCCGAAGAAGTGACTCGATCTGCTCTTCGTGACCTTCGAGTCTCGTCACTACTGTGGATGGGATAAGGGTGTGGGTGACTACCGGTCTAAATCCTTCCCAAGCATCATAGGTCTGATCTGGAGGAGTAAAACCAGGAGGGTAAGGTAGTGATGGTGAGGATGGGTGTGTCTGGTCTGTGATGCGACGTCTACTCGATGAAGGAATATCCTCTGCAGGAGTCGGATCCCGCTGTCGAGGTGGTAGTGGATATGTCCGGGTATGTATGTCAAGTACATGGTCAGGTAGTGGTGGTGGTACAACATGATGGGGCTCGGGTAAATCATCAGCAGGGAGCCATTGCTGACTCTCATAGTACAAGTCGTCAGGGGGTGGTATGTAAAAAGGAGAGTAAGTGTCGTAAACAAAATGTGGTGGTAGCGTAGGTGCTGGCAAAGCTGGCACATGTATGTCATCTAATAACGGTATAGCGGCGGCTCCACCCTCTACAAAGGGCTCAATCGCGTCAGGTACAATCTCTGGTACTACAGCATCGAGGAGTACGGGGGACGTAACTGATGCTGGTGATCCCTCGGAGTCCGGCTCCGATGATATACTAAAGTGGGTGATAAACGACATAATACTGTAATAATCCATATATCGTAGAATAAGTAACTTACTAACATCAAGTGGTGTATTATAATCATAAGATGATCTAGCTGTGCACAGTAACTATCAAGTATGCAGGGCTTATATATGACAATTTAACGAATAACATACCGAGCACGGCAGCAAGCAGGCATGGAGAATTTAAGGTAACATGGTGTATAATTCATTTGTTTGAAAAATGTAGTTATAGTCCAACGTTTAAAAACATTTGGTTCTCTATAACCGAAGCTCTGATGCCAAACTGTAACACCCCCAAATTTGATTTGTGGCAGCGGAAGATTAATCTGGGTGTTACGGTGAGGATCGAAAACAAACTTTTAAGAAAACAGCCTAAGACGGCATTTTTAATATACATAGGTCCATAATACAAATCCAGTTATAAAATATTACATCAGAGTGCTAAGGTTTCATTTAAATAAACATTATTCTAACTGGATTACAACTTTATTATACACCATTTATTGAAGATAGGGTATGCCTGCTCCATGCCTTGCCGTGCTCTCCTTTAATTTCCTGAGATACATGCTTAAAAGTCAACATAATGTTGAGTGAAATCATGGAGTTTATAGTTTAAATATCAGTTTAATCACAAGTAAGATTGTATTGGAGATACAATCAGTTTAAAAGATTGATATTGCAGTTCATATATTGCCCTAAGTCTCATGACACGCAAACGTTAACAAAGTACCGCCTAAACGGAGGAGTCCACCAAATTAATGATGAAGATTTGCCCTCGGGTAATAGGTGATTTTGCCAATTCCTATTTCTCTCAAATATAATGCATCGCGACTAATACGACTAGCAAAAAGCATTCCGTCACAGTATTAGTGGGATAGGTCGTCAACCTCTAATAGATCTATTCATTATATTCGCGTTCACCGCAGTGATTAATGGCTCATGATAAAGGGTCTTATGGCAATATGGAGTACTTAGGCATATATCAAGTCAGGTAGCATACAGAAAAATACTTGTGATTTAGTTATAGCATGTATCCCCCTCACGGAGTTTAAAAAGTATAAAGAGTTTAAAAAGTGAGGCCATGACTCACCTTATGCGTTCCTGGTGATAGCAAAAATAATTCAGAGGTGATTATAACAACTTCGATATAAAACCTGGTAAATATTTAAATATCTGAGTATCTTACTAATTTCTAGAGTGTATGAGTATGAGTGGTGGATGATGATTATTTAACGATCTAATGAAGATGTTATATGCTTATGATGCTAGTACCCTTGTAAGATCATAGTTTCAATATGTAAACAAAATATAAATATGAAATATTTCTATCGCTATTAACTAATATGCAAATATAGTGCAAATGTGCATATAAAGTAAAGATGAGGTGCAAAATGAAAAGGAAAATAAGGATGACAAGTTATAATAGTTATTCCTTGGTCTTTCCAGATTTTACATTTTCTACCCTAACCGTGGGTCGCGTTACGTCGTTAGTCCTTATTCAGTCCGTAGTCCGATATCAGTCCAATACTTGTCCAATAGTCCATATAAGGCTTGAAGTTCAATAATATGTCAATTTCAGTCCTCTACAACTGTTTTTACAGCTTCAGTCCCTTGGCTTCCAGGTTTGGCAGTTTTAGTCCCTTACGGTTAAGTCGCGTTACATTTTTAGTCCTTTTCGCATATAATTGACGGGAAAAATATTCTGAAAATTTTTATAACTTTATTAAGTTTATTTTAACTTATTTTAATTTATAATTTCAGAAAATAAATTATTTTTGCACTAATGGGCCATTTAACGAGTTGTAGCATAGCTCGTTAAGAGTTTTAGAGGCGAGGGCTTGAAAATAGTTTCGGGCTTGGATTCGGGCTATTTTTAGGATTCCAAAAATATATCATATGGGCCTGATGGGCCTTGTTATCGAAAATACTTGTTGGGCTTGGTTATTGGCCCAAACCGAAGGCTATATTATTTTTATGAAATCAGTTGCTAATTCCTAGTGACTGTCGATCAACATGGATTATTTTAGGCGTGATGTCGAGCTTATGGGTTCTAACTTAGAACATGAAAAACATAGTTTGCTAGCTTGTCATTTAAGTGGTGTAAAAATTTGTATATATTGTGTACAAGTTTTCGAAAATATAACGAGGGTTTTTGGGCTGGTCGAGTGAAGGAGTTTTGTGAATATTCTATGAAATTTTTCTAAGGGCTTGGGTCTAGTCGAGTGGCGTTAAAAGGAGTTAATTAAGGTGTCGAAATGGGGTTATGAGAGGGATCTCAAAACACGAAATATGTAGTTTACCATGTGAGCTATCGAGATGGATAAAAATATGTAGGTGTTGTGTGAACGGTTTTATATTAAATAAGTCGTGAAACGGCCTGTTTCGAGTAGATTTCTTTAACTATTAACTTCTTGATTATTTTTCCGTTTTCTCTTTATCCGGTTTAGCGAGGTGGGTTTATAGTTTATGTTCAAGTCAAGTTAGGTGATAGTCAAGAGTTGGTCATATGTTAGGCGTGACTTGGGTGAGTTGATCACTTAAGTTTTAACGTGTTTCCTTCTATATTTTGTTAACCTGGTTGAGATCAAATGGGTTTTAATGTTCGAATAATAAGTATGCATTTACATGAAGGGTTACTATATATATGACTTGAGTAAAGTGATGCATGGTGTGTTTTATATATGTTAACGTGTGAAGTAAATTTTGTGACAGTGTGTGATATGAAATAAAATGGAACGTTCGAATGGTGTAATAAATGAGCATGCATGGATACATGATAGGTATAATTAAAAGAGAATGTCGAGACTTACTTCACCTTTTAGAAAGGTGGTAGAGACTCTATGCTTGTCGAGACGAACACGAAAAGAACAACAACTTGCTTCGAACGTCCTATTCTTACCCGGTTAAGGTTACTGTCGAGACAAGGTAATTTTATTTGAAGGTATGGTGATAGTGGAATAAGGGTGAAGGTAGTGGTGAGTTCGAATGAGATACAAAAGAAGGCTAGTGAGTTGAAGTGGTTGTAACTTGAGCGGATTTGCTTTGCTTCCACATACACGACAGGATGGTTTTTGTATTGTTTAAGGAATATATTGAGTTTGATTGAAGATGATAGGTGATAGAGATTGACAAGGAACAAGTGGATCGGTTTATATAGCTAAAATATCTTCACATGTATTGACTATGATTGATTGTACTGTTATGAGGAGGACACTTGTGTGATAGTTTCTTCATTTGAGTGTGATAGTGGCCATATCTTTGTATTCTAGTTCTTGTTTCATTAGTACTCCTACGTGTATAAGCTTATTGTCCACAATTTATATTTTCTATTTTACTTTTGCACTTAGTAAGGTCTATATTGATAAGTTTGGTGTCGCAATGTTTACAGCCAAAACATGTTTAACGTTGAGTTGCCAATTGTTATATTTAGTTGTGTTCTTTGATATTACAGTAGTGGATTATGCTTGTGTATTATTAAGTGAAAGTAGTGCTAGACATAATTAAGGACGTCGAGTTCTAAAAAAAAATGGGTAACGAGGAAGGCAAGAAAAATGATGAAGGTGACTAACGAGCTAGTCTTGGTGTCGTGGGGTTGATGGGTTGCAAACTTGGAGTTGGGTTTTTATTGTCTAAAATGTAGGATGGTTGTGTTCGAGTCCTAAGTTGTGCATGGGTGTTTTTGATTTCCTTGTGGTACCGATCGGATAAAAAGAAAAGGAGCATAGGAAATAAAGATGTGCAACAATTTTACTAGATGGGTTAAATGTATTGTGATGTTAATTGGTTTGGGTTCGCTCCATGGATTAGTGGTATTTAGGATTTATTGGTTGTTGTTGGGCCGAGAGAACTAATGGTCCGGGTGGGTTTGTAGTGATAGGTTAGGATTAGAATTTGAGTTTGTTGATATTGTTTGTGTTTTAATTAGATAGGATTAGGTAATATTGAGTTTTATTAAGTGTAGTGAAATAATAAAATGATTAGGATTACTTGTCTTTGTTTATATGAAAGTGGCGTTGCGTCGTAAGATATAAGTTCTAGCGTTGTTGTGTTAAATATATATATGTGCGTATATACAATGCATGGTTACTAGTAATAATAATAATAGCAAAAAGTTTAAATTTCTAGCAAAATAGGCATTAGGAAATAGTAACTCGAGATTATTATAAATCACTAAGATTAATTACAGGGGTTTTTACAGGGTCTTACAGACATTGAATGAGTGAAATAATAAGAAGACAATATTAAGACTATAGAAACCATATCCCAAGTTTACTAGTTTATATACAAACTAAAAGCACCAAGAACAACCACACCAAGACCCACCTCGAGCCCGTACTTTAGGTGAGTACTCCAAACCAAGCCACCAAGGCTATCGGAACACCATTGAGCTCCCCCAAAGAGCCAATGTATCTCCCTTGCGATCCGACACCATCCGGTTGGTGCAAAGCGGATGTGCATTCCATGGACTTCGTTCTGAAGATCCAAATCAACATCTCAAGGATTTCCTTAAAATTGTAGATTCCATAGACCTTGATGTTGCAACTCAAGAGACGACACGCTTGCGTCTCTTCCAATTCTCTCTACGTGACCAAGCTAGTTAATGGCTTGAGCGTTTGCCTGCGGGATCCATCACATCTTGGGATGATCTCACTTCTCGTTTCCTCGCTCAATTCTTCCCACCCAAGGCAATTACTTTGTTACGTGACCAAATTGAGAGGGAAATCAATGAACTTAGAAGGCTTAATGAGTTAATTAAGAGAGAAATTGAGTTTAGAACCAATCCTTGCACGGATAACACTACCCCTAATAATTACTTGGAAGAGGAACGAGATGATGACTATAGGGTTTTTAGAAATTTCTTTCCAACATATGAAGAATTGACCTATCATAAGTTCCTCTTAAAGTACCCTTGCCCCTTGAAATATAGGGAGAAACCATGGATTAGGAAGCGCAATTATATGAATATTAAGATCCCTTGCATGGTTGGTTATATGTATAGAGAGCACATATACATTGACTCGAAAGCACCTATGAATGTTATGTCTAGGCTCTATTACAATTGGATCATGAATGAGAAGTTGAACCCTAGAGAGGATCCTTATAACCCTAATCGATTATGCAATTTTGTTGGGAGAGTTGAGGGGGTACACATCTTTGTGGGAAATTTCACTTATCAATGTGATTTCATAATCCTAGAAGATCTTAGAGGTATCATAGACCAATACTTAGGTGAGATTGTTCTAGGAAAACCATTCATAGAAGTGTCTAAGATGCTTTGTGATCATAATGAAGGAATAGTTCAGTTTGCTGATTGAGTAGAAAAGATCACTTTTAAGATGCCTCATAAAAGGGAAGAGTTGAAGGACATTGAGGATTTGGAAGTTAATGTAATTCGAGCCTATGAAGTCAAAGACGATACCATTGATGATGATGTTTATTATGGAAGAAAATGGACTTATTATTCGGGTTGCGTAGGTCTAGGCCCGGAATATAGGCGTGATGAAGGTTGGATTAAGAAGTTTGAATGGGCACACAAGTTGTGCAAGAACACGTAATAGGGCATGACTTTGAGTCTAGCTACAAGACTCGTTAATAAAGAAAAGCGCTTATTGGGAGGCAACCCAAGCTTTTTAATTGTTTGCTTGTTTGTTTGTTTTTATTTTGTTTGATTTCATATATATGCTCCATCTTTATTTGTTTATCTTTCATGTTTCGAATAATTTGTGAAAATGCTTTATTTTGTTTTTAACCTCGTCTTAATCACATATAAAGGTATTTTACAAAAAGATAAGTGTAGGGAAGATTATATTTGTTTATAAGAACGAATTCGAACATGAAAGCTAACAAATAATGATTAGCATATATTTATGTGTTTGTTAGAGTCAAATGCTTGTATCGAGTCACAATGAATGTTCTGCAGTTTTTCCAGGTTTTAATACTCAGATTTTTTCAAAAATTTTCCAGAAACAAAACGTAAAAATATTGTCAGGTCATACCTGAAGACGTCAGGATTAACACCCGACGGCGTCAGGCACTGTAGCAGCACCGTTTTCCAGAATTTTGTTTTTCTGCTGGAACTTTAAATTTTTGAATTTTTTTTTAGAATTTTAAATTTCCAGAAATCTGTAGACATTTATTTTGCAAGCATTATATATTACTTTGCTTTCTAGGAATTAGTTTATTATATATAGTGTTTACCGCCGATTTTATGCGAGGTTTTGTGTTTCGTTTTCTTAGTGAACTACAGGTTATATTGGACAAGAAGATGAAAGTATAGATTGGAAGTGAAGCTTATCATGTTTGTTGATCCGTGCTGAATACACTTATAAATAAATGCAGACAGCGGATACGCGTGAATAAATACAAATTACCCCTTTGTGAAAAAGGATACTTGCAAAAACTCACGTTCGTGTGTAGTGTGAAGCCAGGTAAGTAATTACCCGGATCGTTTCCCAACGAGGTATGAATGGGCAAACTGTGAAAAGCTAGGATTAGAGTGACTGATGTGATTAGATATTTTGGATTTTGCTTTTTATATCTAATTAACAAAATGAGAAACAAACAAATATATAAAAGAAAATTAAACGTGAATTAATTAAACTAAAAACGCGTAACAGGAAATCTAAAATGGGACAAAAACTGAAATATAAGAAATTTAAAACCTAAAAATGTAAAATTACTTAAAACTAATTTTAAAATTGAAATTATATATTTATTTTACTTTTTATCTAATTATTATTAATTATTTATTATTTAATTACTTTTTAAACTATTTAAATTTATAAAAAATACTAAATGAACAAAGAAAAATCTAAAACTTTTTATAAAAATATTATAAGATGAAAAGAAGCTAAGAAAATTATAAAAATGAAAATTACTTAATTAAAAATTTAAAAAGATAAATTCTATTAAATAGAAGCTATCACTTATTTTCTATTTTGTTTTTCTTAAGGTCTAAAAATGTTATTATACTTTTCCTAGAATCTAATTAATGAAAGAAAATTATGAAAATTAGAATTATATTTTTCTGATTATTATTTTATTTATTATGATTTAATTACTAATAGAAACTAAT
This sequence comes from Artemisia tridentata subsp. tridentata, assembly GCA_021014915.2. Taxonomy (NCBI): domain Eukaryota; kingdom Viridiplantae; phylum Streptophyta; class Magnoliopsida; order Asterales; family Asteraceae; genus Artemisia; species Artemisia tridentata. The sequence continues at coordinate 296,035,112 of CP139503.1, forward strand.
TAAAAAGATTAAAAATATCAAATGACTTAGGAAAAATCTGAAAAATTCAGGATAAGTCTAAATTAATATTTAAAAGCTAGGAAAATTAAAATCAAAAGTCTAATAAGCCCTGATAAGCAGATGGGCAGATAAGCAGTTGGGCTAATAAGCTAAAAATAAGCTAATAAGCTCAAAACTTAACCAAAAGCTCAGAAAAGGTTTAATATACTATAAGAAGCTTAAAACAACTAGAAAACACAAATAAGCACAATGAAATAAGCTGAAAAGCAGATGAGCAGTTGTGAATGTTAGACAGAAAACTCAGGAAAATGGCAAATTAGCAAGGCAGATTAAGCAGTCCAATAAGCTACTGAGATGCAAACTAATGGGGGAAAAAGCTAGCTAGTACTATTGGGTATTCAGAAAACCAAAAAGCAAGGCCTGAGCTTATCTAAATAAGCCACAAATGAGGTAAGATCAGCAGCAAAAGCACTCAGTATACACTGAGTCTGCTGATGTGCAGAGTTGTGCAGAAGAGCACAAGCCAAAGGACCTAATCCACCTTTTGTAACTACTCTAAATGGATCACAAAGGACTCAGACAAGCAATGAAAAAGGGCCAAATAAGCTTGTGGCTATATATGGCTTATTTGAGCTTTTGAGCTTCTAAAAAAATCCACAGATGGTTCAAAAGTACACAACCTATCAAATGAACTTATAATAACTTAAAAACAGCTTGTATTGACTCAAATAAGCTTGAACAAAGTTGGGCTTATGGTAAATCTACAGTAACAAGCTATGTTTGACCAGTTGACTGAGTTAAACCAAACACCCCTTTCAAGGTGTCTGTTTTGGAATTGAACTAGCACAGACAAATTAAGCTTATGATTTTGGATTTTTATGGATTAACTGACTTATTAAAGCACTAATTAACAACTTTTAACTTATAAATAAGCAGATTAATAAGATATACTAATATTAGCTATTTTTGGCTTTTTCTAAGTTTTTTAAGTAAAAATAATGTAAAGGCTAATTAAGACTGATAATAATGATGATATAAACTTGTAAACTATTGATAAGTAAGAAATCACAATAATAAGCTATAGATAAGCTGTAGTACAGTAATATGGAGAATTAAGAAAAACTTGAGAATTGCTTACAACTGATAAGACTGTGACACAAAGAACCAAGGACCAGAACCTTTCCTAGCTTGTTCTCACAAGCTAGAAAACCCAGAAAAACTTCCAAGATCAGCTTATATCACCTAGAACAGCTTATTGGCCACCAGGTTGACTTTCTTGAATTTCTTGGTTTAGAACTGATTTAAGCTAAAATAAACTTACAACAAGCTATGATAAGCTTGTATAAGCTTATAGAAACAACTGAGAAGCTGTTCCAATTACTACTTAATTAGGTTTGATTTCTCAGTACAACATGGAAAATTAAAATTATCATTAACTACTGAAATTGTACAAAGATTGATATCAAACAAGCTTAATTTACTTTGTATTGATTACTGAAAGTTGAGATTACAAATTATGACTACTGGAATTGAAATACGATTATGCTACTCTTATCTACTTGCCATTTAAGGCTACAAAAGCTTTCTATTTATACTAAACTATGGTGGGATCTTCTTCCTATCTTCCTCTGATCATTCTTGTACCTTTGGATCCTTCTGACATCATCTTGGTCGTTGAAATGGATTTTGGCGCCAAAATGAGATAGTGGGAAATACCACTATCTCTGATAACTGTGATGATGAAGGAGCATTAATTGCATTTGCGAGTGTTAGGTAACGTGTTGAGGAGGAGGGATGAGGTGGTAAGTTTGAGTAGCCAGCTGGGGGGTGAGGTGGTGGTGGTGACTGGTTTTGGCGGTTTAGGGGAAAGGGATAAGAGTTTGACTGGGGTCAAACTCTGGGTTAAATACAAAGGGTTGGGTCGGGTTTTATTAGTGGATTGGGGTTGGTGTTTATAATAAGGTAGTGGGCTGGGGTTTAATTAAGGAATGGGTTGGGTTGTTTTTATTTAAGGGTCCGGATAGGTTTGTAGTTAAATCACAAGGACCATTTTTGTAATATTCTGAAATTGAAGGGTTGAAATTGTAATTTTACCAAAGTTATCAAAAGGGTCTATTTTGCCAATTATAAATATCACAAGGGTTTTATTTGATAAATTATAATTTTTAAAACCCGAGGACTAGATTTGCCAATTTTGAAACTTGAGGGGTAAAAGTTGTCATTTTTAGAAAACTTTCATCCAGGGATTAAAAGTGAACATGTTTGATATCCCAAGGACTAAAGTTGACTTTTCTTTCATTTTAAACCTTCAGGGACTAAATCTGCCAATTTGTGAAACTTCAGGGACTGAAAGTGACAATTATGCAAAATTTGTTCGTTTTTCACTTGTTTTCAATCTTTTTGTTCCTGAGTCACATAAAAACACATTTTATGATATTTTCTACATTTTAAAGCATATCTGCATGTTTTTAAATGTTTTTGCAGATAAAATGTGACAAAAATGATGAGTATTTAGACACTCATCATTTGTTCTCTTGGAGGAAGATCTAACCATGTTTTTACATCGTCCATACCGAGCAAATCATGAGAGTATTAGTTTCTTTCATCTACTTTATTTTCCCTTTATCATAACTTTGATACTTTTCAAGAACATTGGGGACAATGTTCAATTTAAGTGTAGGGAGTGTAAAATGGGATACCTTAGAAACTATAACTTCGCTTGATATTTGTTTTGTTTTAGAGTAAATGTGTAATAAAACTAAGAAAGATACTTGTTAGGGCAATTTTAGCACCAAATTTAAATTTTTTTACAACATATAGGAGTGAAACCTTAGTTTTAATAAGCGTCTCATGGATAGGAATTATATAGCTAGCACAAAAACCCTTCCACTCAAAAATTTCCACCCCAAAAATGTGAGGTTCGCCTTTAGATTGATAGGAAAAAGCATTCACCTTTAATGCTTATGAGTGTACCGGTAGTATATAGATTATAGAACTTGCGTTTGTGATGCATCCCGAGACCGCTAGTGAGACTACATTCGTGTAGTTAGGATTTACTAAATGATAAAAGGCATTAGGATAACCCTTGTTTTAAATCTGTATTATAATTACATTGACTTCATTGGTCAAGTAATTTTCCCACACCTTTGCGATGTACTCATCTTTAGTACACGATACCCCTAGTATACCCCTCAGAGCCTATCTTTTTCGAGGTTCTCGTGATATTTCAGTGGATTCTGAAATATTAATGAAGAATATTGTTTACAATCCACCCCCAAATATACACCCAAATCGCCTTAGCCTACCTTGTATGCACTCATCTTTAGTGCATTATTGTTACAACTTATATGTTAAACCCTTTGTTAATTGTCTAATTGGTTACATGGTTGCTAAGTCGAGTCATATCTTGTAAATACAGTTTTGGGATGATTGGGACTCGTGGGTAAAGTACTAGTTGTTATGGAGTAATGGGGAAGAATGTCAATGTTATTACCCTCATATATGCGTTAATGTTTAAAGTACTTCAAGTGTTTTGATTTTCTTAATTCGGGTCATTAGTTAGTTATGTGTAAAGTATTTAAAAGTTCAAGTGTAGGGAGGTTGCAAGATCCCTTTGTAATGATGTATTATTTTGGATGGTAGGGCGAAAGTGTATGAAAAAAAATATATAAAAAATAAAAGAAAAAAAAATCAAAAAAAAAAAAAAAAAAAGAGAAAAGAAAAAAAAAAAAAAGTGAAAAAAAAAATATAAAAGAAAAAAAAAGACAATAGAGAAAACATACGGACTACCATCCCGTTTCTTTTATTTATGTTTAAGTCAAGAAAGTGTCAAGAAAAATACAAAAAGAGTTAGTAGTTAGCGAGTCGAGTCGAATCTTGGCTTAGCAATGCCTCATTGTACACGTAATTGACCAAAATAATTGACTTGCCACCAGTAAATTTCCCTTTATCCAACAAAACTGTGTTTTTCATACCCTTACACCTAACATTACAACCCTTTAAAAGACCTCTTTGATAGTTTATCCTAGGTGCTTACGCCAAAGTGGTGGAGGTTTGATCCGTTCTCAAGCCTATGGTAATCTATGTGCTATGACAGGTAGAGAGTGTTTTATTTTCCCGTTTCCATATGTTATATAACTTTATACACCCGAGAGATGTGAGAATCCAAACACTTTATGTGAGGTGCTAGTATATAATTTTCGTGCTTATTTTGACTAACGTAGAACGATTGTATGTTGTAATTACTTTTATATTAGTGTTAAATGACCCCTAACTTGTATATTGATTAGAATAAAAGCATTTTTTCTTGGGGACAAGCAAATCCCAAGTGTAGAGATATTTGATAAGGATTTATTTGGTACCTTTTTAAGGGGTCATTTAAGCCCAAAATCGAGTAAATATGATCAAATATTGCCTCAAATCGTTTCTTTTTGTATTTTAGGTACTTGGGACGAGAAATCTGGAAAACGGCACTTTTTGGACGTATTTGGATGAAAAAGAGAAGAAAACGACGAAGTCGCGAAAACCCGTCAGAAAAAGAAAGGCTGACGGCGTCACGCTCTACCAAGTGACGCCGTCACTTGTTATTCTGGATGTAATTTTGAAAGAAAATTATCAAACGTCGCTTCAGAGATTTTGGAAGAATTATAACCTGACGGCGTCAGGTGTAATTTGGAGGAAGGAGTCACGTTTTATGAAGACAAGAGATGGCTCAGAACTTTTATAAGCTGACGGTGTCAGGACTGAAGGTGACGGCATCAGAGATACAAGGCGACGCCGTCAGAACGGCGACTTGCACAAGACGAAACCCTAATGGCGGCGAGCTGGCCGCATCAAGATCCATAAGCTGACGCCGTCAGAGTTGTAATCCTATATATATTTTCGAACGTTTTTCATTATAAGTGTGACACTTTGGAGGATAAAACCCTAGACGATTTTGACAGCTTTTGTAAGGCTTTTTCAGCCTTTTTCATCCATGTTTAATTGAAGATAAGTTATTCGTTTAATCATTCAATATGTCTATGTGTTATTTGATTACTTGTTTATCCTTTCTTCCATTTAACATGCTAGCTTAAGTTTATTTGTGTTTGCTTAGATCTAGTGAAACCTAGTTATTGAATATTGATTTGTTGTCTCTTGTTTAGTTGATTGTTTCGCGTTAGGTTAAGAAAACTGGTTGACCTCTTATATGTAACTAGCTTGAACGTCTTAAACAACGCAACCGTAGAGTGCACTATTGGTTTTGTTCGTTGTATTTATTACGTGAATTGTGGCTTGTAGATCTTAGAAAACTTAATGGATGTTAAGGGATTTAGGGGAGACTAATATTCATAGAGTTGGGGACTTCGGCACCTCCCCACGACCAATATTAAGGAATACGACGCTTCAACTAAAACAAGGACATGACAATTCAACAAATCAGTAGGAGATAACTAGGGAGTAATTAATTCTAAGTAAACACGTTTTTCCTATCATAAGAGTTCACCAAAAATTTACTTTTTCTTGTTATTAGATTAATTTTAGTTTTATAATTAGTTTTTGGGTTAGTTTATTAGCAACTAATTCCGTCCACTCCTTCAAAACTGAGATTTTATTTGCTTTATAAAAAAATATAAAAATACAAAAAGAATCATCCCTCACCTCTAGACCTATCTCGTCATACATCTTGACATTTCCACAAGTATTGCGAGACTATTCCCCTAGAGAACGATCAATCCCCCGGACTTACCTATACTACACTACAACGGTCAGGTACACTGTTTGGAGGATTGTAAAACTTCTTTCGAGGTCTTACAAACCACGCATCAGTATGCGGTTAGGGATTACCCGGTTAGGGATTGTGATGTTGGAAGGATGAGTAAGGTGCCGTATTCAAATGCGGTTGGGAGCTTAATGTACTTAATGGTGTGCACGAGGCCAGACATAGCGTATGTGGTAAGTGTAGTTAGTAGATATTTGGCGAATCAGGTAAAAATCATTGGGAAGCAGTGAAGTGGATTTTGTGGGGTACTACGAACGTGGGTTTGGTGTATGGGACAGATTGTGGCAACCATGTGGACGTAACAAGTTTTGTTGATTCAGACTACGCTAAGGATCCGGATAAAGGTATGTCAATCACATGTTACGCATTTTTAGTACAGGGATGTGTTGTAAGCTGGAAGGCAACGCTACAACACGTGATGGCTCTTTCGACTACATAGGCGGAGTATATGGCCCTTACGGAGGTTGTGAAGGAAGCTATTTGGCTAAAGGGACTCTTGGAAGAGTTGGGCGTGGAGCTAAACACTGTGGCAGTTAATTGTGATAATCAGGGCGCAATTCACTTATCGCAGAATCATGTTTTTCATGAGAGGACTAAGCACATCAACGTGCGTTATCACTTTATCAGAGATGTCTTGGAAGCAAAGACGATTGAAGTTCTGAAAGTGAGTATTGAACACAATGATGCTGACGCCTTGACGAAGGTGGTTCCAGGATCGAAGTTCAAACACTGTTTGAAGTTGCTGAATATCGGTGTAGGCTAATACTAAGCCTAAGGTGGAAATTGTTATAATTAGTCTTAGCATTAGCTTAATAGCCCAGGGGGTTTAATGAAAGTTTTAGCTTTAAGTTTAGTCAAGTTAGGAATGAACGTGTGCATATATCACCGACATTGTTTTGTTTCCTTTTCCTTTTACAGCCGACTCTTCTATGTGTATTAGGAGTCGGTTTTTCCTCCCCTTCATCTTTATAAAAGGAGGTGAGGGGGGAGGGGTCTTGTACATCATCTTTTGAGGCATATTCTTGTGTTTCTTCTTGTCGAGTCTTAGTGTTTGTTTGAGGGTATCGACTTAATTTTGGGAGTTCTTTGTGAGCGTGTGTTCCTCACTAGATTACCGGATTGTTAGTTTATTTAACATTTTTTATTTGTTTTTTTTATCCTTCACGAATCATCATTTAATTAAACATCACAATTTAATTATGTTACTTACATACTTTTTTCTAGTACATTTTATTTTTGAAGGAGAAAATAAAATAAAGACAAACCACATTATTGGCAGGGACTTGACTTGTAACAGCTCGTATTAGTATTGATAGGTGCAATTAACCGTACGTATTAAATATTGAGCACAAATATTGCTAGGTACAGCTAATCATATTAAATAACCGATGGTATATATTAAATGGTTACAACTGTCCATTTGTAAAGAAATGCTAGGTACAACTAATCTATTAAATATGATTTATAATTAAGTATATAGTAATACTATTAAATTAAATGGTTGCAAATGTACATATGTAAAGATAATACTAATAAAAATAAAATAAAATCAGATAAATGTTTTAGGGTGGCTAGTCCCTATGCCTCTTCTAGTCCCTATAAATAGAAAAGAAAAAAAGAAACCCTAGCTATCTTTAATATTTTCGCTTTGTTTTGGTGGCGAATAATAGATCTTGTGGTTACAACAAGAAACCAGACTCGTACATTTGTTTACATCTCATATTAGTTCGTCACGAGGCTGGATTTGTTAATCTGGTCTTATCATTGTTATGAACGATTTGTTGACTTGGTGTTTTGGATGGTTTGCAGTAGTATACGAGATGAACCATTTAATTTAATAGGTATTGTTCATGCGTTTTTATATTTTTTTTTTTTTTTTTTTTTTTTTTTAATGTGTTTGGATCTGTTAATTTTGTCTTATGATTGTTTGCAACATCATTTACGAATCACACTTTTATTTTTAAATCTCCTCTAGGGTTTTGTATGATTTTTTTTTAATTATCTTTTTAAAATATTTTTGTGCTTATAAGACTTGATTTGTTTATTTGGTGTAATTGTTGTTTGTAAACATTACTGCTAAATCTCTTGTTATGGTTGTATGCAACTACCATGAAAGATACCATTCAAAGGGTTTTATTTATCTGTTAATATATTTATCACAATAGTTGATTTGTTTATTTTGTGTGTTGTTTGTTTGCAATTTTATACAATGATTTGTTATTTGTTAATTTGGTCTTATATAACATATACAGTAAGATGAACCACCAACTTTGTATATGTTTTTCTTGATTTTTACTTTCACAAGATATGATTTATTGATTTGGTTTTATGTCTGTTTGCAACATTATATGTGATGAGTTTGTTGATTTGGTTTTGTGGTGTTTTGCAACATAAAACAATATTTTCATTTATATATATCATAAAATTTATTTGAAAGATTTCTTATATGTGTCCATCTTTCTTTCTTTTTCTTTACAAGATTTACTTGTTGGTTCTTGCTTGTTTCTATATTTGTTTTTATATGCTGATTATGTGTTAAAGTTGTTATTACCTAAACAATTTATTTACACAGTCCACATTTATATTCTACCCTCTAAGTTAAAGCTGAGTTTAGTAAAAAAAAAAAACTCAAAATTGGGAAATTTTGTTTACTGAAAACAAGTTTTTTTCTTTTTAAAAAAAGTGAATGGTTCCAAGTTTTTAAATTTTAACTATGTCTTTTTCCAAAAAATCAGATAAATATATTATATTGTTAGTTGACTTATAAATGGAAAGATAAGAAGTTAAGCAATTTTTTTCTACAACTAAGCATCAACCTTTTATAATTCGTGAGATTTTAGTTTGTGAGTAATGAACATTTTTTCTTACAAAGTTTTCACAAAAAAAAAAAAAAAAAAAAAAAAAAAATTAAATAAATAAATTAAAAAAAAAAATTTGGAAAAGTAGACATTGGCACAATTTTCTAAGAAATTGAATAGCTAACTATAGTTTTGAAAAGAGCTATTTACACTTCTCAAAATGTAAATGAAGTGTTGGATAACATGTGTTTGAGATAGAGGAAATGAAAAGTAAAGTAAATCATACATGATTTTCTTAGAGGGTGTTTGTTTAAGCTTATATGTGGCTTATGAGCTTATTTGTGTTTTGGCTTATATTTCATAAGCTCCAATTTTCCGGCTTGTTTTGGGACTTGTGGGCTTATATATGTTTATTATTATGGTATGATAAACTTATATAAGTCTCAAAATAAGCCGGCCGAAGTCAAACAAGCTCATAAGGTCACATATAAGCTCAAACAAACACCCTCTCAAGTAAGAGTAAAGAAAATAACTTGTTCAAATTTTATGTATGCCCTTTAATTACTAGTGTCAAATCTTTTGAAATCAACTCAAGAATACAAAAATATTTTCCTTTTCTTTCCTTTCTCCTCAAATTATAACTCAAAAACACAGTGTTAGAAATAACTTATTATTTAAAAAAAAAAAAACAATTTTTAATTTTTTTTAAACACCTTTTCAGATTTACTGTAAAACTTAAAACAACTTAAACCCACCTTTGTGCTCTTTTGAAAAAATCTTAAGCCCAATTCAAATATGAAAAAGCCCAAATACGGTGCCCTAGTCTAGTGCCATATAAAACTGAAAATACAAGCTATTCCTGGTTCTAAAGGCTACTCCTAAAAAAACATGGCGGCTCCAAATCAGATAGTACGAATTCTGCCCATTATTTCTTATCAATTCGAGTACTATTCTTTGATTTTCGGTTTATAAATTGTAGTTTTATAGCTTAAATTATGTGTGTTTAATTTGAAATGTAGTTTTAATGAGCTTTTATGCTGGTTATTTGTTAGTATTTGTTTTTCATGTTTCTGGTTATTTGTTACGTTTCTGGTTCCAGTTTTAATGAGCTTTTAACGCGAAATTTGTGCCTATCAGTTTAGGTTGGTTAATAATAAGTATAGATTGATGTAGTTGTGTTTGTGGAACTAGTATGAGATTTGCGGAATTAGGTTAATAATAAGTGTGATTTGCGCGTTAATTTGTTGAAACTAAGGACCTGCATGATTAGGCTTTGCTTCAGTTATGATGAATTTATAGTTTTATCGATGAGTACATTCAAACACACGCGCACCTAAACACGAAGTTTATGCGTATCAATTTAATAAGGTCAATAGTGATAAGTGTGATTGCTGTAGACCTGTAGTATTGTTTGCAGAATAGTTGTGTGATTTGTGCCTTAATCTGTTGAGACTAAGGACCTTATGCTAATCTAGTGTTGTTTGCGGAATAGTCGTGTGATTTGCGCATTAATTTGTCGAGACTAAGGACCTTTGGCTAGCCTGTTTGATTGTTACATTCAAACACAAGATATTTGTGCATATCGATGATATTAGGCTAATAGTAAGTGTGATTTGCGCGTTATTTTGTTGAGAGTAAGGACCTTTTGCTAGCCTGTATAATGTTTCAGTATTAGTTCTGTTTGTTTTAGATTTGATGAATATATAGTTTTTCTGATGATTGCATATAAACAAATGAAATTGGTGGGTATTGATATAATTAGATTAACATTAAGTGCGATTGTTCTGGTATCGTTTACGGATTTGTTTTGTGGTTTGTGCGTGAATTTGTTTAGACCAAGGACCTTATGCTAATTTCTATGTTGTTTATTTCGTTTTAGATTTGATGAATATATAGTTTTGTTTGCAGAATAAGTGTAGATTGATGTGGTATTGTTTGCAGAATAGTTGTGTGATTTGCGTGTTACCTTTTGCTAGCCTCTATGCTTCGAATATCACTTCAAGATGTTTTTGATTTTATAAATTTTGATTTTGTTGATAATCATGTAACCACGAAATTTATGCTTACAGTGTAATTAGGTTAGTAATTAGTGTGATTGATGAAGTATACTGTTTGCAGAATCGTTTTATGGTTTGCGTGTTGAAACTATTATCTGATCATGTCTATCTGTTAAGTATTTGTGGCATACACATGCGATTGAATCTGATAAAAAAAGGTTTTCAAGTGTTTGTCGATTTAATGCTTTTTGTGTTTTGTGTTTAACACCAATTTATATGAAGGACAGAATGCTATGGATATTGGTTATAGCTGGCTTGATTCTAACTTAGAACACGCGGCATATTGTCAGATAAATCGTTGGTTGTAATAATGTTTTTTAAGCATTATTTGTTTGCATTTTGTGCATATTGATTGGTGGTTACTGTTAATCTGCTACATAAACATGTGTTTATGTATTGAACATGTACCTCCTTAGGTAAAGGATATGCTGATGACTATACTTTTGTAGTCTTCTTGATGCATTTTTTTAAAACTGAAATTGACTTGAAAACATGTCTATCTGTGAAGTATTTGTGCCATACACATGCGATTGGATCTGAAAAAAAAAAGGTTTTCAAGTGTTTGTCGATTTAATGGTTTTTGTGTTTTGTGTTTATAAGTGTTTGTGAATCACTTATGTTCTTAGTTAAAGGACTGTAGTCTTCCTGATGCAATTTTTTTATATATATTTATATCTGAAAATGACTTTTAAAATGCCAATCTGAGTATAATTTCTTGTCTTGTTACTTGCAGCCGGAATTTTACCAGCTACATCACGGTTTTCCTCAGACTGCGAGGAAAGTTTTGCCTGATATATCTTTTATCAGGCATGCATTTGAGGCTAACCCCGCCGCTTGCACTCAGGCGTTAAGTGCCTTTCTTGGCGAGGGTGCGCAACTAGTTGTCACCAAGTAAGTTGAATTCTCAAGTCTTTATGCATGAGTTATAAAAAAGGAAAGAAAATTTGCTTTGCTAATCTATATCTGAGTTTAAGAATTCTGTCTTATGGTCATATACCTAAGGCCTGCATGTATATGACAGCTTTATGATACGATACCTTTTCATGTATATTACTGTATATGTTGGAATGGTATAATGAACCTGATCCAACCCGGCACCTCAATTTGTTTTTGTTCATAAATAGTATGCATATATCATATTGATGTTGGATTTTTTCCAATTGTAGGTGTTTAATTGAGGATACAAGGAACATCATTGGGGAAGCAGCTCTGTTTCCGTACAGTGAGGTTTTGTCGTGTCAGCATGGACTCGACTCTGTGCGAGCAAGTGACTGTATCCGTTCGGTTGTGGGCGAATACAATGGAGATAAGCTCGTTGTAGCAACCAGGGAGAATGGAGGCCTTGCTGACCAGGTGGTTTTTGATTTTACATGTTTTAAAGTTTATAATAAACAAGCTATTATTATACATGTGTATTTAACTTGTTATTTATGGCTTTAGGTCAGAGGTCTCCCTCTTGTTGCTATTGCTGCTGATGAGCAGATAACATACCTTATGCCAAGTAACGCCCAAATGGAGTACGTAGCTGATCATGGACCAGAAGTTGCGAATCAAATGAATGAGGAGAAGAGACGGTTTAAGCAACGAAGGGAAAACTTGCGTCAGCGTGCAATCAACAAGGGCATTCGTTAGATGGTTTTAAGTTTTTTATTATGTGCATGGTTTTAAAACTCTGGTAATGTTTGAAAGAGATCGGAACTTGTTAGGATTTTATCATCATTTCATTTCGTTTCTGAGGATGATTTTATCATCATTTCATTTCTGAGAATGAAAAAGTTTGATTGGTGACTGTATTCCTTATGTTGCTGAATGGGTCTTAGTAGTAATAATAATTACATATTACACAATGTGTTTATTTTGTGGGATAAAATTGGTTCCTTCAATTGGTTTGATTTCGTTAGATGCAATGCAACGGTATAAATGAGTAAGTTGTTGGAGATGATTTTGAATTGTTATTTTGATAATTAATAATATAAAGTATTTAATAAGGTTTTCATGGGGACTATAACCAGTAATACGATATGGGTGGGGTTGCTAATAAATTTATTGTTTCTTTCAAATAAATGCATCAAATGTGTATGACCACACCCTCAGATAGATTAAAACAACTTGGATACAAAACCATTTACCAGATACAAGAACGATTGTTTTTTTTTGTATTTTTACCAACATAGAAAACAAAATTTACAAGTTGACCCGTTGAGAAGCTCTTGTGTCGCACCCCCTCATCAATACATATAGCGATTCGGGCGATTTGCGCCGTGCACGCCAACTGTTTGATAAAATTCCTACACAAGATTATACAAAACAAGGTTTACAAAGAGAAGCTATAACTTTATTTACCCATTTGAGGGACAAAGGAGCCCAGCCGGATTAATTTGTGCTTTTGTCGTTTGTTAAGGCGTGTGCTACATCTAGAGATGTTAATGAGGCTCAAAGAGCGTATAGAGATGCGGTTGCTTTTGGGTTGGATAAGGATATTTTGTTGGGCAATGCGATGATTGATATGTTTGGGAAATGTAAGTGTGTTGATGGGGTGAAAAGGGCGTTTGAGGCAAGGTTTGTGGGAAGGTGAGGCAAGGTTTGCAAATGATGTGTTTGGATGGAGTGAGGCCTAATTCGGTTTCAGTTTCGTCGATTCTTCCTGCTTGTTCTGATTTGAAGTGTTTGAATTTGGGTCGAGAGATGCATGGGTTTGTGGTGAAAAAATGGATTGGGTGGGAATGTGTTTATTAGTAGTTCGCTTGTGGATATGTATGCTAGTTGTTTATGCCTTCGACAAGTTGAATTGGTGTTTAATCGTATGACTAATAGAGATAATGTGATGATATCGGCGTATTTTGAGAATGGAGAAGCTGTGTATGCACTTAGCTATATTCGGAAGGATGAAGAGTGAAGGATTGAGATTAAACTACGCATCTTGGAATGCTGTTATGTGCGGGTCTTTCCAAGCTGGACGGACACAACTAGCATTGGAGTTACTTGCTGAAATGCAAAAAGCAGGATTTAGCCCTAATCAGATTACGTTGGCAGCTGTCTTGACCGCCTGTACAAATTTAGAAAGCTTGCGGGGAGGTAAGGAGACACATGGTTATATCTACTGGCATTGTTTTTTGGATGATACGACAGCCTCATCTGCTCATGAAAATATGCAAAATGCGGCAAACTTGAATTGCCTCGATAGGCTTTTGAGATGATGTCTAAAAGAGATACCGTTCCTTGGAACACAATGATTATTGCGGATTCAATGCACGGGAATGGTGAGGAAGCCTTGGTGCTCTTTAATGAAATGCCAAAGTCGGGTGCCAAACCCAATGCGGTTACTTTTACGGGTGTTCTTTATGGTTGTAGCCACTCACGGCTAGTAGGCCCTATTTTCAACTCAATGAGCAGGGTACATTTGATCGAACCAGATGCTGACCATCACTCTTGTTTAGTAGATGTTCTGAGTCCTGCTGGTCGTCTAGAAGAGGCATATCCTTGTATACAAGATATGGTAATTGTACCAACTGCTTCTGCTTCGGGAGCCTTGCTTGGTGCTTTTAGAGTTTATAAGAACCTTGATATGGCTAGAATTGGAGCAAAACGGCTATTTGAGATTGAGCCGCACAATCCCGGGAATTATGTTTTACTATCTAACATTTTAGTTAATGCCAAACTATGGGGTGAAGCTTCAGAAACTAGAAAAATAATGAAAGATAAAGGAATCAAGAAAGAGCCAGGTTGTAGTTGGGTGCGAGTCAAGAACAAGGCACACACTTTTGTGGTTGCCAATAAGAGCAATGAACATAGCACAGCAATCTACAAGTTCTTGAGTGATATGAGTGAAAACATGCGGCAAGCGGGATACTTTCCTGACACAGAGTTTGTCCTTCAAGATCTTGATAGTGAAGAGAAAGTACCTCGTGTAATCACTGTGAGAAACTTGCTGTGGCTTTCGGTTTACTAAATTTAAACTGTGAGTCATCGATCACTGTGTTCAAGAATTTGAGAATTTGTGGGGACTGCCATAACGCCATCAAGTTTATGGCAAAAATTGTTGGTGTCTGAGAAAAGGTTTTCAAACACCACCTTTTTATAGTTGAGCACAAAATCAGAAAACAAATACGTGAGGCTACAAACACACACTGTCACTCCAAGTGTGAATACCAGACACCCTGGATTGGATTTTGATGTCCTTGGGAACCTTAGCACCAAAATCAGTATCAGAAGGCTGGATGCTCTCAAACACACCAATCAGTTAACCAGTCTCAGGCTTGCTTGTGGTTACAGTCAAAGTGATTTTCCCTACTGACGCTGCAACGTTCTTTACATTCTCCTTAGAAAGCTCCTCTTCGTCTCCTCTACCTCCTGCTGGTAGAGCAATTGCATTGTTGTATCCGGTGGAACCACCTCTGCCCTTTGGGTCAAGGAAAGAAGAACCTCTGTATGATGGCACTAGGAAATCCCCACCAAAGCTCTCGGGTTTACCAGATGCTACAAGTTCCTTGATTGTAAACAGGCTTGGCACACGTTCACCTCCTGGAAGCTGAACTGTGACTGCAGCGTAATCAGTTCCGTCTTTTTCCTCAAATTTGATGGTGCCTTCGGGAGATACTTCAAATGGGCCCTCGATCTCATCAAGGGTGTAGGTCAAACGGGTCATTAGCTTGGTCTTTTGGAAATCGGGTGCAGAGTTCTTGCTCACACCCTCGGCTTTGACTGTAAAAGATGTGGGTTCCAAGCAGAACGTCTTGGCGGTGTACTTGCCTGCTTTGATACCAAAGCCGTCGACTCCACCTTCAATGATTGGGCACTGGTTAGTTGTACCTCTTCCTTTGACTTCCATGTATGTCTTACTTTGGCTGTCATCAAAAGTTTGGATTCAGCACTTGCCCCCTGTTATTCCAGTACCATTAGATGTGCATAAGTTAGTTGAGGCTATACTTTACACTTCAATTAAACTAATAACATTATACTAGCGTATCCACGGTTTCGATACAGGGTGTTTGAATGTGTGGCTTATTACTATTTTAAGTAGGAGATAGTGTTTTAATGTGCGTCTACTGTTTGAAGTTGGATAATCGTATAATCAACTATTTGACTGCTTGGAAAGCTCTGATTATATAAAGATTATTAGTTGAAAGGGCCCCTAAATGATCATCTAGTATGAAACTGATTATCCGCAAATGTTATTTGACCCCTAAACAATCAGAATCAGTTTCACTTCCAAACACTAGAAACTGATTATATGCTACTTGGAAACATAATAATCAGATAATCACATTCAAAATGCAATGCCAATTCCACCTAAGTTGCATAATAGAATTAAAAAGATAAGATTAAGAACCCGGAAAACATATCGAAACGACAAGGGCAGAAGTTGCAAGAGCAAATCCAGCAATCTTGGCTGCATCAGTACATTTCTGAGCAAAGTCCTTGTGATCAGCTTGAACCAATCTCTCAATTGTACTTCTCCACCATACAACCAATTGTATAATTCCCGTGAGTGCTACGAACTTTATTATTACTGTATTCTTTTTACCTGCCAATAAGCCAGATAGTAAAAAGAAGTAAAATTAAATCGACAATTATTCGTTAAAATTCATATGAAATCCGTTACCGTTGTTGCATCATGAAGACCACTCTTCCTCGCTCACCATCGGATGTTTTCATCAACAACATTTCATTTCTTATATAATTCAAGTTTTTCACTACATTATAAAGTTTTCGTGATTTTGCCTATCTGAATGCAGCAAAATATTATATAACAGGTTTGAGTAGTTGACGCAAGCCCGGTTATGGGCTTAAGGTGTATTAAAGGTATACTCAAGCACTGTACAATAATATATCCCACATGATTTTCATCACTCAACGGTACTTGTTTTGATAAATTTTCATTTTGGGTGTAAATTATGTTTCTTGTATAACTTACTTCACACTTTGATGAGAAAAGTTGAGCTTAAACATCATCCTCTATTATGGACCACACTGGTACCCCGGTTCGTTTAGTCCATCTTGTATATTTTTGAATGACGTGTAACGAAAAACCGCAACATATGTTATAGTAAAATTTACACACAATCTTAAACTCTACACACATGACACATGAGACTCAAACAATCAACCTCACAAGGGAGGAACACTAGCTTGAGCTTATTGTGATACCATAAGTTGTAGTTTGAGACTTAACCGTAAGTTTGGATTTGAGGTAACTAATCATCCAAGAACTGATCGAGGGTTTCTGAAACTCTAGTTTCAATACAAAGAACAAGAAGAAAATAATTGTTAAAGAAGTCATTAGAGCCAATCGTGATCGAGAACATCGATTTGTTCTTGACGAGTTTGTTTGCTTTTGAACAATATTTATAAATAACTAACCTTAACCTTATCAAATAGATTAGCAGCGTTTTTCAAAGTAACAATATTTATAAATAGCTCAACAGTTGACAGTTGTATGTGGTTCAAGTGAAAGCTGATAACATCATGGATGAGAAGAGGACGATGACTAACAAAATCAAACAAGTTGGAGATTGCTAAGAAGAGTTTTGATTGTAGTTGACTTTTAGACCATGTTATTAAAAGGACTTGTAGATTTGCTACTTTCGTTATTCATGAATTAGACCTTGTATGCACTATTTCAAGTAGTTATGTTTTGGTTGGTTAGCTTAGAGTTAATTTTTTGCTTGCCAACCCAAAATTACTTTTATTGCAACAACACTAGACTGTTTTCCGAATAAGATAAATAACTTGTGGCGAAGTCGTTGCGTTATTTTTGTTGTTTTAGGTGGATTTTTGATATCGACTTAATTGACTTAATATGGAAAAACTGAATCCAGAAAGTTATATAAAAATAGTTTGTTTATAACTTAACAAAGAAAGATTACTGAAAATATAAAGTAATAAAATTTGGTATAAAAGTGAAACAAACAAGCCGTTTAGTGTATTAACACTTTTTAATAGACATTGCTACGTGTTATCCTGTCATATGCTCGTGCTATTTGTAACAAATTAAAGATTTACGAAAACATCTTGTAAATTGTAAAAATGTCTAATAATGTTTGTTAGCTTAGAGTTAATTTACTTGCATCATTTCTGAATCAATATAACAATATGTATATTTGATTTGTGTCCTCTAAATAGCTTCATTTTTTTTTTTTTTTTTTTTTTTTTTTTTTTTCTTTTTTCTTTTTTCTTTTTTCTTTTTTTCTTTCTTTCTTATTTTGAAACCCGCCAAGCACTTGTAATCAACTAAGGAGAGAATAAGATCAGTTTGTATGTAGTTCCATTTCTATTCTATAGATACGTACACAAATTTGCATTTACAATAACAAACAAATCTATAAACAACCGATAAATCTGTAGCTATAGAATCAAGAGAAAACCTTGTAAGCAATTGCAATTTACATAAACCAAAATCAATAACGCGCCATGTTTAAAAATTTGTATTAGCGAACCATCGAATACTTCAATGCCGGATCCAAAGATATGATGATATCTTGTTAGTGGGTCAGCATTTTCAACGATATTTTTTTTTTATCCCTACATGAATCATGTGATGCTTACGTTTTGGTAAAACCATTTTAAGTTGTTCTTGAAGCTAGCTAAAAGGTCCATATATAACTTTCAAAATCATACTAGAAGTTAATTAGGGACTTCAAGAACTTTCACTAAAAGTGCATTTAGACAGATGGCCTCCTCAAAATGAAACTTTTCCTCCCGTTATTTCGTCTTGAGACAAACCAAAATTGCTTTTGTGTGTTATGAACTTGTGATCGAGCTCCATGCCTCCATCAAATAGTACACACCCGTGTTTTGAGTACTACTGTCACTAATTAAAATTGTGTAGTTCTCAGCCCACATGCTAACCATCTCGGCCCAAAATTATATCCCTTGGCCCACAAGTTCCTCTCAGCCCATACCTAATGGCCTTCATTACAAAAGGCTCTTGAACATATACCACTTCGATCAAAGGCTGAAAAGGGCAGCTTCAATAGTGATGTGCAGAATTCGGGTTTCACTCACAAACACCGAAAACCGAAACCTGTCAAAATCGAACCGAACCGAAATAAATATTTGGTTATTGTTTTGGCACAATGAACCGAAAACCGAGTTCACATAAAAATATATACTATTTTATATATTTATATACAAAAAAAGACATTAATACTCTTTCATAGTACATCTTCGGTCCATCTAATGAAGCATGGTGTTGTTACATGATTGTGTCTTTCAAATAGTGTCTCACACCCTTGTATGATTTAGCTCACCTCCATAACAAAACTTTTATTTATTTGTATGAACTACTTCAAAATTTTGATGCATAATTGTATATGGATGGTCGGTTCATGTCTAGAAAATGGATTGCCTGCATGAGCAGTACTAGGTGATCGTTACATGGCCATCACGATGTACCATAATTGCCAATCGAAGGTAAGTTCTATAAAAATTTTGAGCCTTGATATGTTGTTACGAGAAATTGGATTCTAATGCATATAAGACAAACATAAGAAAACTAGGTAGTTTTTTTTTCTTCCATGTTAAGCCCGGCCTGGAGAGTTAACATTTACATCTTTCGTTTCATTTATGTTAGCCATAGTAACTCTTGGATCAAGTGGTTAACACTTAACACCCTTGCCTCTGGAGACAGATCTCAAGAGTTCGATCCTTACTCTTTGCAAGGTCGGTGGTCCTTATATACCTTCGGTAAAACCGAAAGCAGCCTCTCTACCTTAGCTAGGGGTAGGGTTGTCTACATCTCAACCTCCCCCATTTATCGTGGAAGACGGTATTTGAACCCATAACCCGTAAAAGACGATATTGAGAGTTCCTTTACTTTACTTTTTGTTTCATTTATGGTTAACTTTTTGTTTCATTTATGTCAACCATAGAAAAACTTCGGTTTAAAGTAGGTACAATCTAGAATAGTGTCCACCTTACTCTAAAACGCATTAGATACCACAACAGATTTCGAAACCAACATTTATAAAATTCAGTGCATGTACATCGTTAACATTTAGGCTAACTATGAGAAACTGTTTTGCCTAGCAATTAAAAAAAATAAAGTAAATAAACAAGTTAGAAGTAAAAGGAAAACGCAAAATCATACACGGAATCAGAAGATAAAATGACTAGATGCATTTATTAAAAAAACACAAAACTAGAAACATAATTTTTAATTTATTGACCGGGTGCATTTATGAAAAATTGATATTTTTATCAATAATTGACACTACGTCGCAAAACTTCATGGGTGTCTCGCGATCATCTAAGACCCACCCTGATTCCGTACCTGATGACAAAGATTAACCAGTAATTTCTAACAACTACAATCTACTCTTTGAAAAATATATTCTAGATATCACAAAGTTTCAACGTTTTTCTGACTTCTGAGAATTGGAACTAGCAAAGGGATTTACGAGCTTTCTTTCGTTTTCATGAAAGTCTTGCGAGCATTTGAATTTTAATTCGCGTACAACTTTTCGTCAAAAATATCAAATTGCATAAATCTTTGCTATTGGGCCTCTAGCCCATATTTTAGATCAATTAGGTTCATCATAAATGATTAAATTCATAATGAAATGATCACATTTTGATAGCTTGGTATTACCGAGTATTTATTTAACGGTAAACTCATATGTACGCTAAATTACATCTAGCTTACGCTAAATTAATCTATGTAACTTTGTCTCAAGTGAGAATTGAATAATCAAAGGGAGGTAACACCTTAAAAAATAGTACATGTTTTATGTCGTTAAACCGAATATTTGGTAGCATGTCTTGTCAATTGATACACGAGTAAAAATCCATAACACAAAAGAAAAAAAAAAGAAAAAAAATACAGAAAATTCGTTTAATTCTCATGTACACTAAAACCGGTATTATTGTTAACTATTAATGGTTATTAACGTCCAGGGACATAAACATGATTAAATATTTTGTTAAAAGAGATATCACGCTTTTATAAAAAAACCAATACAGTATTAAGTCAAATGGTGTGCAAATCACTTTTTAGAGCTCATGGCTCAAGCCATGGGCTTCGACGCGATTCTATGGCACGAGATACCACACCCGAGGTCGGCTGGTGGGTTGTGGCGCCGTAGCCACCAGCCTACGCGAAAGGTAATTTTTTATTTTATATTTTTTGGTGGGTTTGTTTCTTTTTTGTTTGTGTTTGTGATGTGTTTGTGTCAGACCTTTTTTTTTTTTTTTTTTTTGAGTTTTGGCAGTTTTGCAGGTTTGGGAGGAAGAAGACGACTAAAAAGGTAGAGGAGCACAAACCGGTTTTTTCTCAAACCGAACCGGTTTCGGTTCGAGTCAACAAGTCAAAAACCGGCTTTGCCTCAAACCGGTCCAGTTTGAAACCGCTTTCGGCAAAGAAAAACCCAAACCGATAATAACCAGTTTGGGACGATGTAATCCTATTTTCGGTAAACCGGTTCAGAAAACCGATTTGTGGGTTGGGGGCCAAATCTTGTGAAGTAAATTTTTTTTGTTGAACTATAGACAAGTATATAACAAAACACAAACACTAAACATATTTAAACATCAAACATTAAATTGTTTCTTGAATTAATACACGAAATACATAAAAGGAATACATCATCTTCTTGAATAACATTATAGGAATAACATAAATAACGTCTTTGTCTTTGTCTTCGTCTTTGTCCCGGTCTTCGTCTTGAATTAATCGTCTTGGTTGAAGCGTATTTCGTCAAAAGGTTGGGACATACCAAACGTTATTTATTCTGCGTGTATTTCTTCTTTAACCCATTCCAAGTCGCCTTCGAGTGGTGATATATGCTGAATCATTTCCACGCTATCGAGGTGTTCTTTTAAACAAATACAAAATTCCACGGGCACCGGAGTGAGTTTTGTTCTTCTCGGTGATATAACCCTCCCATTAACTGAAAAAACGGATTCCGAAGCTACCGTACTTGCTTGGACCGTTAGTAGGTCACGGGCCATGGCGGCTAGAACCGGAAATTGGGATTCCCGTTCTTTCCACCAACCCAAAATATCCAAATTATCATGCTCTTCAATGGTCATTTGAAACAAAAAATCAGATCCTTGGTACCTTCCAAGCTCACTACTAGGGGTGTTACCTCGAGCTCACTTTGTATTATCACTTCTTAAAAGATTATACATTCGAATTGACTCGTTATTACCGTGAGAACCCGAACCCGCCTCTTGATGCATAGTATGAATATGTGAAGAACTTGAGCCATATTTTGTTAAATAAACTTGAAACATTTTGTCAAAAGCATCGTTAAACATTGATGAGAAATATAGTCCAGGTCATCTTCGTTCAAACCCAAATCATAAGCAATGTTCATAATCAAAGTCTCAACCCCGGTGTCGGTTTAGAACCGGGTTCAAAGCGGCGGCACAAGTTATAACGGGAGGCAATTCTTAAAATATTTTTTAAACTTTTCTTTCATTGGTTGCACCATATTTTCGAATAAATCGCTTTTCGTTTCAAACTCGTTTATATTTGAAGTCATTAAAAAAAGTTGTTTTAAAACTAAATAACTTGTATGATAGTAAACTCTCGATAACAAAGTAGTAGCATTTTTAAAAACTCCAAGCATTTCCGAAACAAGTTGTATAGCATACCAACATGACTCGGGATAAGGCACAATCAAATTACGTTGTGCAAGGTGGTCATGAAACACTTTTAAACTATCTTTTTGTCATAAAGCACATTCAAACATGTTGCAAGTGGAATTCCATCAGGTAGGTACGTCCCAATTCGGACCTAAGCAAATGGCATTTGCCTATTTACAAAACTTTATATATTTATGATATCGTTTATTAATAATGATAGCATATCATTATTAGTGGCCGAAGCCCACTAATCACACACTCGAATCAAACCCAAAAAACAACAATTCACGAGTCAATCTTGAAAAGAACTACATAAAACCATGTCGAGCAAGGCCTGGTAGCAATTCTCAGGCTGCATAGTACATGCATAAAGAGACAACTGTTCCAACTGTCGCTAACGGTTAAGACTTACGAGTCTGACATAGCACAGTGGGGAACACACGAGCAACAAAATAGGAAAACAGAGCACTATCCTGTACGAGCTAAAGGACGCATAACACATGTCCTCATTGTCTGCTCTCGGATGATCAACACCTCCTAACAGCCATTAATCATCCCCAAAGAGTTTATTTCTAAACCCAACAAGCCTCTCTATAAAAGGAGAGCAAAACACACAACTTCACAAGTTTCACACGCTTGGGCAAATGCTTCCTCACATTAGTAAAGTATGGTCTTTGTTTAAGTGTTACCCTAGCTTCTTGATCCCTATCAATCTCATCGGGTCCTTACCGTTCAACACAGGAAACCAAACAACAAAACCATTCTTATCCCATCTCTAAACCGATTTACAAACCATACGTAAACATGGTGCCATCCGTGAGGACATGATACAAAATAGACACAAATTTCTTGAAAATTTTCACCTATTTTCACTCATTTCTCAGTCAAAAATCCAGAAATTTTCTCATTCTTGCACAAACTTCTTAACCAAACATGTCTGGCGAACAACCCCCCTCAAATTTCAGACATAACCAATGACTACCTCGGACCCACCTAGGGGAAGATTGTAAGGAATTAAATATTCCATAGATTTGATGATACAAAAGCAAGAAGAATGAAACATATATTATACTGAAATGATAAGCAAAATACATAGCAAGGTACTGCCAATGCAAAAATGGAAGGTACTGCTAGTGTATTTTCAAGAGCCTGCTAGTTCAAAGAAGAGCCTGCTAGTTCAAGAAGAAGAGCCTGCTAGTTCAACTAGAGCCTGCTAGTTCATAAAGGTACTGCTAGTACAACAACCTGCTGAATCAATGAGTCACTCTGCTGCTATGAAGATAAGGAT
Source organism: Artemisia tridentata subsp. tridentata (assembly GCA_021014915.2). Lineage (NCBI taxonomy): Eukaryota > Viridiplantae > Streptophyta > Magnoliopsida > Asterales > Asteraceae > Artemisia > Artemisia tridentata. The sequence goes on from CP139503.1 coordinate 296,058,602, forward strand.
GGAAAAGATATTATTTGTATAAGTCATGTTTATACAAAATAATATCTAGATATTTGGTTAGTCAACAAAGTTGAAAAGCAAGAAGCAAATATCAATTTGATGACTAACACATACACATTAGCAAGTGGATGACTAAGAGCTTATCAATTTGTAAATGATCTTCTTTAGATTATAAAAAGGAGATCATACCCCTTAGATAAAAGTGTGTCTTGGTTGTGATTGAAACAATCAACACCGGTGTGCTTAGTACTTACAAATTACAACAACACAAAGGTGTGTTAAAATGTAAGAGCACCAAATGAGTGTGTGTGGGAACGTTAGACATGGGGTCTAATGTTGTTTAGGTTTGTTTAGCCTCAAGGATCCTCGATCCCTGATTAGATAGTAATCGTGCTTCGTTGATCACCAAGCATTGAGGCTGTGAAAGTGAAATAAACAAACATTGAAACACCACAAAACCTTATTGATAGTATTGTGTTCTTCATTAGAATATTCCGCCAATATTATCATTGTTCTATTAAACGTAGAATTCCTAGATCAAAGGTGTAACAACCTTGAGCTCATAAACGATCATAACTTGTTTTAGTTGATGTTAGTAGACCCTAAAACAAGTTTCCACATATCCACCCAGGTGGACGACCTCACTAAACACAGAGGAGGGTCGACAAACACTCGAAAACAAGGAACGCCAGCAGGTTAGAAGCCTCACAAAAAGAACATCATGAGAGATGCATGCAACGAATGACCATGTCAATCTGCATACAACTCTCTTTCCAGATGGACTCATACGATCCCATGATGAACCTCAAGTCCTTAGACCAAATCCTCAAGTTAGACTTGCTCAAGAAAGCAGAGGTCAGGGTAGCTCGGAGGGACCCAGGGTACAGTCGTGGGCAGATGACTTCACTACACCTATATCTAGCAACTGACAAGGTCCTCGAGTACGACAGGGAGAAGGGTTGCACTATATCTAGGTCACACCAGCTGTATTAGCCTACCTGCAACAACTCGCAGAAGAAAGAAGGGTGGCCAGTTCTCAAGTAAACGCATTTCATCCTACTTATTCTTTCGCGCATAACAATATACCTAGCAATCAGGGTACTCCCACCACCTAACACAAACTCCTAGGTTAACATAACTATTAGCCCAACCCAATGCGACACCCTGGTATCCATACTTAGTGCATCCGCTCAGAGCAACACAACCCCGACACCATCCCTATGTCAAAAACCTACCGAAGGAGAAACCCTAGTTAGACTACTCACTAAGGCACTTTTCGGAGCGAAAGATAAACACCACATAGGGTCATCCACACTCGGTCACCTGAAAGCCATACCAATTCCCAGTGAGCAATTCGTTCGCTGGGTATCTGACTATGAACTCCCTGATGACCTAGTTATGCCCAAGAGTGTAGGCGTTTAAAAAGGCATAAGAGACCCTGATTCTCATGTATGGGTGTTTTAAGGAGCAATAAAACATGCGCTTAGAACGACCAAATAGCCTGTCATATGTTTCAACAAACCCTTGCCGACTCAGCAGTAGTTTGGTTCGAAAGTCAGGCCAAAAATAGCATCTCAAGGTGGCAAGACCTGAAAGACAAATTCCTCTCCAATTTCCAGCCAATGAGAAAATATACAGGCAACTTCATTGACCTTCAATTACTAAGACAAAGCCCTGGCGAATCGTTCGAGGACTTCACCGAGTGATTCAACAATGAAACCATGAAAATCCCAAGCCTTAGTGATCAACAATTGATCGAAGCCTTAATCTATGGAATGATCAAGGTACAGTTCTCAGAAGAGCTTAGCCGCAGGCCACCTGCAACATGGAAGAAATGCTTAGAACTAGAAAGGGAATTCATCAAAGGAAAGAAATTAAACGCTAAGTGGCAAAATGGAAAAGAAGCCTCCAAAGGAAACCGCAATGACAATAGCAAGCAACATCATGACAATAGATCCAGGCCAAAGTTAGGTCACCCAGGAAGAGAAAGAGACAGAAGCGACACAAGGAACACTGAGCGCATCGACACAAGGAACTACATCATTAACACCTTGTCAAAGATGCCAGCAGAAATCCTTATGACTGAGAGAGTATCAGATACCTTGAGTAGGCCACGTCCACTCCTAGGCAGCATCAGAAGAGACGAGAGATTGTTTTGCAGGTTTCACAATGACCACGGGCATGACACAAACTCTTGTAGGGAACTCAAAAAAGAAATTGAGAAATCAATCACTCAGGGCAAGCTAGATCACTTACTCCCGACAGCAAAAAGAGTAACCACTATCGGTCCTGAGGAACCAGTGGGCCAAATCTGCATGATATTATCTACCCAACCTGAGAGTGACAAGGGTATCTACGCCATGACAAGCTGGAAACAAGTCCGTTCGTGAAACATTCCAGCGGACACCTTCATCCCATCATCCGACCCAGTTGTCATATCGGCAATCATCACCTTACACAAAGTAAGTCAGATATACATAGAGGGTGGAAGCTCAGTAGATATCCTGTATGATCACTGCTTCAGTAAGCTATCAGAACAAGTCAGAAACAGCCTTAGGCCATCAAACACACCATTAATTGGTTTCACATGTGAAACGTTCTACAATCAGGGCGTCATTAACCTGGAAGTAACAGTAGGAACATACCCGTTATCAAAGACGATCATGTTGCAATTCCATATCGTCAGATCTACATCCAAGTACAATGTGTTGCTAGGAAGGAAAGAAATGCAAAAGCTTGGCATGGAGGTTTGAACCATCAGGTCTGTCGCTGAATTCCCAACAGACACAGGATAGGCCACCATCAAAAGAGAATACCCAGGCCTAGAGGCCACGCTTTAGGCAACAACAGAGAAGGTTAACTCTAAAAGATAGTAGCGGGATGAAACCCCAGGCTACACCTCTGATATAGAGAAGCATTTCAGTAACCAGGACATATCAGGGACACCTTCGGCACACCTTAATTGGATAACCATACCAATTTGGGTTACGAAGAAAAATGGTCTACTTCACATGGAATCAATGTCCGATAACACAAACATAATGCTCGAAGATGAAAATCATCTAGCAATGAACACGAGAAAAACATCCTCAAGGACAAACCCAGGGATTGTAGAAACGAGTGAAACTCCCACATGATGACATCAAAGGAGAGCCTCATGCAAGTAATCTTCACGGTACCTCAGAAAACAAGGAGAGCAAACAAGTTCAACTATGTTGGGAGTGACGGAAACAGCAGGCCAAATTGCACTCTCTCAGAGAAAGCAAAAGGCATGTTACTCACGCAACCAACTCATCACAGAGGCAAAAAGGCTATGCGCTATAAGGTACAAATCCACCCAACACTCTCTGAGCCTGATAAAGATATATCACTCAAATCAGAAATGGGAAGCCTAAGTAAGCCTAACCCTCTTCAGGGGAAACCTCGTATCATAATACAGGTTAACAAGAACAAGCCCTACATGCTAGGCACCACCTAATGGGGATCATACTCCCCTCTAATGGCAAACATTCAGCCTCAGGGCATGCTACACTTAGGTAGATTTTACTTTATTTTGCTTATCAAACAAAGGCTTCTAACAGCCAGGATAACTCATCTGTACTTGTAGCAACCGTCATTTTTAGGGCAATACTTGTTCATGAAACTCGAAACTATTTGTGACATCTGGTAATTTTCCAAACTTATTTTAATAATTAATTTCATTTGTTATTACCTATTATACATTTTCGAGCATTTTCGAACTCATTTGATTTGAAAATGAGAGGTTGATGTGTTTCGAAAGCTTTAAATTTATAATAACTAGTTCTATCGATTCTCTTATTGTCAAAACACACGGGTAAAAGTATTACCCTCGTTTATAGTAAAGAGTTTTTGTAAAATCGGGTCGTTCCACAGAGACTGAGATTATTCTATATATCGATTACCTACTTAGGATGGTTTAGAAAGCGTTTAAACAATTATGCAAGAACTAAATGAGATTCAAATATGAGACAAATATGATTACTTGGATTATTACTATAACTCAGTGAATTGTTAATGATAATGATCTCAATGATAAGGCATGTTCAATCAACGATTAGTCATTTTCGTCAAAATAACATTTTTACAGATTAACACTTTTGATTCAAGATTTATGCCTACTAGTACTTAAACGTGTGGGTAACAAGTTCAAGAACTAATTGCAACACTGAAGACTCGATTGTTTATAACTTAACAAGAGCGGATTTCTCCAACCAATTGATCAAGATACATAGACATACTTCGAAAATTATATAATACCAATTGGCTCTTTCGACCTATTCCAACTGACAAGTATAATCAAAAGTGATAAACAATGGATACAGAGTTTTTAACACAGCAAGGTCTCAACATAAACAAGAAATCAAACGAGATCATATCATAACCAAAAAAACTTTATTATATTAACATATCCAAGCAACCATAAGGAGTTTAGCCTAACATGGCTTTAGTAATCATGCTTACAGTGGTGAATTAGATTGTAAAGAGAGACATACTTCCTGAATTGATTACAATGATTGAGCTACCATCACTAGTGATCAAAATAACAATATTGAGGTTGTAATTCAACGTATATAACACTTTGCTTCACTTACCCACTCCAATTGGTGTAACTTGAATGAGAATAGGTTAGCAGAGCTTTAGTGATACTTGGGATGAGAGATATCTCAAATGAGACGGATGGGGGCTCTATTTATAGGCTAACTCTGCCAGATCATCTTTTGAAGTACGCCGCACTTGCATTAAGATCGGCGGGCTTCACATACGATACCGGCGTACTTGTTTACTAACGCCGCACTTGCATTAAGATCGGCGGGCTTCACATACGATACCGGCGTACTTGTTTACTAACACCGGCGGGCTTCAATACTTTTCTTGACGCCAAAGGGTCATTAATTGTACTGAAGACCGGCGCACTTTATTCTTAAGATCGTCGTACTTATTGACGCTGACTCAGATTTATAAGACTGACTACGCCTCCCGTAACCGGCGGACTTGGGAGGGAAGATCGGCGTACATTTAGCTTTCTTCAGGCTTTTCTTTGCTCTAGTACAAACTTGACTTGGATGCTTACATTTTATCTTTCTTCTGAAGTTCTTTGTCGATTGGACCTGAAATGTATTTTCATGCAATTAAGTATCGAAAGTCCATAAAGTCTATTAAGCAACTAACAAATACGTTATATAAAACATGTATAATTCGAGCGTCATCAGAGGTTATCTTGTTTTTCCTTAAAAACGACCCCAAACGCGTACCGACACTCAGTTAGCTATGGCAAAAGTTAAATAAACTCAAATTCGAATCAATAACAATGTTTTTATAATCCTTTTATAAAAATACTCACGAAAGCATATTTTAAACATCCTTGTTTAAAAACACCAAACCGGGGTACCACAGCTCACGTTTGAACTCAAACGGGACACAAAATACATCGCGGGATGTCAAAATTCCTTCGCTCCTCACACGGTCAGTTTTGCCGATTAAAAACCAAACAAAACATGTCAAATGTAAACTAAATTAAATCACAAAGTACATTGACTTAACATTTGGCATCTTGGACTTTATTATCCAACATGTAACAATGCTAAGATGACAAACTTGTCTTTCTTTTGGTCCTTGCCTACTGTTGATGTAACATCATCCCAAAACAATACAAACCTTTCCTTGTTTCCACTTAAAACTACCTAGTTTATTTACAAGTTGGTGAATTAAGTACACATTTCATTTAATGTGCAAGTTATAACCGACGGATTAAACACAAAACCTTCCCCTTGTGTCCTCTTGGCAACCGATTACCACACAACACACATACAAATCTTTGATGGTTTTATACTAAACTACTTTGGTAGAAGGTTTAGTAGTTGAACTAAGTACCTTTGCATTTAAAGATAGGTTATTAACCAAAGACTAAACCTAGCAAATCTCTTCTCATGTCCTTGTTTCACTGCCGATCCAAAACCACCTCAAACTAACACACTTTTGATGGTTTAAGCTAAACCACCTAGTTAATGACATTGTTAGTTGAAGTTTGTTGAAACAAAGTATGTTCGGATTAAAGCTTCTTGATGTTGCTGCTGCTAATCGTTATGTTACTATTGCTCTAAGGATTTAAGACTGCTCATGTACTTCAAAGGAAAATATGCTAAGTGTTTACTGCTGCCAATGCAAAAGTTAAGACTGCTAGTGTAACTTACTACTGCTCTTATAAAGTTACAACTGCTGAAGAATTTCAGGGAAATACTCTAAGTAGTTAATGCTGCCAGAACAAAGTTAGTGCTACTGATACAAAGTTAATACTACCAGAACAAACTAAAGAATGCTGAAGGAGTTAAGACTGCTAGAGTTAAAGTTAAGACTGTTAGGCATAAGTTACTATTGTTAGTTGTTTTAGTTAAGACTGCTTATTAGATATGTATGGTAAGTCGTGTATCTAAAGTTTTGTATTAGATAAATATAGAAAAGATTTATCTTGGAGAGAAAGTAATTGTAAGCCGACTAGGACTCCTTAGTCTATAAAAGGAGGTCCTAGGGCATAGAGTCGTAAGTATCAAACATATAGAATTCGTAGCTTCAAGGTTTTGTAACCCTAATACTAGTTAGAGTATTCGTATTATTCATTAATAATATTGAAACGTATTGTTTGTTGAATTGTGTGTTTATTGATTACTGTTACATCAAAGAATTCTTCTTAATATTAAAGTTTAGATTCCGCATAAACTTTAATACACTCAAACACAGTTTCTATCATAGTCGTGTTAGATTTATCTAATATAACTAAACCTTTTACAAGCTAAAGGAAGTCGATCAAGATTAACTAGAACTTTACAAGTGTTCTACTAGGATCAACAAGTGGTATCAGAGCTTGTGATCTAGAAGCTGTGATAAAAAAAGAAGCTGTTTTTATACACAAGATCTTGCTAGAAGAACTGGGAATAAGATTCTGCACACATGCCTTATTTATCTTCAAGTTCTAACTTAGAGGTATCCAATGATTCTGTTTGTTCTAAATCTTGTTTGGAAACTGTTGAGTCACTTAAATCTCAGAATGGTAAATTGTTAAATGACTTAAAGAAATACGAGTTAATGTGTCTAGGTTATAAGAGAGGTTTAGAGTCTGTGGAAGAAAGACTTGAATTTTTCAAAAAGAATAAGTTTGTTTATATAGATAAGATTAATGTCTTAAAAGGTGAAATTTTTGTGAATTAAGTAGCTATCAGTGAGCTTAGAAAGCAGCTTGAAGTAGCTAAAAAGGAAAAGGATGAAGTTCAAAAAGAAAAAGAAAGCATTCAATTTAATGTTAATAAATTTGGACATGCATCTGAAAGTGTTAACAAGCTCATAGAGTCACAGATAGTTAACAATTGCAAGAAAGGTGGTTTAGGCTATAATGAAGTTCCACCTCCCATAACAGGAAAGTTTTTGCCTCCAACAGCTGACTTGTCTTTTACAGGCTTAGATGAGTTTGTTAATGAGCCTTTAGGTGAGAATTGTAAGGCTAAGTCTTGTGAAGTAGAGTCTAAGGAAGTTAGGAAGAATGCTGATTCGCCCATCATTGAAGACTGGGTGTCAGATGATGAGGTAGAGGAGTTGTCTCAACCTAAAGTTGAAGTGAAAACAGTTAAGCCTAGTTTTGCTAAGATAGAGTTTGTTAAACCTAAAACTGCTAGGAAAACTGTAAAACCTGTTGAGCAACCTAGGAAAACCACTCACAGTCCTAGAGAAAATCAAAGGAACTGGAATAACATGATGTATCAAAGATTAGGAAGTGATTTTGAGATATTTAATAAGGCATGTTATGTGTGTGGTAGTTTTGATCATTTGCAGTTTAATTGTACTTACCATCATAAACAGTTTTCAAATCAAAGAATGGTAAAACCTGCTTGGACCAATGTTCAAAGGGTGAATCATAAAAATTTTGCTAAAAAGACTCACCCCTGTGCTAAACAGAACATGGTTCCAAGAGCAGTACTAATCAAGTCTGGCTTGGTATCAATTAATACTGCTAGACAAAATCTTTTTGAAAACAGCAGTATTGGTTAATACTGCTAGACCAGTTAATGCTGCTCACTTCAAAACAACAGTGAATGCTGCTAGAACAATGACACATCTTTCTAAAATAGCACATTAAACTGTTAAACGGCCCATTCAAAAGCAAACAAAATTTAAAAATAGAAAAGTTAACCCTTTGATTAATAAGGTTAATACTGTTAAGGGTAACAATTTTACTACTGTTAGGCCAAAAGCAGTAGTTAATGCTGTTAAGGGAAATCATGATTATGATGTTAAGGCCTCAGCTTGTTGGGTTTGGAAACCAAAGATTAAAGTTTTAGACCATGTTTTTAAACACAACAGTGCATCAATAACCCTGAAAAAGCTTGATTATGTTGATGCACAAGGCAGATCCAAGTCAGTGATGGCTTGGGTCCCCAAAAGAAACTGATTTTCTTACCTTATGTGCAGGGCAATCCACAATTGGATTTACAGGATCAAGGAGTGATTGATAGTGGATATTATGAAGACATTGATAGAGGATATGTTGCTTTTGGAGGAAACCCCAAAGGAGGGAAAATCACAGGAAAAGGAATCATTAAAACTGGTAAACTAGATTGGAATGTTAAATCTTTAAAATCTCTTATCTCTTTATGTTTTTGTAAAGTTTTGTATGGATTAGTGCTGTTATTTAAGTTTCTGCTGTTAAGTATAATTAGTACTGCTAGTTATACTTAATACTGCTGAGTTTTTGCTGTTCATTATACTTAATACTATTTGAGAAAACCAAGCAAACACAAACAAAGAAAAGTGTGAAAATTGTTATGTTTTTGTTTTTGTGGTTTTTGGTACTAACATTTTGCAGGAAAAGCAAAAGAAAAGTGTTAGATTGGTGTGGAATTGGAGTTAGTGCTAGTGCCTCAGAATTAATACTGCTAGGCATAAGTTAATGCTGCTAGGCATAACTTAGTGCTGCTGGGGTTACTACTGCTGGTTGTGCAGGGGACTGTTTCATAAATACAATCGATTAAGGTTTTAAATTCACCAATAATTCACATAATCGATTTCATTCTTCGCAAACGCTCTCTAAACACAAAACCTAACTCACTTTTATCATTTAATCACAAAACCCACTAATCATCACAAATGGCGACTCTAAAATTTGCTGATACTCATAACATGGTCGCGTTTTTACAAAAACCCACTGAAAGTGAAGGATTTGAACAGATTTTGGATTTCTTAAATGCACACCCTATAAGGTATGCATTAACTGTTAATCCTATTATATATGTTTCTCACATTGAATAGTTTTGGTCTTCTGCCATAGTCAAAACTCTCAATGGAGAAGTACATATTCATGCCATTGTAGATGGGCAGGATATTATCATCACTGAAACATCTGTTAGGAGAAATATTCGCCTAGCAGATAATGAAGGTGTTGAGTGTTTTCCAAACACTACTATTTTTGAAAATCTTGCCTTGATGAGGTATGAAAAACCTCTTGAAAAACTGACTTTTTATAAAGCATTTTTCTCCCATCAATAGAAAATTCTAATCCATACTGTTTTGTTGTGTTTAAGTCCAAAAACAACTGCTTGGAATGAGTTTAGCAGCACTATAGCATCTGCTATAATCTGCTTGGCTACAGACCAAAAGTTCAACTTTTCAAAATTAATTTTTGATAGCATGGTTAGAAACTTGGATAATTTACAAGGAAAATTTTATATGTATCCAAGGTTTTTGCAAGTTTTCATGGACAAACAATTTTCTAAGAAGGTTACTCATAAGAGAAAATATATTGCACCTTCTCATACCAAAAAGATTTTCAGTAATATGAAAAAAATTGGTAAAGGATTTTCTGGTAATGTAACACCATTGTTTCCAACAATGCTGGTACAGAACCAACAACAAATGGGTGAAGGTTCAGAAATCCCCACTGATACCCAACACACACCCACAGTTTTACAACCATCATCCTCTCAACCCCAAAAGACCTATACACGTAGGAAGCCAACAAGAAAGGGCACTGAGATACCTCAGTCTAGTGCTCCTAGCATGGTTGCAGATGAGGCTGTGCATAAGGAAATGGGTCACAGTTTGGTGAGGGCTACCACTACTGCTTCTAGCTTAGAAGCAGAGCAGGTCAGTGGTAACATAAGTAAGACCCAATCTAAGGCAACATCCAATGAGTCTAGTTCCCATGGAACTGATTCAAGTGATGGTCCCAGGTGCCAAGACACCATGGGGGGTATAGATGCTCAAACTAGGTTTGAGGCTGTACCTATACAATCCAATGATTCACCTTTAGGGAGAGGTAACACACTCCAAAGTGATGAGGATAGACTACAACTTAAGGAATTTATGGAAACATGTACCAAACTACAAAATGAGGTTCTTGACCTGAAGACACTTACATCCTCACAACAGAAGTAGATTACAAGTTTGAAAAAGAGGGTAAAGTTGCTTGAAGTTGGAAAAAGGTCAAGAACACATAAGCTGAAAAGACTGTATAAAGTTGGTAGTACATCTAGGGTGGAGTCCTCAGAAGCTGAACAAAGTTTGGAGGAGGATGCTCCCAAACAGGGGAGGAATAATGTCATGGATGAGGTGCTGGATACAGGGGTGGATGAGATGGTTGATACTGGAACAACTATTGTTAATGAAGGTAATGATGCTAATATTACCTTAGTAAGTGTTGAAGATGTTTGAAGATGCAGGGAATAAAGAAAATGTTGTTGCAGAAGTTGTTGAAGTTAGTACTGCTAGTGTTAAAGATAGTGCTGCTGGGCTTAAAGTTAGTACTGCTAGTGAAGAAACAACTGTTAGTGCTGCTGCACTTACTACTGCTGATGAGATTACTTTGGCTCAAGCTCTTACTGATCTTAAGAAGGCTAAACCACCAACAAAATGGGTTGTTATCAGAGAGCAAGCTGCTACAACAACAACACAACATTATCACAACAACAACAAACACAGGGTAAAGGGAAAGATATTTTGGTGGAGCCTATAAGTAAGAAGGATCAAATTGAGTTTGATGCAGAAGAAGCCAGAAGGCTACAAACTGAGTATGATGAAGAGGCTAGACTTGCAGCTGCTCAGGAAGAAGCAAGCATTAAGCTAATAAACACAGGGGAATATATTGAAGTAAAGTGTGATGCTGATCATTTGTTAGCTCAGAGAATGCTGCAAGAAGAGCTGTCCATGGAAGAGAAAGCTAAATTATTTATGGAGCTCTTAGAAACTAGAAGAAGAAACTTTGCAGCAAAAAGGACAGAGGAGAAAAGGAATAAACCACCAACCAAGACTGAACAAAGAAAAATAATGTGTGCCTATCTGAAGAACATGGATGCATGGAAGCCTAGTCAATTGAAGAATATGAGTTTTGAAAAGGTACAAAAAGTGTTTGACAGGGTATTTAAGAGGGTGAATGCATTTATTGATATGGAAACAGAGGTGGGGGGAAGTAGTAAGAGAGCAGGAGCAGAATTAGAGCAAGAGATGCCTAAGAAGCAAAAGGTAGATGAAGAGCAGAAGGTGGATAAAGACAAAGGTACAGCTATTTTCAAACAGTTTATGGTAATTACTTCTGATGATGAAGAAGTCACTATTGATGCTATACCTTTGGCTATAAAGCCTCCAAGCATTGTTGACTGGAAGATGTACCTAGATAGCAAGAAAATGCACTGGGAGATAATAAGGGCTGATGGAAAATCCTAGGTGTTTCATAGATTCAGTAAAGTGCTTAAAAGTTTTGACAGAGAAGACTTAGAAACTCTGTGGAAACTAGTGAAGGCTAAGTATGGATCAACCAGACCAACAGGTGGACATGACAGATTGTTATGGGGTGATTTGAAGACTATGTTTGAACCACATGTAGAAGATGAGATATGGGGGAATCAGTATGGTTTTAAAGTACTGCACTGGAAGCTGTATAATTCTTGTGGAGTTCATGAACTAATGCTGCAATCTACAGTGATCTACATGTTGGTGGAAAAGAAGTATCCCCTTTCAAAGACTATAATGAAGATGATGTTGGATAAGAAGCTGGAATTGGAATATGATTGTGAAATGGCTAATGAGCTTCTCTGGTTCATCTTTCAACAAGTCAAGAAGTAATGAAGTATTTGGAAGCATCCTCTTGGTGATTATGAAGCTTTGATTGAAGAAACTTGATGACTTTGGAAGAAAATATCAAGTTTAGGGGAGGATTGTTGGGATTAAAGCTTCTTGATGTTGCTGCTGCTAATAGTTATGTTACTACTGCTCTAAGGATTTAAGACTGCTCATGTACTTCAAAGGAAAATATGCTAAGTGTTTATTGCTTCCAATGCAAAAGTTAAGACTACTAGTGTAACTTATTACTGCTCTTACAAAGTTACAACTGCTGAAGAATTTCAGGGAAATACTCTAAGTAGTTAATGCTGCCAGAACAAATTTAGTGCTGCTGATACAAAGTTAATACTGCCAGAATAAACTTAAGACTGCTGAAGGAGTTAAGACTGCTAGAGTTAAAGTTAAGACTGTTAGGCATAAGTTACAAATGTTAGTTGTTTTAGTTAAGACTGCTTATTAGATATGTATGGTAAGTCGTGTATCTAAAGTTTTGTATTAGATAAATATAGAAAAGATTTATCTTGGAGAGAAAGTAATTGTAAGCCGACTAGGACTCCTTAGTCTATAAAAGGAGGTCCTAGGGCATAGAGTCGTAAGTATCAAACATATAGAATTCGTAGCTTCAAGGTTTTGTAACCCTAATACTAGTTAGAGTATTCGTATTATTCATTAATAATATTGAAGCGTATTGTTTGTTGAATTGTGTGTTTATTGATTACTGTTACATCCAAGAATTCTTCTTAATATTAAAGTTTAGATTCCGCATAAACTTTAATACACTCAAGCACAGTTTCTATACCATAGTTGTGCTAGATTTATCTAGTATAGCTAAACCTTTTACAAGCTAAAGGAAGTCGATCAAGATTAACTAGAACTTTACAAGTGTTCTACTGGGATCAACAAAGTACCATTTCATTTAAGGTTTGGATAATACCCAATATATTTAGACTAAACATTTCTCTTCTCTTTGCCATTATAAACCGAACCATAAACACCACTTATACACTCATCTTTCATTCACAAAGTCTTACTAAAATTACTAACAAATCAAGGGGTTTAGTCTTGGAAGCTTGGATAATTTGGAGAAAGCTTGGGAGCTTTAGGTTGTCATTTTTTTGGTTTCCTCTTCTCACTCGACACACACCTTCAACACCCACTGTAAGGTTTCGAACATCTTGAATTTGCACTTCTATAATCTTCTTAACTTACAATCATGCTACAATGAGTTTCTTGTAAATATATGCACTACTCGACATATATATACACGTTCGAATATACATGCATAAGTGACTAAGTTGTGTTGCTTGAAACCTTGTGTGGCAAATGATAAATCACAACTAAACCTAAGTATTGGCTATGGATAAAAATGTCTATGTATAGCATGTAACTTGACCCATCTCAGTTGGAGTATATCTTGTTAAAACTTGGGTTTTGTGTGGATTTTTCTTTGGGTCGAAATCCACTGTAGTCGAACCACAATGGTGTGCTTTTAGTTGAAAGTGTTTCTTGAGCCTAAAACTCTTAAACTCGCGACATAACCTAGTGTTAGGAATATGAATATTCAGCAGAAGACTCGGTCACCCCGAGTACTTATTAGATCATCATAGCTCGTAGGATTATCTGTAATATTATCAGTAGCTTAGTATTATTAGTATTAGTATTAGTAGTATGTATATTTGTGGAGTGGGTCGGGGCTTTCCCCACTGTCAGCTCACTCCACAGTCCACTAGGGACGTAATATGTAGTAGTATATATACCCCTTCCCACACAAGGGAAGGGTTGGACCTTTTGAAGCTAATATTACACTAGTTACTTTCTCTCTCTAAAAGGCTCCCATTTCTCTCTCTAAAACACCTTCTATTCGATCCATACAAGCATCAAGATAGTGATTCATGCATTGTGAATACCCTACAATTGGTATCAGAGCCAGGTTAGGTCCATGAGAGTTGGTATTCACGAATTAGTGTAGTTCTTGAGGTTTTCTTGTTGGATTCGACTTGTAGTTTTAAGTTTTTTTTATTTTGTTTGTTTAGTAGCATAAATCTCAATTTGTACTTTGTTTAGTGATTAGAAGTTGTTTTTCTTTGTACTTTCTAGATTAAGATTAGTATTAGAGTGGTAGTTAGTGTTTGGATTCACAGATTTAAGGCTCGTGTGGTGTTTGTGGGTGATTCGAGTACTTTTCTTTCAAGAGTTCTTGGATGCGGTTTGTGTTGGTTGGACGATTCTTGAATGCGGTTTGTGTAGCATCGAGTACTCGGTTTGTCTTTATACTAGTTTAGGCAAAAGGACAAACGGCATTGATAGTGACAGGTCTGGAAGTTTGAGCCAACGCGGTTTGTCTCTACGGTGCGTACGCGGTTTGTGTCTTTGGTGTGAACTCGGTTTGTCTCTTTGGCGCACACGCGGTTTGTGTCTTCTGTGTGGACTCGGTTTGTCTACGCGGTTTGTGTATCTAGTGTGAACTCGGTTTGTATCTCCATTGTGAACTCGGTTTGTCTCTTGGCACCTACGCGGTTTGTATATCCGGTGTGAACTCGGTTTGTCTATTTGGCGAATACGCGGTTTGTGTCTTTGGTGTGAACTCGGTTTGTCTATTTGGCGAATACGCGGTTTGTGTCTTTGGTGTGAACTCGGTTTGTCTATTTGGCGAATACGCGGTTTGTGTCTTTGGTGTGAACTCGGTTTGTCTCTTTGGCGCACACGCGGTTTGTGTCTCCTGTGTGAACTCGGTTTGTCTCTTAGGCACACACGCGGTTTGTACCTACGCGGTTTGTCTAGGCGGTTTGTGTCTTGGTGATTTTAGAAATTCCCGCGAAAGATTCGATTTCTCGGTTAAATCACAAGATCAGTAAAATCCCGTAGTTACTATGGCTACCACATCAAGTACATCATCAGATGATATTCAAGCAGCAGGATCTGACACTCGTCCACCTATGCTAGATAGGACGGATTATGAGTCTTGGGCACAACGAATTAGACTTTACTGCTTGGGAAAAGATAATGGTGTTAACATTCTTAAGTCAATTGACGAAGGACCTTATCAGATGGGTACCACCAGAGACGTTGTTACAACTGGTGAAGATGGGACTGTAACTTTGGGTATTGATAGACCTAGAAACTATAATGATCTTAATGAAGAAGAAAAGAAGAGGTATGATGCTGATATTAGAGCCTCAAACATAGTCATTCAAGGTCTTCCAAAGGATGTATACAAGCTCATCAATTTTAACACTGAAGCCAAGGCTGTGTGGGACAACGTTAAAATGTTGCTGGCAGGGTCAGAACTCACAAAGGAAGATCGTGAGTCACAGCTGTATGATGAGTTCGAGCATTTCAAAATGAACCCAGGAGAGAATATCACAGATTACTATGTGAGATTTCATAAGTTGGTGAATGATATGAGGATGATCAGAATGACTATGCCCAATATCCAACTTAACTCAAAGTTTGTGAACAACATGACTCCGGAATGGGACAGATTTGTTACGGCCGTCAAACTCAACAAAGGTTTAAGGGATACTAACTATGAACAGTTGTATGCTTACCTGCAACAACATGAGAAGCATGCTCTCTATGATCGGGTGCTGAGAGAAAAGTTGAATCCTTCAACTACAAATGACCCACTGGCATTCATGACAAACATACAACCAACAATCCAATCATCATCCAATCCAAGCTATCACCAACTTCACTCACAAGTACCTGCTATGAGTTCACAACTTGACTCAGGCTACTCTCATACCGACAAAATGATTGACAACCTCACCAATCAAGTATCTCTACTGGTTCAACAGTTTCAAGCATCACTCCCTCAGACCAACAATCAGTTAAGGAATTCTTCCAACCCACACAATCTAGCAATGGTGGAAGACGGGAAAATTGTGGTCCAGAATGTGCAAGGGAGAGCTGGTAGAAACATGGGTCGAGGTTATGTGCAAAACAGAGCAGGGAATGCCAATCAGGGGCAAGGGAAACAGATCAAGTGTTATAATTGTGGGGGGCTTGGACACATTGCTAGAAACTGCAATCAACCTAAACGTCCTCAGAACTCAGATTACTTCAAAGACAAGATGCTGTTAATGCAAGCTCAAGAAAATGGTGCTGTATTGGATGAGGAAGAGTTATTGTTCTTGGCAGGAGATGGAGGAAATACCTTTGATGAAGATGTGGATGAGAAACCTGTTCAGGATCTGGCACTTAATGATCCTAACATCTTCAAGGCAGATGACTGTGATGCATTTGACTCTGATGTGGATGATGAACCTACTGCTCAAACAATCTTCATGGCTAACTTGTCCTCCCTGGCCTCATCTCGTCAAGCTGGTTCTTCTAATGCATCCGTGATTTCTGAGGTACTAAAAATTTATGACACATATAATATTGTCGAGGGACATCAGATTCCCGAAGAAGTACATCAGGCAGTTGTTTCTGACTCAAGTGATGTTGATATGGATAATAGCAATATTGTCTCATATGAACAGTATTTGAATAGCAACAACTCGCTTGATGTACCAAATGGTGAATCCTTTGTCAATAATGATGTGTGTGCTATGAGTAATGTATGTGCCTTAGATAATGCGAGTAATGTAGATAATGCATGTGTGTACCATGAGAAACAATTGCCTGTCCCTGATAATAACTTGATCACTAGACTTAACATCTATAAAGAACAAGTTGCTATGTATGAACAGCGCGCTAAGTTTGAGCTTAATGATCGTGAGCAGAAATTAGAAGGTCAAATGAGTACACTTATTAAAGAGTCTAGAGTGCGAGAAGAAACATTAAAGTTAGAGTTAAGTTCTTTGAAAAGTCAGCTAGAACAGTCTGTCAAACAAAAACAGGAAGCACAAAAGTGTGTAACAACACTTAAGCAAGAATTCAAACAAAAAGAAACAACTCTTTTAAATGATTTCTCTAAACTCAAGACTTTAAAAAATAAGCTTGAAGATAAGTTGTACACACAAAATCAAACCATACAAACTGCTCAAATGATTCATAAGCACAGAAAGTTGAGTGATAAGCATAGTAAAATCATGATAGGTGAACCAAAGTCAACCATCCTTAGGGGTATGCAAGTACTTCAACCTGCCCTATATGATGGTAATGTGATGATTAAGCCTATTCATGACCAACCTGAGCATATCTACACTGATGAAGAGGATGAGTTAAGTGAGAAAACGAAAGAAAAAATGAATGAGAAAATGAGGGATCCCGAGTGCATAGCCAGACGAATAATAATCAAACCCCATGATTATTATGAGGAAAATCGTTTGACTGTGTTTGCTCCTCAAAAGAAGTTAACACCTGAACAGATTTTTTGGAAACAAGATAGTGAAAAACTTAAGGAAGATAAACTTAAGGCCAACACCCCCCTCATTAGAAAAGTTGCGTCCATAACGGTGTATCCTCCCAATACACCTAGGAATCTGGTGCCTTTGTCTCTTCCCACTGAATGCAAAACCTTTATTAGCTTATATGTGCTTTGGCAATTATTTGCTGATTTTGAGAAAACATGTAAGAAGAGAATCACACCAACTGGCATTACTGAGGGGGAAAGGTGTTTTGAACATGCAAAAAGATGTTACTTGACTGAGGTCATGCCATTCTTTAAACTACTTAAAGAACATTTTGAAGGGTTGCAAACTGCCCTTAAAGCCGAAATAAAGGAAATGGAAGTAGTGTTTAAAGATATGGAAAGAGAGGTGAATGAATATGCAATAGAACTTAAGAGTCGTGAGATTGAAAGAAAAAACATACTCATAACTAACGACAACTTGCTTGCTAAATGTATTGCACAAGATGTATTTTATACTGTCTCTGATTCTGCATTGTCTGCTTGTCAATTTAATGAGTATGCTATTGCGTTAAATGTCACCCAGAATCGTGTTGTTGAGCTTGAGGGGGAGAATTTAAAATTGCTTGAAAAAATTCAAAAAGATGACCATGATAATATGGTTAAACGTTTTTCAAAATTGGAAGTCGAATTTCTCAATTTGCAATTGAAATATCAACACTTAAATGAAAAACAGAAAATATCAAATGACAAGACATCCTTGGATGCTCCTGAATTTGATACGTATTTTGAATTAAGCAAACGAGATGAGACAATTCAAGCTCACATGAACACGATTCGAATGCTGAGGGCCCAAATTGCCCAATTGAAATCCAACAAGTGTGAAGCATATGGCACCAATAAACCTTCGTCTTCAGATTCTCAGAATTTTCAATATCAAAACACCATAAATAAGTTACATTATGAAAATGAGTGTTATCGAGAAGAAAATTCAAAGGTTAAACAACATTTCAAAGAGTTATATGATTCTATTAAAGTCACAAGAAGCAATCACAATGATCAAATAACCTCTTTGACAAATGAAATTGAGAATCTGAAGGTTCGGGTGAAAGGTAAAATGCCATGCACCACTTGTAATGGTGATGCACCAAAGGCTACTAATAGTAAAAAGTATGATGTTGATGTTGGGGACATTCCGTTTAAGCTTAGAAATAACGGCCTTGCCCATCAAACATATCTGGATCATCTTAGAGAAGGCCTTGACTCACTTCGTGAGGTAGTTGAAGAGGATAGGAATGATAAGCCACTTGATCAAGCAGTTGTCTATGCATGCAAACTCACGAAAAGGATTCAGGAAAACTTAGAATATGCCATAGGCTCAATTCCTAAGTTTAGAGGCCATAGAGATAGATTTGTTGCATCATCATCCAATGTTGTGAACAAGCATGTAGCCTTTGACCTACCACCCAAAACATCAGAACACAACACATCATTATCAGGAAGGCATGTGACAGAAAAACAAACTAATGTTACCTTCGATGCTTCTACAGGAGTAAAAAGTGACACCCAAGCTAGCGGGTCAAGGTCTAGAGGAAATGAAAGAAAGGATATGACTGCGCCAGCTAAGAATGATCACTTGAAGAATGTAGAAGCCCAACCTAGGAACAATAAGTTTACAATGAGTAGGATGAATCGTGTTGATTCTAGTATCTTAAGTACTGTAATTAATTCGAATTCTAATGCTATCTGTAAAACTTGCGACAATTGTTTAATTTCTGCTAATCATGATGAATGTGTTGTGTCTTTCCTGATGTCTTCTGCATCATCCCATGTTAAGAATGGTAGGATAACCGAAGCATGCAAAAAGGTTTGGAAAGCAACAGGAAAAACATTTGCTAGCATAGGCTATCAATGGAGACCCACTGGAAGGAAATTCAATTTAGGAAAACAGTGCACGTTACCTAAAATGAATAAGCATAAAATTGTAAAAGTTAAGGAATGGAGACCCACTGGAAGGAAATTCAATTTAGGAAAACAGAGACCATTACCTAAAATGAATATGCATAAAATTGTGAAGAATATGGAATGGAGACCAACTGGTAGAATCTTGCCTTTAGAATCACAATGCCTTCCATCTAGGTCTTGTTCTGTCTCAAGGTCTGTCTCCACAGTGAAGATAGTAGCATCTGTGAAATCTGTGGTACCTAAATATGTGCATGCTGACCAAATGGACCCCAATTGCACTTGGGGATCCATATTTTTCAGTTATCCATTGTTGTCTGGTTTCAAATGCAGGTCGTACAAATCGTCCTGTGGTATTTGGACTCAGGCTGCTCAAAACATATGACTGGAGATCGCTCACGGCTCAAGAACTTCGTGAAAAAGTTTATCGGGACAGTTAGATTTGGGAACGACCACTTTGGTGCTATTATGGGTTATGGAGATTATGTGTTTGGTAACAGTGTAATCTCAAGGGTATATTATGTGGAAGGACTAGGACACAATTTGTTTTCTGTGGGTCAATTTTGTGATTCAGATCTGGAAGTGGCTTTCAGAAAGCATACCTTTTTTCGTCAGAGAATTGGATGGTTTAGATCTCCTCAAGGGCAGTCGGGGCACCAATTTATACACCATCTCAATTGAAGAAATGTTGAAGTCCTCTCCAATATGCTTGCTTTCTAAAGCCTCTAAAACAAAATCATGGTTGTGGCATCGTCGTTTGAACCACTTGAACTTCGGTACCATAAATAATCTTTCCCGTAAAGATCTTGTTAGAGGGATGCCCAGACTGAAATATGAGAAAGATCATCTCTGCTCTGCATGTCAACTGGGTAAAAGCAAGAAGCAAACCCACAAGCCTAAAACCATCAACACCAACTTGGAAGTTCTTCACACCCTCCACATGGACTTGTGCGGTCCAATGAGAATACAAACCATAAATGGAAAGAAGTATGTTCTGGTGATAGTAGATGATTATTCTCGGTTCACATGGGTAAAGTTTTTTGAGAACCAAGGACGAAACTCCAGAGGTTATCATTAAACTGATAAAACAGCTGCAAGTAAGGCTAGATAAAACTGTCAGAATCATTCGCACAGATAATGGTACTGAGTTTGTTAACCAACAACTCCGTAATTTCTATGAAAGTATTGGCATCACGCATCAGAAAAGTATCCCTCGCACGCCTCAACAGAACGGGGTGGTTGAACGAAGGAACCGTACTCTGGTGGAGGCTGCAAGAACCATGCTTATATTTTCAAAGACACCGATGTTTCTCTGGGCAGAAGCTATAGCAACAGCATGTTACACTCAAAACCGATCCCTAATTCATCCAGTTCATGAGAAGACTCCCTTCGAGTTAATTCATAACAAGAAACCAGATCTTTCCTTTCTGCGTGTGTTTGGTGCTCTTTGCTATCCAACTAACGATGGTCAAGACCTGGGAAAATTAAGAGCTAAAGCAGATATAGGTATTTTCGTTGGATACGCACCAGACAGTAAAGGGTATCGAATCTACAATAAAAGGACCCGTAAAATCATGGAAACCATTCATGTTACGTTCGATGAGCTGAGTGAGCTACCTGTTTCAGGACAAATCAGTTCTGGACCCGACCTTCACCTTTTGTCTCCTGGACCCATTAGTTCAGGACTTGTACAGAATTCCACGCCTGCAGATTCTTATGTGCCACCTACATGTGAGGAGTTGAAGAAGTTATTCGACCCTATGTTTGATGAATACTTTGAGCCAACGAATGGAACTATCCCGAGTGAACCAGCTATAATTCCTATGGATGAGGTTCAAGCCCCACAAGGTTCAGAAGGCCCTGCAGCTTCAGTATCAGTCAGTCACAATGCTCCTGCTGCCAGTCAATCGCCTTCGTCATCGAACGCTCAATCTTCTCCAGTAATGCAAGAATCTTCAGATAATAATTCGTTGGAAGTTAATCCTTTTGCTCCTGTTGAAGAGGTTCCTTTTGAAAACATATTTGCTCCTGAACATCCATCAGACACATCCTTACCTGAGGAACACAGCACTGCTACTTCTGTTCATAACCATCAACCTCACGACCATCTCAGGAAATGGACCAGTGTTCATCCAATCGACAACATCATAGGCAATCCCTCACGTCCAGTATCCACACGTAGTCAACTAGCCACGGATGCACTATGGTGCTTCTTCAATTCCGTACTGTCTAAAGTCGAACCAAAAGATGCCAAAGAAGCAATGACTAAAGATTGCTGGTTCCAGGCTATGCAGGATGAAATCCATGAATTTGATCGACTTGAAGTATGGGAATTAGTGCCTCCTCCGGAGCGTGCAATGATCATTGCTTTAAAGTGGATCTTCAAAGTGAAGCTTGACGAGTATGGTGATGTCTTAAAGAACAAGGCACGGCTAGTTGCTAAAGGGTTCAGACAAGAAGAGGGCATTGATTTTGAAGAATCGTTTGCTCCGGTTGCTAGAATTGAAGCTATAAGAATCTTCCTAGCTAATGCGGCTAGTCGTAATATGATAGTCTACCAGATGGATGTCAAAACGGCATTCTTGAATGGTGACTTAAAGGAAGAAGTTTATGTGAGTCAACCTGAAGGATTCGTGGATGCTGAGCACCCTACTCATGTTTACCGCTTGAAGAAGGCTCTTTATGGGCTAAAACAGGCACCAAGGGCATGGTACGATACATTATCCAAGTTCCTCCTAGCAAACAGATTCTCCAAGGGTGTTGTTGATCCCACACTATTCACCAGGAAATCAAGAAACCATCTACTGCTAGTTCAGATATATGTAGATGATATTATCTTTGCTTCAACAGATCCTAGTGAATGTGATAGTTTCTCAAAGGAGATGAATTCCAAATTCCAAATGTCCATGATGGGACAAATGTCATTCTTCTTAGGACTACAAGTATCTCAAAGTCCCGGAGGCATATTCATCAATCAATCCAAATACGCCAACGAGATCTTGAAAAAGTTTGGATTCTATTCAAGTGAACCTGTTGACACTCCCATGGTTGATAGAACGAAGCTGGATGAAGATCCTTCAGGGATTCCAGTGGATATAACGCAATATCGAAGCATGATTGGATCTTTGATGTACATCACGGCTAGCAGACCAGATCTTCTGTTCGCTGTGTGTATGTGTGCTCGGTATCAATCCAGACCAACCAAGAAGCATGTTGAAGCAGTAAAACGGATCTTCCGATATCTTCAAGGCACGGTTCATATGGGTCTTTGGTATCCTAAGGACACTGCAATGGAGTTAACGGCCTATGCAGATGCAGATCATGCGGGATGTCAAGACACTCGTCGAAGTACTTCAGGAGGAGCTCAATTTTTAGGGGAAAAGTTGGTTAGTTGGTCTTCTAAGAAGCAGATGAGTACTTCCATATCATCTACTGAAGCTGAGTACATTGCTATGTCTGCATGTTGTGCACAAATCCTTTGGATGCGATCACAGCTTTCGGACTATGGATTCTCATACAACAAAATTCCCCTATATTGTGACAACAAAAGCGCCATTGCTCTCTGTTGTAACAATGTTCAGCACTCCAGGTCAAAACACATTGACATCAGGCATCACTTCATCAGGGAACAGGTGGAAAAAGGAATTGTGGAACTATACTTCGTGAGGACAGAGTTTCAGTTAGCTGACATATTCACCAAGGCCCTCCCAAGAGAAAGGTTTCAGTTTATTCTCCCACGCCTTGGCATGAAGAGCATGACTCCAGAAACCCTCAAGTGTCTTCAGGAAGAAAAGGAGGAATAAAGGATTGTCTTCTTATATCCTTGTACATAGTTGTATATATCTTAAATCAAAAAGAAAAATACAAAAATATAAAACCTATAAAAACCATAAAAATCGAAAAATCAGAAAATACCAAAAATAGTTCTACCTAGGCATGTCTTCTGTTTATCGATAACATTTACGTATCTAGAAATGTCATTCAACAATGGCACGGATTCTTAAATGAAGCTCGAGCAGAAGTTATACTAATCAGTTAAAACATGTCTTAATGGCTTGCAGTTACTTCATACTGCAACCCGCGCTGTACAATGGGGAAAGCATGTCGCCAAAAAGACAGCTGTTCCTCCAACCGGGTGATGTTCACCTGGGCATGGATTACTTTCTATCCATGTTTCCCCGACTTGATGTACGTTTCAGTGCGTCATTTCGTGTATTAGAAGAGAAGTCTTCTTTACATCAGACTCTTTATCTTGTTTGATTCTTCAAGAGAGTCTTGATGTTACACAAGGTGGTCAATTGACTTAAATTTTCAAATTTCTGACCCCTTACCATATTTGTGCAACATCAGCAGTGACACTCTCTCGTTGTTTCAGGGGGAGCATAGTATGCTCCTAAATCAGAATACATTTAAACCTGACCACATTTTCTCCCAAATTTTTCTAAACGTATTTAAATCAATTGGGATCACAAATCTCAAATGGTTTGAAATTTTTGATCGGGGGAGAGAATGTGATTTAAATAGGAAATTCTGATAAAAGGTGATGTTTTGGTAATTAATGTAAGCTCTCCCGTATGTGCTAAACCATTTTGCATATCAAGGCACATATTGAGGGGGAGCAAAAGGTTTTGGTCATAAAAGCAAGCTCCTCCATATGTACGAAAATCTTTCTTATATCAATGCATATATTGAGGGGGAGCAAATGGTTTTGCAAAACAATGGATTATGGCATCGCATGTGGCTGTGACTCAGAATTAACAAAAGAATTGACGAAACTTGAATTGTCATCAATCGAAAGGATACGTCTTGGCCGGGTAATAATTTCAAGCTGGTCTAACCAGTGATGTAAGCGTGTCTCGAAAAAGATGTATCTGAGTAGAGTGTACCGTTTCGAGAAACTTTCTATGGACTTGACCAGGACGGGTAATAATTTCAAGCTGGTCTAACCAGTGATGTAAGCGTGTCTCGAATCGGTCATGTTCACTGAAAGTGGATCAATTCAAAAAGTGCGAGTTCTACCCAACATGTGCAAATTTATAAAACAATCAACCGAGCACATGTTGAGGGGGAGCATTTGAAGAAAAAAAAATATATATATATAAAACTCTCAAGTGTTTGCAAAAATGTGTTTCAGTATCATGAACACTGTGAGAGATTTTTCAAAGATTTGGTTTGGCAATTGTGGATGAATACCAAAGACCGACCATTTTACTTAATGCAAGGAGTTATAAGGATGGTTAGGTTAGGCTCAAGTTCCCACGATCCCGCCAGAGCCGGAGGGATCTACCCAGGGACAATCCACTAGTTAGTGTAGAAGTCCTTAGGTATGATTAAAAAGGAGAAATGTGCATAAGGGAATAGTGCCGACTGAGATGGAGCTAACACTGGAACAAACCCAACAAGGTGTTAGTTATGAAGTCTCGGTAAGCACTGAAGGGGTTGAAGAATGAAAAAGAATTGTAAAGAGAAAGGGTGAAAAGAAATAGCCCTTCTTACAACTTAGGCAGAAACCGGGTCAATACATATGCTGTCAGAATCACTTAGTTGATTGCTGGCATTGAAGACAAAGTATCATGGACCCAGTGATACGCTGCACAACCCTCCCTAGCCACTCAAGGTCCCTCAAAGGATTCTTGTTTCAATTGTCACGGAGTTCAATACATTCCTATCATCTCTCTCACTCCGAGTTAGATGATATTGAAAAGGTGGCAGTCCTCTCCAGCCTCCGATCACCAAATCAAAACGCACAATTGAGTCTAGAGCCACGAGATACATAATAAGATCTCATAGGGACACGAATCATTTCTACACTGGTTGTTCAACAGTAAGGACGCCAGTTGTAATCTCATGAGTCCTACGCAGATCATAGCAATCTGCCAGAACATTTATGAGAGAATTTACTTATGTAATTCTCAATGATTGAATGGAAATTCCTGCCAGGGTCAACATCAAGCAGCCCTGAAAGCAGGTCACTTAGGTAATTCCTCGTGGATTACGCTTAGTGGTCGCGGCGGTTTCAACCGGTCTACAGTCGTGGAGTGATCTCCAGCGACTCACCTAATCGTTGATTTACTACGGTAAAATCTTAAAAAGCCCTCTGTGGGTTTTCGTTTAGGAACGGTCTTGGTAAGGATTAGAGAGAGTCTTCACACTATGCTGTTGACGATCTCGAAGTCCAAACTAGTAAGTACCGGTCGAATTATTGCTAACTGTCGTATGCAGGAATTTCTGGCGGATGTTGCTGTGGAATGCTGTAGCTGGTTGCTGTTGTAGCTGGTTGCAGAAAAGATGCCAATCCATCACCACATGTTCACACCACATCATCATCAAAGAAGTCATGATCACCCTAAAAGACCTTCAACACAGCTTCTGCTAACTCTGATGCTGAAGATCATGACACCATATTGTGTGAGCATGTCGGCTCTAAGTATATTTCATCACATGGAGTATTACCACTGAAAGATGACTTGGAGACTCAAGTGGGATGATAATTTCAAGAATTGCTCAAAGTTCATCCAAAACAAAAGAGAAGTCATCTGCAGATCACTGATGTTTGCACAACAATCTATGACATTGAAGATTCAATGATTGCGAGCTATGATGTCAAGATCCAAGGAAGAAGTGCTGAAATTCAGAACATTACTTCTGGGGTGACCTCCCTTAGGGGGAGATTGTTAGGAATATGAATATTCAGCAGAAGACTCGGTCACCCCGAGTACTTATTAGATCATCATAGCTCGTAGGATTATCTGTAATATTATCAGTAGCTTAGTATTATTAGTATTAGTATTAGTAGTATGTATATTTGTGGAGTGGGTCGGGGTTTTCCCCACTGTCAGCTCACTCCACAGTCCACTAGGGACGTAATATGTAGTAGTATATATACCCCTTCCCACACAAGGGAAGGGTTGGACCTTTTGAAGCTAATATTACACTAGTTACTTTCTCTCTCTAAAAGGCTCCCATTTCTCTCTCTAAAACACCTTCTATTCGATCCATACAAGCATCAAGATAGTGATTCATGCATTGTGAATACCCTACACCTAGTATATAGTCGACACGGTTTATGATTTGTATATGTTTTGTGGTGAGTCGAAAACCCACAGTGGTCGAACCACAGTGGAGTACGTTTCATGTTGACGAGTCGAGATCGGTTCACACTTGTTCTTTAACTTGCGTCGTAACCCACGTAACCCAGAAAAATGGTGCGTTATGCGCTCAGTTCCTTTCAAAACCAAATGCAAACTGATACATGAAACAATTAAGCTTGTTAAAATATATGCACAAAGATAGTTTTGGGAAACTGTTTTGAAAACCAACACAAATCACAAACGCATGCAAACAACTCTGAGTAAAAATTTATAACTAAAACAAATTGTAACGAATCCCTTATATACAATTGAGTTGTAAACATAAACGAATAAGAGTCACTTGGCTCGCTGGGTAAGTCACCCAGTTTTCACACAAGAGACTCGGGTTTGAACCTGGGTAATGTCACTTTGGATTTTAATTTTTTTAAGACACACAAGCCCATATATTAAGTAGCCCAAACTGTGTTAAATAGAATATATGTGCAGTTTATAATCGAATAAGGGCTTTGGCCCGCCGGGTAACACGCCGATTATTTACCAATGAGACCCGAGTTCGAATCCCATCGTGTACACTTTTTGGTATTTGTAACACCCCCAAATTCGGTACAGCGAAAGCATACAAGTCATGGGGTGCTACTCAATTGGTATCACAACACAAAGTATAGAAAACGGATTTACCTTATCCATTTTAAAAGAAACTTCATAATCAAAAGCATTTAGTTTTACATCTTTCATAATTATGCGGAAATACAGGCCCATAGAAAGATTTAAGCAGTCCCAAATGATTATCAGAGTCATATATGACCATGCCATGCCATTCGCCAAGTGCTTACAAAAGTAAGTATGCAACAGTAATGATCAAACACCTAAGATACAACATGCTAAAAAGTCAACACAAAGGTTGAGTGAATTCATAGGTCTAGTAGTAAAATAGTTGATCACAAGATTTCAAGTTTAAGAAGCAGTGGGTTCCGTTGTTACACCCATAAATCAAGTAATTTACTATTGCACTAAGCTCATGACAAGCAAAATGTTAACCGGTATCAATAGCATTGATATAGATCATAATAATCACAATTTGCCCTCAAGTAGGTAGCTTGCCAACAACCTAGGTAAATCGAATATAGCACACCCTTGCTGCCTATCCGGTCAACAAGGTGGGTTGCGTCAGTCCTATAGGCCCATACACTATATTCGCGCTCACTTCGCAAGTGATTAATGGTGCATGAAAAAGGGACTTGTTTGTGGCAATAGTGGTACTTAGTGTCAATAAAGCTTTCAGTTTAAAAATACAGTTTTCAAGCAATTGTGATCGTAGAAAAAGTAACATGTATCTCACCCCAAGTAGTTTACAAAGCAGTTAAATAAGTAAGAATGGAGCTATGAACTCACCTCAGTATGTAGCAATGCAAGTAACACACGTGGCATCAAGTAGTGAAACACAATGGTATCAAAAGTAGTAGAGCACAACGGTACTGGATCGGCACAACCTAATAAGTATATAGTTATCTCAGAGTATGTTTCGTAAAGTAAATAAGTTTTCAAAAGATAAAGTATCTTAATTCTCGTGGAATACTCGTGTTTATGTTTGAAAATGTTTAGTTTTCAATGACGACGAAAGTGTAGTTATCAAGATATAAAGAAGTTAATATTCGTATCTCGTGTGGTGTTTAGAAAAATATAATCCAAGTTTAACTCACGCCAAGACGATAAAAATCGAGAAAATAACAATTAAACAATAAAGAAAGAAGGAAGCACAAGAATAAATGAAGAAAGAGGAAAAGACTTTGTCAACGATATGTTTCGGTGTTTACCCCGTATCCCAAAAGTATAAATTGTATCCTTTTGAATAGAGTTGACTTGTATAAGTTTTACAAGAATTTTGATAAGTTTAAGAGTTTATAAATTTTGGAAGGTTTTATAACTTCGGCGTAATGCGTCCGTTTATTTTACGTTCCCAATTCAACGTGATTTACCGTGTAAACAAGTTTTATTATAAGTTTTATAAGTTTTACATCGTTATCATTCGCGTAATTATTAGTATTCGGCTTATCGGATAATTTGTGTCCGTTTGGGTCCTAATATATTAAGCTCTTATCGAGTCTAATATATTATTCCGTCTCTTGTATCAAATCATACAATAATTCCTACAACTAATATCGTAAATCCGATAACGGTTACAAATCAATGTCCAATACAACTAAACTATTACACAATTCTCAAATACAAATAATCTGTGTCAATATCCCAATATTACTCCAATAGCATCCGAAACATCATCATCGATCACGAAAAAAAACAAAGATTAATGATAAGAATCGTTTAGACTCAACTATGATACATAATAACAAAGATAACGATTTGCACAACGGAATAAACATAAACATCAATGTTATTAACAAGGTTTTACATCATACACGCCCCAATTCTACTTGATCAAGGTAGAACGTGTTACACACCTTGTAACAGGGATCAAGGATTGACCTTGAGGCGTGAACGACCACCAGTGGGGAGATCGTTTGGTGTGTTTCTAAATCATTAATAAACACATACTACACACACACACAAACTAATGTCTAGGGATCTATTTATATATAGAGTCCATCTAGACTTATAAAGGAAACCTAATTGTATTAGGAAACAAAAACTTTCCTGATCTTTATCTTTTTCTTTCTTCACAAATCTTCTAGAATCCTCCATCTTTTCTAGAATTCCATATTGGCGATCTTGGTCTTTTTGTTATCATCAAATCAATAAATCCAAACAATTAAGTTAGTATACAAAATGAGAAATAAAACAATTAAGACTCATAAGTAAAAACTCAACACATAAACATAGTACATTGGGCTTTAGTCCAATAATCGCACACACTCTTACACTTTGGGCTTCGACCCAAAGCTTAACCAAATACAACTCTTTGTTTTTACATTGGGCTTCGGCCCAGCTTAAACAAACGCACCCTTATAAAGTGTTGGGCTTATGCCCATGAGGAAAATCCAACACATCCACACAAATGTATACATAACAATATTAACATAGATTATAGTTTTTGCGGAAACCAAGCGACACTACTTTTTGACAACTGGTCTTACCGATACGACTCGACACCAAGAGGTGTCGAGACCAAGTTAACACGACCAACCAATCACCACTTGGTGATGGTTCGAGGCGGACTAAGACGCACCCTATTCGAGTTGCCTAGTCGTGACCATATCCGGCACGAGGACATCCTACGAGGTGTCTCGTAGGTTCCAAGCACACAAACAAGATGGCAACACTATAGCACGAAAAACCTTAAAGCCTAGATGTTGGGAATAAAATGTTCAAAGACAAGGTACTGCTGGAAAGAAGACAAGGTACTGCTAAGCAGTAAGAGCCTGCTAGCTTTTGTTCAAGCCTGTTGAAGATACACTAACGGTACCTTCTGGGTTGCATGGTACTGTTAGTCTTACAAGGTACCGCTGGAGTTAATAATGTCGACAGCAAGTTGTTTAGTACTTTAGATAGTTTAATAACAATTGTATTAGTTATTATTAGTTCCAGTAAACATGTTCCTGTAAACATGCATTGCATAGTTAGGTATGTTTAGTCAATGTGTTATAGGTTGTAAAGTTAAAGTTAAAGTAGTATTAGTTTATTCTTACTTTATTAGTGTGCTTAACAACTTGCATTATTTGTAAAGGACTCCTTCCCTTATAAAAGGAGTCCTTAGGTAATCTAGCAAAATATCTCTTTCAGTAATCCTTTCATCATTTACCTTACAACAAGTAAAGTTTCAAGGTCTTGTACCCCGGTGATATTAAGATCACCCGTATTATTACATTAATAATATTGGAACGTTTTGAGTTAATCCATTGTGTTCATTGTTCTAAACACTTCACTATTTCATTATACACGTTTGTTCTTCTAAGTGTGATTAAGTAAATTCCGCGTATTCAACCACATTAATTCACAAATATCCCAAACACGTTACTAGAACTAACATTCTAAGTGTTTGTATAATCCTCACAAGTGGTATCAAAGCAAGGCTGATATTTCTGATTTAGAAGAACAAAAATGGACGTAGAACATATTCAAACCAATGTAGCTGCAAAACTACCCATGCTCAAACCAAATGAGTTTGACATGTGGAAGTTGAGGGTAGAGCAATATTTTCAAGTGCAAGATTATGCACTATGGGAAATTATTGAAACTGGAAACTCATTTAAACCCACAACAACCACCTCAATAGTTAATGAGTTACCAGTAACCACCCTACAAACCATCCCATCAACCTCTGAAGAGAAAATACAAAAGAGAAATGACGTTAAAGCCAGAAGCATGCTTCTAATGACCATTCCAAATGACCAACTCCTAATCTTCAATAAATTCAAATGTGCTAAAACACTCTTTGAAGCCATTGTTGCTAGATTTGGTGGAAATGATGCCACCAAGAAAACCCAGAAAACACTTCTTAAACAACAGTTTGAGAACTTCTCAGGCACCACAAATGAGTCTTTGGACAATATGTTCAACAGACTTCAAAAACTTGCTAGTCAGTTAGCCATACATGAAATTGAAATTCCTCAAGAAGACCTAAACTCCAAGTTCCTTAGGAGTTTACCCTCAGAATGGGCCATGCATGTTGTTGTCTGGAAAAACAAACCAGACATTGACACCATGAGCCTCATGGATCTATACAGCAATTTCAAGATTGTGGAGCATGACCTGAAGAAATCTACTGGTTCAGGGTCTGGGAATATGGCCTTTGTGTCATCTCCCAGTACCTCAAAACTAGTGGAGGAAGAGCAAGTTGGTAGAGAAGATGGTACTGCCAATACAAATTTTGGTACCGCCAGTTCATCTAGCAGTACCAAAAGCATTTTGGATGAATCCATTGGATGTGCTTTTCTGACATCACAACACAATGGTTCTGTGTTAACTTTTGGTGATCTTCAAGAGATCAATGATGATGATCTTGAAGCCATGGACATCAAGTGGCAGATTTCTCTTCTTAGCATGAGGGCTAAGAGATATCTGATGAGAACAGGGAAGAAGATTATCATAAATGGCAATGAACCTGCTGGTTATGATAAATCTAAGGTGGAATGCTACAACTACCACATGATTGGTCACTATTCAAGGGAATGCAAAAGACCAAGGCAACAAGATGCAAAAGGAAGGAACTTTGGGAACAAGCACAAGGGGGTGGAGGTTTCTGAACCAAAGGCTATGGTAGCCATTGATGGCTTGGGTTTTGATTGGAGCTTCATGGGTGAAGAGGAATCACCAGCCAACGAAATGGCTTTGATGGCTTTTTCTACACCTGAGGTACAAACTTTAAAATGTTCTATTTCATGTGATGCATTTCAAGAACTAGAAACTCTAAAGAAGCATTATGATCAATGTAGAATAGACCTAAGTGAAGCTCATCAAAGCTTATTCAATCATAAGTGTGGCATAGATAAACTGGAAAAACAAATTGTCCATTATAGAGAGAATGAACTTACCTTTTCTGACACTAAAGCTATTCTTAATAGGGAAATACTTCATAAAGATGCTGAGATTAGCTTATTGAGAACTGAGTTTGCTAAGTTAAAATTGGCAAAAGAAAACATTGAAGTAACTGTTACTGCTTTAGAATATGCTTCTTATTGTACTAAAAGGATAGTTGAGTGTCAAATGGACAAAAGGATCAAATCAGGGTTAGGATATAATACATGTCCACCTCCTTACAGAGGAGTCCATAGACCCCCAGGATTAGATCTTGCTAAATCAGGTTTACATGAACACATTCACAAACCATTAGAAGCTGTCACACATGTAGAAACCAGTAAACCTTTTGAGAGTGCAAGTGATACTTCACTCTCTGATGATAAGGTGCTCACTGATAAGAGTTCAGATGCTCCAACAATTGAAGATTGGACATCTAGTGATGATGAAAAGTCTGTTTCAACTCAGGAAACAAAGTAGGACCAAGCAGTCCTAAAAATGTAGAGCATAAGACACAAGTTAAAACTATTCTTAAAACAGTTCAATGTTGTGAAAAATGCATATCTACTAGCCCACCTAGAGGTAGCTAAAGAAATTGGAACAATCTCAAGTCGCACCAACTTGGTGATGACTTTGTCATGTACAATAAGGCTTGTTATCACTGTGGTAGTTTTAATCATACTCATGCTTATTGTAATAAATGGGTCTCTGGGAACAAAAAATTAGTTAATTCTAATAGAACAACTCCCAGAACAAATTCTATGAGGTCTAACCCACCCAAGGCAAATGAGCCTGTTAGACCAAATGGGACTGTCAGACCAAATGAGCCTGTTTGCCCAAAACCAACAACTAAGGGTGCAAGAACTTCTTTCAAACATGCACCAAAAGTTGTTAAAAGACCCTTTCAAAAGAAAACTGTGGTTGAAAAACAATCTTGGAAACCAAAAGTATTACCAGCACATGGTACTGCTAAAACAAATGGTACTGCCAACAATGGTACTGGCAGACCAAAAACCACACAAAGGGAAAAGAGGGCAAATGCTGTTAAGACCTCAGCATGTTGGATATGGAGACCTCTCCAGTCCAATGGTGCATCAACAGTCCTAAAAAGGTTTGATTACATTGATGCACGAGGCAAACCCAAGTCAGTCATGGCTTGGGTACCCCAAGGAAACTAATTTTGCTTTTTCATGTGCAGGAACATTCAATAATTGATGAAGATAAAGGATTTGTAGATAGTGGATGTTCCAGGCACATGACAGGCAACATGTCTTGCCTCTCAGAATTCAAATCATTTGATGGAGGATATGTTACCTTTGGGGGAGGAATAAAAGGAAAGATTACCGGTAAAGGTACCATTAAAACTGGTAAATTAGATTTTGAAAATGTGTACTTTGTGAAAGAACTCCAGTTCAATCTTCTTAGTGTCTCACAAATGTGTGACAAAAGGAACTTTGTTCTTTTTACTGATACTGAATGTCTTGTTCTTTCTCCTGATTTTAAGATTCCTGATGAAAGTCAAATTCTTCTTAAAATTCCAAGAAAGAACAATATGTACAGTTTTGATTTAAAGAAAATTGTTCCTAAAGGGGATTTAACTTGTTTGGTAGCAAAGGCCACATTAGATGAATCTATGCTTTGGCATAGAAGGCTTGGTCATGTAAACTTTAAAACTATCAATGCAATTGCTAAAAATGATTTAGTTAGAGGTTTACCCAAAAAGATTTTTCAAAATGACCAAACCTGTGTTAGTTGTCTTAAAGGCAAACAACACAGAACTTCTTGTAAGCCCAAGACACATAACTCTATTTCTTAAGTTTTATTCATGCTTCATATGGACTTGTTTGGTCCTACTTCTGTGAGTAGCTTGAATGGTAGAAAATATTGTCTTGTTGTCACTGATGATTACAGCAGGTTTACTTGGGTTTTCTTTCTTAGAACTAAGGATGAAACCAGTGAGATTCTTAAAACCTATATAACTGAGGTAGAAAACCTAGTTGATAAGAAAGTAAAAGTAATCAGGTGTGATAATGGGACAGAGTTTAAGAATAGAGTTATGGATGACTTTTGCAAAGAAAAGGGTATTAAAAGAGAGTTTAGTGTAGCTAGAACCCTACAACAAAATGGAGTAGCTGAAAGGAAAAATAGAACATTAATAGAGGCTGCCAGAACTATGTTAGCAGACTCTTTGATGCCTATCCATTTTTGGGCTGAAGCTGTAGGAACTGCCTGTTATGTTATGAACAGGGTTTTAGTAATACAACCTCACAATAAGACCTCTTATGAACTTCTTTTTGGTAGAACACCTTCTTTAAGTTTTATGAGGCCTTTTGGTTGTCATGTCACTATTCTCAATACCAAAGACCATTTAGAAAAGTTTGAAGGGAAAGCTATTGAAGGCTTTATGGTTGGGTATTCTTTGCAAAGTAAGGCCTTTAGAGTGTACAATAGGAGCTCTAAGCAGGTAGAAGAACACTTACACATTGAGTTTCAAGAGAAACTGCCAAATGTTGCAGGTGTTGGACCAGATTGGTATTTTGATATTGATAGTCTTTCAGAATCTATGAATTATGTGCCTGTCACAGGTACAAATGCTAACAAAAATGCAGGTTTTGAAGACAATGCTGAATCAGATGATGATCAAGAATATGTCATGCTACCAATTTGGAATGAAGTGGGATCATCTTCAAAGACAGGAGAACCTTCAAATGGAGGTTATGATGATACACACTATGAGTATGGAGCTCAAGATCAAGGAATTCAAGAAAGCAGTCAAGATAGAAATGGTACTGCCACATCACTGGATGGCAATGGTACCGACAATAAAAATGGTACTGGCAATGGAATTGGTACCGCCAGTCATTCAAATGTTCAGACTGATGATTTCTTAGCAGATGATGTGGGGATTGGAAATCTTCCACTTACATATGAAGTTCCTACTACAAATCACACAAGGATTCACAAAGATCACTCCCTTGACAATGTGATTGGCAACATTCAATCTGGTGTAAAAACAAGAACACAAGTCTTAACCATGGATCAAGAAGGGTTCATCTCTTCTGTCTATGAAGACAAGCTTCATGATACTGCCAATCATTGCCTATTTTCATGCTTCCTGTCTCAAATTGAACCCAAAAATATTCTCACAGCCTTAGATGACTCAAGTTGGGTGGAAGCAATGCAAGAAGAACTTTTGCAGTTTGAAATTCAAAAGGTATGGATTTTGGTTGATTTGCCCGGGTGGAAGCAATGCAAGAAGAACTTTTGCAGTTTGAAATTCAAAAGGTATGGATTTTGGTTGATTTGCCCAATGGTCACAGGGCAATTGGAACCAAATGGGTGTTCAGAAATAAGAAAGATGAAAGGGGATTGTGATCAGAAACAAAGCCAGACTTGTGGCCCAAGGTTATACTCAAGAAGAAGGGATAGATTATGAAGAAGTTTTTACCCCAGTTGCAAGAATTGAAGCTATCAGGCTCTTTTTGGCCTATGCTTCATTCATGGGCTTCACAGTTTACCAGATGGATGTCAAAAGTGCCTTTTTATATGGTACTATACCAGAGGAGGTGTATGTGTCTCAACCTCCAGGCTTCACAAATCCAGACTATCCAGACAAGGTTTACAAGGTTGCAAAGGCTCTTTATGGTCTACACCAAGCTCCTAGGGCATGGTATGAGACATTGGCTTGCTTTTTGTTAGACAATGGGTTCAAAAGAGGCAAGATTGATCAGACCTTGTTCATCCAAAGGAACAAGAAGGACATCTTGCTAGTACAGGTTTATGTTGATGACATTATCTTTGGGTCCACAAACAAAGAGCTGTGTGTGAAATTTGAAAAACTTATGCATAGTAAGTTTGA
Source organism: Artemisia tridentata subsp. tridentata (assembly GCA_021014915.2). Taxonomy (NCBI): domain Eukaryota; kingdom Viridiplantae; phylum Streptophyta; class Magnoliopsida; order Asterales; family Asteraceae; genus Artemisia; species Artemisia tridentata. Next base: position 296,094,402 of record CP139503.1, read on the forward strand.
AATGAGTTCCATGGGGGAACTTACTTTCTTTCTTGGTCTCCAAGTAAAGCAATCAAAAGAAGGGATATTTATCAGCCAAGATAAATATGTAGCAGAGATCCTAAGGAATTTCAAGTTTGCTGATGCCAAGGAAGCAAGCAAACCTATTGATCCAGAAAAACACTTAGTCAAAGATGCTGATGGTGAGCGAGCCTGTGGACACACACACTTACAGGTCTATGATTGGGTCTTTGATGTACCTTACATCATCTAGGCCAGATGTCATGTTCTCTGTATGTGTATGTGCAAGATTTCAAGTGAATCCCAAAGTATCTCATCTTATAGCTGTCAAGAGAATTTTCAGATACCTCAAGGGTCAACCTAGGTTGGGTCTATGGTATCCTAGAGAATCAGCTTTTGATTTGGTGGCCTTTTCTGATAGTGACTATGCTGGTGCAAGCCTTGATAGGAAATCCACAACTGGTGGATGTCAATTCCTTGGAAGCAGACTTATATCATGGCAATGCAAGAAACAAACAATGGTGGCTAACTCTACAACTGAAGCTGAATATGTAGCTGCTGCTAATTGTTGTGGTCAAGTTCTTTGGATTCAGAATCAAATGCTTGACTATGGGTACAATTTTCTAAACACCATGATATACATTGACAATAGCAGTACCATTTGTATTATAAAGAATCCAGTTCAACATTCTAAAACAAAACACATAGAAATCAGACACCATTTTATAAGAGACTGCAATGAGAAAAGGTTAATACAAGTTGAAAAGATTGATTCTCTTAAAAACTGTGCAGATCTTCTTACAAAAGCTTTTGATTTAGGAAGATTTAAATACTTAGTGGCAAGCATTGGGATGCTTAATCTTTAAAAACTATGTGTTTTTATAAATAAACTGGAATGATATCGCTAGTTGTTTGTATGGTACTGGCATTGATAAATGAGACTGCCAGTATACATTTTGCTCTATTTTGTTCATCTTGATATTCTCAGGTTTACAAAGATAAAAGAAAAGTGTCCTGCACTTTGTTCTTTTGCTTTTCAACTAACAATTTCAGGTTCAAGGTGATTACAAAACAAAGATCATTTCTTGATCTAAGATGTGGAGCACAGGCATATGGTAATCAGTTCATCATGTTTTACAAACAAAAGAACTGGCTAGTCCAAAAGCAAACGGCTCTTGGTAAAGACTCATCAAATCCGTTTATGGTTGATAGTTTACCAAAAACTATATGGTATTTAACTAACCATGCTTCACAGCTAATAGTTAAACTAGTCCAAAGCAAATGGCTATTGGTAAAGACAAGTCAAATCCGTTGATAGCTGATAGTTTGCTAAAAACTATAAGTGGTAGTGTGCTATGTTTGCAAAAATTTTCAATGATACTGCTAAGTCAATTTTTTTTTAAAAGGGATGGTACCGCTAGTTCAAATTTTGGTACTGGTAGTACAAAAAGGTACCGCCAAATAGCCGTTGAGTCTACTACTGAAACTAGCCGTTAGAGGGTAAATCAGTTATTTAGTGTGTTTTCCTCGATTTATGGGTTTCTAATTAAATATATTTTATCTTTAAAATATCTTTATAACCGACTTTTGCTTAATATCTTATTATTAATCATAGTCGGTTACTAGAAATTCTCATAACTCTCACTCATCACTTTCTAACAATATTTGCTCTCACAATTGCTTCTTGTTTCAGTCACATACTCAATTCCCTCCATCTCTACCAAGTTTTTGTTTCACTTACCATGGCTCCTCTTTCTTTTGACAAGCGTCACAACCAATTGGCATTTTTGGAGAAAACAGATGATCATCCTGAGTTTCATCAAATTGTGGATTTTCTAAACAATTCTCAAATAAGGTACTCTTTACTTTTGAATCCCACAATTTATACCTCTCATATTAAGCAATTTTGGAAAACTGCTAAGGTTCAAACTTTTGAAAATGGGGACAAAGAAATAACTGCTCGAGTTGATGGCAAATCTCTGACTCTTACTGAGTCATCCTTAAGGAGACATCTCCATTTGGAAGACTCAGAAGGTATTAGTCATTTGCCGGATGCAGAGATTTTTTAAAACTTAGCTTTGATGGGTTATGATGCTCAGGGTGATGACAAACTTACTTTCTTTAAAATTCGTTTTTCTCCAAATTGGCATTTTTTAATCCATACACTTCAACACTGTCTGAGCCCCAAGAAAACATCTTTTGATCAATTTAGTAGTAACATTGCTACTGCTCTTATATGCTTGGCCACAGACAGGGTTTTCAATTTTTCAAAACTTATTTTTGAAGGGATGGTTAAAAATGTTTCAAGTAAAACCAAGTTCTTGATGTATCCCAGATTCATCTCCCGAATCATCCTCACCAAATCCAAAAACCAACTCCTTACCCATGAAGAAATTCATAAAACCCCAACACTCACCAAGAAAGTATTTTCCAACATGAAAATGGGCTGGAATTGACCTTATGTTCCTCTCCTTGAGAACATGATCATTCCAGACCAACAAGACAGTGATGAGGTATCCACACCTAGTGCACACCAACATACTCCCACTCCACCACTAAACTCACCAGACTCCTCAGACCATATACCATCCCATCATCCATCACCAGTTCATCATTCATCACCATCATATCATCCATCACCACCATCCCACCATCCCTCACAATCACCACAACATTCAGAACCACTCATATATGTGCACCCTCAATCTTTCAAAGAAATGCAACAAAAAGTGAAGTTCTTGGAAAATGCCCTTAAAAGTCAAAACAAAAAATTTTCCCAGGTCAATACTAAATTAGTTCGGAAGGTTAAGAGGTTGGAGAGAAAGGTTAAGGTTCTGGAAGGAAAAAGGTCTTCAAGGTTAGTGTTATCTAATTCTTCCTCAAGTTCTGAATCAGAAGGATTGCTAGACTCTTCCAAAAAGGGGAGGAAAATACAGGTAGAAGGGGGTTCTAAAAGATCTAAGGGTAGTTCAAGTGATGAAGGAGATCAATTCAAGTTTGATGAAGGTTTTCAGGTCTTTGAGGAAGAGCCTGTTGGTGCAGGACATGGTACTTCCAGTATCCATGAGTCTGCTGATGCAGGGCATGGTACTGCTAGCAACCAAGAGCCTGCTCGGTTAGAAAAATTAATGGCTATGGATTATCAAGGTTCAGCTCAGAAGGTATACAAAAGAAAAAGGGAATCAAGTACTCAGAAGGTGTACCAAAGAAGAAGACCAAGTGTTCAGGGAGGCTATTTGTACAAGGAAGGGATTTTGGTTTATCTAAGGAAACACAATCTGCTACAACCCCTTCACCAATCAAGGCTAAGGGTAAAGGGATTCTGATTGAAGAAGACCTAAAACTAGGAAGATGAAAAAGAAGGAAGGATTTCAGTTAGCCCTAGATGAAGAGACAACCAAAAGGTTTAAAGAAGAAGAGGATAGGAAGGCTGCAGAGCAGGAAAAGCTTGCAGAAGGTGAAAGAATACTTGTTGGAATGCAAGAAGAGAGAGATGCTGCTCAGACACTCTTAGAATCTCAGGAGGCTAAGGATACTTTTGATGAGCAAATGCAGTATATGATCATGAATGACCCCATCATATATGCACAAGCAAAAATGTTTCTTGAAGATGATTCTCTGGACTTAGATGAGAAAACTCTCAAATTAGAAGAATTCATCACCAAGAAGTTCAAGAAAAAGGCTCTTGCTGATGTATATGAGCAGATTCAGGAAAACAAGAGGCAAGGTTTTAGGGTTGACAACACTGAGAAGGATCTTATGACCTCTATGAAGATGTATCTAAGAAATCAGGCTAATTGGAAAGAAAAACAGCTCAAAGCTAAATCATTTGAAGAAATTAAATACCTCTACTGCAATGCCTACAAAATGCTTCACCTCAAAAGCTCCACTGACCTTGACTCAAGGCCCTTGAAGAAGAAGAAAATGGAAAAGGCAGTTGCACCTCCTATTGGAAAGATGATAGTCACAGTCCCAACCATTGTCCATGCAGATCCATTACAAACTAGACATCCAATTGTGGATTGGGAAGTAGTCAAAGATAGGTTTGGGAAAGCTTGGAAAGTAACAAAAATTAGAGGAAAGCATCAGACTTTCAAGAACTTTGCAAGTCTTGTAAGGGCATGTGATAGAGCTGACCTGGATGAACTTTGGAGACTAGCTCAAATTAAGCTGAGTTCTATGGAAGACTCAGATGCAAAGGAGCAAGAGCTTTGGGTAGAATTCAACAGAATGTATGATCCAGATTCAAAGGATGATCACTGGAAGTTCCCATACTACGAACCATCAACTACATGGGAATTTATCAGTATAAGCAATGTCCACCATCTATATACTTCAAGAGGGTCAGAACTCTTCATGCTGCCAGAAATTGAGTACCCATTAAGTTTTGAAGTTCTCTCAGCAATGGTTCAGAAGAAATTAAGATGTGACAAGAGTGAAGAAGGATCAGAAGTTGTACAGAATCTGACAAAGAGCATCAAGGAGCAATATGAAAGGAAAAGAAGCAACAGGCTATGAAGTTTTTGGAAGAGTTCTCACAATCCTCAGGTATACATTTTATTCTATAAAAACTTGTTTATTTTAAAGGGAAATAACAAGTTTAGGGGAGGATTGTTGGGAATAAAATGTTCAAAGACAAGGTACTGCTGGAAAGAAGACAAGGTACTGCTAAGCAGTAAGAGCCTGCTAGCTTTTGTTCAAGCCTGTTGAAGATACACTAACGGTACCTTCTGGGTTGCATGGTACTGTTAGTGTTACAAGGTACCGCTGGAGTTAATAATGTCGACAACAAGTTGTTTAGTACTTTAGATAGTTTAATAACAATTGTATTAGTTATTATTAGTTCCAGTAAACATGCATTGCATAGTTAGGTATGTTTAGTCAATGTGTTATAGGTTGTAAAGTTAAAGTTAAAGTAGTATTAGTTTATTCTTACTTTATTAGTGTGCTTAACAACTTGCATTATTTGTAAAGGATTCCTTCCCTTATAAAAGGAGTCCTTAGGTAATCTAGCAAAATATCTCTTTCAGTAATCCTTTCATCATTTACCTTACAACAAGTAAAGTTTCAAGGTCTTGTACCCCGGTGATATTAAGATCACCCGTATTATTACATTAATAATATTGGAACGTTTTGAGTTAATCCATTATGTTCATTGTTCTAAACACTTCACTATTTCATTATACACGTTTGTTCTTCTAAGTGTGATTAAGTAAATTCCGCGTACTCAACCACATTAATTCACAAATATCCCAAACACGTTACTAGAACTAACATTCTAAGTGTTTGTATAATCCTCACACTAGAGGTTAACCAAGAGCCGATACGGCTAACTCGAAAACAAGTCCCCCACGGTATTGCTTATACCGTAGGTACACAAACGAGCACAACCCCTTGGTTGTGTCGTTAAATCCGTCAAAAAACCAAAAACCACTCAGGTGGTCATGATATCGATAAACCAAGCAAACAAACAACCCTACGAGGGTTTTGACCACACCAATCCGTATATAATATAAAACTGAAAAATCAAACTATCAACAAATCAAATGATAGCTCACAGATCCAAGCTCAAATATCACCCAAGATCATTCAAAATCAACAACCATATCATGTCATGACTCGTAACGAGTCACGACTTGACCCAAAATGGGTCAAAACAAATCAACGACAACAGGAAACATAACCACGAAGCTGGGACATCAAAACCACACTATAAAACATAGCCAATATCCGAGTCAACTTAACCCACTGAGTCGACTCGGCTGAGTCGACTCAACTCGACTGAGTTGAGTTGACTCAGTTTAATAAGCAAACAAACATCCCTTTTTAAATCCGATTACCACATGAGTTTTTAATAGAAAAATGTTTTTATAAAAGTTTTAACCATGGAAACTTAAAAACCATTTGTATTCGATTGGTTATAAAGAAATAAAGATGGTGTGCTGGTGGTGGCTTACCCGTCGACAGAAAAGAAGAAGAAAAAGAAGGTGATGACGGTGGTGGCAATGTGACGGCGTCAAACGAAAATACACAAAAACCTAACGTGCCCTCACTCTAAACAGGTTATATACACTTCCTTGCACTCCTCTTGACCCAAAAATAGCGGTGGCGTGTGGTGGTGGACTTGCCAGAATCTCGCCAGAAAATAGAAAGCGGCGCCGGATGTGTGTGTGAAGAAAGAGAGATGAAATGAAAATATAAAACCCTAATTTGGTCTTATATCCATCCAGGGGTGGTTTTTTGCCAAAAGTGAAAGTTGGGGTGGGCGGTGCAACTTAATTATAGGGGTTGTTTTGTTATTTTGCAAATTTTTTATATATAAAGGGTGTGGGCCCCATTTTAGCTAGTAAACGGTCGTTTCAAGTCACGAAATTTTCGCCATTGCGTCCGGAATAATTTTTCAAATAAAAACGAGTATTCACACGATTATTTTCTCGTAATTAGTAGAATAATTAAATCAATTGATTTAACATGTTTAAGGTTGTGCAGGTTCGCGTATGTGCAATTTTCACGTTTAACGAGATAATTTCTCGTTTTCAAGTTCAAATTTGTTCGGAAAAAGTACGTAATGAAAAACAAGTAATAATAAATATAATTTTTACTATTAGAATAGGTTTTGGAAAATTGTCGGTTGTTACATCATGCACCCCTTAAAAGGAATCGCGTCCTCGCGATTCGGTTCAAGTTATCTGTCGGAACGATGTCGGTGAAGAGGTGATGGTACTTGTATCAGATTTGGGTCTCACTAGGTTGTTTTGAGGGTTTCTCTTTGCTTATGGGAGGGTATCTAGGTTGTCTGCTATAAGTTGTCTCCTTTTGGTGATTTGGTGAGGTACAATGATTCATGGAGTATGTTTAATAGGGTGACAGTTCTAGTGTTCACTTCACGATGTTTCGCAACTCTGTTAGTGTGGGCTCCTCTAAATTCCCTCGCCCTTAATCCAATATATGGTCTATATCCTAGTGACACAAAATTTCAACCTGATGGATTTAAGGTAGTAAAAATGGCATGATGACTGGTCTTCAAAATTTTGTTCCGGTATTGCGTGTGTTTTCCTTCTTAGAGGAATGGATAAAATTTTATTTGGGTAAGTGTTTATACGAGTTTGACCAAAATAACTTTCCAAGTATTACAAATTTCTTTGTTTGGAATTAATGGTTACGTAAGATGACACAGTTTCAAAAGATTTTTAAAATTTTGTAAAACGGGTTTTCAATCATGGCATGGATAAGAAAATGTTCACAAAAATTGACGTTGACATCCTTAAATCAAAGTTTGATAAAGTTTAACCAGAAGAATTTAACCCATAAAATATAGGTATTTTAGAAAAATATCACTACGAGTTTTACGGTTGATATAAATGCATTTAAAGAAAAGTCCTTAATAATGAGAACATCAAAGAAAAAGGTGTAGTCGGGCGTTTACATTTACCTATGTTTTAAATGTCTAAGGACAAAGTCTAATTGTCAAGGCTGAGTGGGGTTCAATGCTTAAGATCAGGTGAAGCTTATAGATGAAGGTATTCAACTTGTTTAAATGGTACTAAAAGGTATCCTGACTAAAATTTGTTGTGTGTTGGCGGTCTGAAAGGGATAACTCAGTGCTAAGAGGTATCGTGACTTAAACGGTTTCGCTAGTGACCTGAGAGGCATAAGTCGGCCTGACACTAAGTTGAGGAAAGTCCTTCTTGTTTACAAGGGGAGGTCGGGTATCAATAGTCGCTTGGTAGGTTAAGGTCTCCTGGTACCCCCGGTGTAGGTGTGGGGTCATATACAAGAAAGGATTTTTAAGTTTAAGTTATCTAGAGATCTTAGAGAGCAAAATGTTACAAGAGTGATGCTATATTGACAACCTAGTTCAACACATGTACTATCAATAAGGGAATCTAATCGCATGGAATGAATGGAATAACTTGTACAATGATGAAACAGTATTAATCGCTTAGTAGGTTGTTATTTATGGTTTCAGGCAAAGGTGTGGGATCCACTTCTAAGGTTTGGTTTATTTACAAAATAAGATATTGGTTATTCTGTTTATGAAGTAGCAGTATAAAAACACTTTTTATGAGAGTAAATGGTTCACACAGTGATTATAAAATAGTTTATAAAATAGTTTGTAAAACAGTTTACAGAATAATAGAATCAATTTATTATTTTTAAATTTGTAGCACAACCACAGTTTAATTTGTGATATATTAGCAAGATAGCAAATCGGTTTATAACATAACTCGTGAGATGATTTGTAAAACAGTTCATAGAGTAATAGGTAAACCATTTATTATTTGCCATATAATAGCAAAATTTTGTAGTTTAATCCGTGATTTAGTGGCAAAACAGTCCATCGGGTGACAGTAAAATAGTTTTGGAAAAGTAACGGCGAAATAATTTGTAGAGTAATAGTAATGCAGTTTTATTGTTTTTAATTCAAACAGTGGCTAAATCAGCCCACAGGGGAGTAAAATAGTTCATAAGGCTGTAGTAAAACTTGTAGGGTAATTATAACATAGTTTGCAAAATTTTTGGGAAATTGTTCGTTGGTTTATGAAATAGTAGTAAAGTAGCGAATCGGTTATTGCTTAATAATAAGATAGTTTGTGCAATGAGTTGTAAAACAGTTTATAGGGCAGTAGGAAAACAATTCATTGTTTATAAAATTGCAGTAAGGTCGATTTTTTTTAATGATATAATAGTAAAACATTTTGTAGGATAACCGCAAAATGGTCTGTAAGGTAATTAAAAACAGTTTGTATGTTAATAGCAACACAGTTCACTATACTTTATGATGTTTGCAAGAAAATCTTTAGTTTGTACAAAATTCTGACCAACGGAATTCGAATTATCTAAATCGGTACCATCTTCGGAACACGAACACTAGGGCGTACATCGCTATCATGATCAATACAAACAACTCAATTAACAGGCTTAAGGTTACTGCTTTCTCAGGAGTACTATTATCTCAGTTGCGGTTTCTGTTAGGAATTTCGGAAATAAGATATTTCTTGTTGCTGCCGATAGTGTAAAGCTGGTTCCTGCCGATAGCTGTGGTTCCTGCTGAAGCTCATTGCTGCTGATAGTAGTTGTTGCTGCGGGTTTTGTTAGTTGTTATCCCGTATGTTTAGAATGTTTGTTAGATTTATTTTTAGAAGAGATCATGTTTATCTCTTCACACGTTTTCTTGTATGACGGGTTAGGATTAGGGTTTCTTATCAGTATAAAAGAAACATCCCATCTATGAGTTTGATATATCTTTACGACTTAACAATCTTCAATAAAAAATATCTTTTAGTTCATTATACGATCCATAGAGGATCATAGTCTTAGTTCTTTTCTTTTCTAGTTCGTATTCAGAGATTCTCTTGTAGTGTGCTTGTGATTACATAGGCATCCTACCGATCCACATAGGCTCAAAGATCTAGCAGGTGTGTTAGATTCAACAAGTGGTATCAGAGCCTCGTGAGGATCTTTGATCAAGAAGCAAAAACTCTCAAAACAATCTCTCTAAACCCTTTCACAATGGGCGACGAAAACCTTGAATTCGCTACTATTAACAATGAAGAACCTGAACCCACAAAAGTTCAACAACAAATTGTTACAACCACTGTGTCCAACAGTAATGCTAAGTTCCCATATCTCAAGAAGGAAGAGTATGAAGTCTGGGCTATGAAGATGGAGTACTGGATCTCCAACAGTGATCACCATCTTTGGAATGTTATCCTCACTGGGAATACCAAGAAGAGAATTGGAAGAGATAAGAATGGGAACATCATGATTCTCCCTCCTACATTAGTTGAGGAGCAGCTGGCTGTGCAAACGGAAACTAAAGCAAGAACTCTCTTGCTTCAGGCTCTCCCAGAGGATCACATGGGTGATTTTCATCACCTGGATGATGCTAGAGAAATTTGGCTTGCGGTAAAAGCTAGATTTGGTGGGAATGAGGAGTCCAAAAAGATGAGGAAATCCATGCTTAAGCAGGAATTCCAGGAGTTTAAGATCTCTGAGGATGAAGGTATACACAAAGGGTATGATCGATTTCACAAGATCCTCAGCCAACTTAATCAGTTGCAGGCTCGACCAGACAATGAAGACTGCAACACAAAGTTTCTGAGGGCTTTACCTCCATCCTGGTCTCAAGTTTCCATAACCCTGAAAGCCAAAGGTGGATTGGACTACCTAAGTTTTGATGATCTGTACAACAAGCTCAAGACCCTAGAGATTGATATCAAAGGGGTTTCTACTTATTCATCTCATACACCTACTCATACTGCATTTGTTAGTGCTACCAGCACTAACAAGGTCTCTCATGGTGATAGCCCAAACCCCTCATCTTCGTCTGTTTCCTATTCTCCTGCAACACCAAGATCTCAATCAAGGACTGACAATGTTGTTGAGGAAATTCTTCATTCATTTGTTGCTGAAAGTACTCCACAACAGCAATTTATGTATGATGACTTTGATCAAATTGATCAATTTGATTTGGAGGAGATGGACATCAAGTGGCAGCTGGCTATGCTGTCATTAAAGGTTAACAGGTTTGAGCAGCAGTCAGGGAGGAAGCTCAATCTCAATGGAAGGGAAGGTGCAAGGTTTGACAGAAGGAAGGTGAAGTGCTTCAAATGTGGTCAGATAGGTCACTTTGCCAGAGAATGCCAAGACAAGAAAGTTGATGATAGAACAAGGTATTCAGCATTCAGAATGAAAGAATTGGAGCCAGAGGAAGCTAAAGCCCTAGTGTTTGTGGATTCAATGCTGGATTGGGAACAACATGAGGAGACTGGAGCTTCACGGATTTATGGGATGATTGCTGGATATGGAGCTGAGACACATGTGGCTGGAGAATTTGGAATGATGGGCTATCCATCTCAGATACTTAAGTGTCCTTTTAATTGTGAAATTAAATATACTAAATTGCAAAAGGATAGTGAAATTAAATACACTGAGTTAAAAAGGGAGTTTGATGAGATTGAGCCTGAATATAATAAACTATTTGTTGAAATTCAAGCTTATAAAAAGGCTCTTAAAACAGTGGAAAAACAAAAGGCTTGGCATGAAGCAAATCAGCTTGCTTATGAAGAAAAAATAAGGGTTTTACAGAGAGATTTAGAAAACACCACTAATGAACTTAAATATTCTGAATCTCAATTTGCTAAGATCAAATTAGAAAATCAGGATTTAAAGGCTAAACTGGATAGTGAAGTGGCTAGGATAAATTCATGGCAACAATCAGAAAAATATCTTGTTAACTATGGTAATCATTCTGGTTGGCGTAAGAAAGGGTTGGGATATGATGTTGGGGAATATAACCCTAGAATATTTTACCCTACCCCTAAGGAAGTTGATTATCAAATTCCTGTTAAGTTTGTTAAGGAAGGAGGGATGAATGCAGTTCCTCCACCTATAAGAGGTGTTTTCAAGCCTGTCCCTATCCACTCAACCCTTGACCTTGACTTTGATGATTCACAAATGACTTATGGCAAAAAGGCAAAGAACTTGCCTGATCTTGATTGTGACTCTAATGAATTTGTCTCTTGTTCTTACAGTGACAAATCTGAAGAAATCAAGACTGATGACTATGCCACATGTGGATCAAGTGAGAAGTCGGCATCAATAAAATCAGAAGATCTGTCTTCAAAAGTGGCTATTGATGAATCCCAAAGAGCTGAAGATGTTTCTTTTGATAATGTTAATAACAATAATGTTCCTAGTTTTGGTTTTGTTTCAAACAGTTATGGTTGTGATTCTAATTTTGTTAAGGATAATTTTGATTCATGTGTTGGTTTGAATTCTTCTGATTGCAATGAGAAAAATAATGTTAAGAAAAAGTCCCCTAGAAAGAAATCTTGCTTTGTGTGTCGTAGTTATGATCATCTTATTAAAGATTGTGACTATTATGAAAAACAGATGGGTAAATATGCTTGTCAAAATAGGTATGTGTGGAACAATGTCAATGAAATTCCCCTATATATTCCACAAGCAGCAAAAATAAACTCTTGTAGAGCTTCTGTTGCTGCTGGCAAGTCAATTCCAGCTGGTAAGCCTGTTGCTGCTGGCAAGCCAGTTCCTGCTGGTAAGCCGATTGCTGCTGGCAAGTCCATTCCTGCTGGTTGGAGAAGCAATGTTACTAGACCTTACTACAGACCTACCAGCACTTACTTTCAAAATGATATGTGGCCTGTTTATTTTGACACCTTACACATGGGAGGGGCAAGATGGGGAACTGCTGTTAAGTCCTCAGCAGGTTGTTCTTGGAAAAACAATAACAAATATATGAGAATGGGGTCCAAGAACAATGGTGGATCTCATCAATCTCCATGGTTTAATTTTTATTGATCCACAAGGCAGACCCAAGTCAGTAATGACTTGGGCCTCCCATGTATCTAACATTGTTGTATGTATTTTTGTTCTGTAGGACATTCCTTTTAAGAGTAAAGATGTAGGTATTGTTGACAGTGGTTGTTCAAGGAGTATGACAGGAAATTTGGAAAGGTTGCATAACTTTGTACCCTTTTATGGAGGAACTGTGACATTTGGAGGAGGTGATGGAAAGATTACAGGGAAAGGAACCATTAAGACTCCTAAACTGGACTTTGAGAATGTTCTCTATGTGAAGGAACTCAAGAACTTCAATTTGTTCTCTGTCTCTCAAATATGTGACAAGAAGAATGGGGTTCTCTTCACTGAGACTGACTGTCTTGTGCTCTCCAAGGACTTCAAGATGCCTGATGAAAGTAAGATAGTACTCAAAGTTCCAAGGACTCACAACCTATATTGTTTCAATCTGAATGATGTTAAGCCTGAGGGTAAACTTGCTTGTATGGTGGCAAAAGCTTCTGTGGATGAAGCAAACAAATGGCACAGAAGAATGGCTCATGTGAACTTCAAGACTATCAACAAGCTGGCAAAGAATGGCTTAGTGCAAGGACTCCCTTTCAAGACCTTCACAAATGAACACAACTGTGTTGCTTGCAATAAAGGAAAGCAACACAAGGCTTCATACAAGGCCATTACTGCTGTGAGCACCATCTCTGAGCCTCTGCAACTGCTTCATATGGATCTTTTTGGTCCAAATTCTATCAGAAGTAGAGACCATAAGTATTTTTGTCTGGTGATCACTGATGATTTTAGCAGGTTTTCTTGGACTTTCTTTTTAGGTACTAAAAATGAAACCTATTCTGTGATTAGGGATTTTATTACCTTAATTGAAAACCAGCTAAATAGAAAGGTTAAGGCTATAAGGTGTGATAATGGAACTGAGTTTAAAAATTCTAATTTAATTGAATTTTGTGGGAATAAGGGGATTAAAAGAGATTATAGTAGTGCCAGAACCCCACAACAAAATGGGGTTGCAGAAAGGAAAAATAGGACCCTTATAGAAGCAGCTAGATCTATGCTAGCTGACTCTAAGTTGCCTACCATGTTTTGGACTGAAGCAGTAAGCACTGCTTGCTATGTACTGAATAGGGTATCTATTACTAATCCCCACAACAAAACTCCTTATGAGCTCTTGTCTGGAAAGGTTCCCAACATTAGTTACCTTAAGCCTTTTGGATGTCATGTAACTATCTTGAATACTAGTGATCACCTAGGTAAATTTGAAGAGAAGGCAGATGAGGGGTTCATTGTAGGATATTCTGCTCATAGTAAGGCCTATAGGGTTTATAACTTGTCTGCTAAGAGGGTAGAAGAAACACTCAATTTAAGGTTTCTAGAGGACAAACCTAATTTACAGGGTGCAGGTCATGACTGGTATTTTGATCTGGATTATCTGACTGATTCATTAGGTTATTTTAGATATAAAGCTAATCAATCTGTAGGTACACATGTTTATCCATCTAACAATGCAGGTACCTCAGATGATGAGTCTGATTCAGAGTGTGATGAACAACCCATAGTTGTTCCTTCTTTTCCCTCTAACCACTTTTCAGGTACAGAACTCAAAGATACTTCTGATAAGACTGAAGATAATTCAAGTTTTGCAGAAGACCTTGCTAGGCTTCAAAGACAAGAACATCAAGCCAAGAGAGCTGCTGAAAAGTTTGGTTCTGGGTTTTCACAAGAAACAGTGGAGCTATTGAGAAATGTTGAAGCTGAAGTCAGAAGACAAATGGCTTCTGCTGGTGGTATTCCTGTTTTTGCTGATGTCAATTCTGCTGGTAGTACACCTGTTACTGCTGATACATCTGCTGTTCCTGCCGATGTCACCACTCCTGCTGCTTCTTTGTCTACTCCATCTGCTGATTTATTAGGATTCAGTGAGCCTCCAACTAGATTCCCAAGTCCATCTAATCTTGGAAATTCACTCTCTTCAGCGGCTAAGCTGAATGATCCTCATCATCAATCAAGATCTGGAATTTTCACTCACTCTTCTTATGATGGTGAAGCAAATCCCTCTATTACTAATCAAGCCACAACCTATGAAGTAGATCCTGCTGTTACCAAGAGGATTAACACTGTACATCCTCAATCTTTGATTCTTGGTGATCTCAATTCCCCTGTTCAAACAAGAAGCAGGTTAAGTCAATTCAAGTTTGGCGAATCTGCTTTTCTCAGTTATATTCAGGAACAGTTAAGGAGCAATCACACTGACTATATTCATTCCCTCTAGGCTTGCTTTCTATCTCAAATTGAACCAAGTAGTGTAGCTCAAGCCCTTGATAATTCTGATTGGGTTGAGGCTATGCAAGAGGAAATGCAGCAGTTCAAGAATCATAAAGTATGGGTATTAGTACCATTGCCTGAAGGAAAACATGCAATTGGAACTAAATGGTTCTCAAGAATAAACGGGATGCTAGGGGAATTGTGGTTCGAAATAAAGCTAGATTGGTAGCTCAAGGACATAGACAAGAAGAGGGTATCGACTATGATGAGGTGTTTGCACCAGTAGCAAGAGTTGAAGCTATTCGATTGTTTTTGGCTTTTGCTTCATTTATGGGGTTTGTGGTTTATCAGATGGATGTGAAGAGTGCATTTCTGTATGGGAGTATTGAAGAGGAAGTGTATGTTACTCAACCACAGGGATTTGTGGATCCACAACATCCTGATTTGGTTTATAAAGTGGTGAAAGCACTCTATGGACTTCATCAAGCACCAAGAGCATGGTATGCCAGGTTGTCTGATTTTCTACTTAAACATGGTTACAGAAGAGGCACAATAGATAAAACACTCTTCATAAGGAAGAATTTTAAAGATATCATCTTGGTACAAGTGTATGTAGATGATATTATTTTTGGTTCCACTAATGAAGCTTGGTGTAAGGATTTTGAGGAATTAATGAAAAGTGAATTTGAAATGAGTGCTATGGGGCAGATGACATTCTTCTTGGGCTTACAGGTTCAACAGAGACCAGATGGTATCTTCATAAACCAAGAAAAGTATGTTCATGACATACTTAAGAAGTTTGACTTGGAAAGTGTGAGGACTGCTACAACACCTTTTGAAGCTCCAAAGCCTAAATCCAATACTGAACCTGATGATGCTGTAAATGTTCACTTATACAGATCTATGATAGGTTCTTTGATGTATTTGACAGCTTCAAGGCCTGATATCATGTTTGCAGTCTGTGCTTGTGCTAGACATCAGGTTACACCTTTGACTTCCCATTTAAATGCTGTCAAGAGAATCTTCAAGTATTTAAAAGGACAACCTAAGCTGGGACTTTGGTACCCAAAGGATTCTTCTTTTGTACTGGAAGCTTATAGTGACAGTGACTATGCTGGAGCTAACTTTGATAGAAAATCTACTACTGGGGGTTGCCAATTTTTGGGAAGAAGGTTGGTTTCTTGGCAATGCAAGAAGCAGACTATTGTGGCTACATCTTCTACTGAGGCAGAGTATGTTGATGCTGCTAGTTGCTGTGGACAGGTCCTTTGGTTTCAAAATTAATTGTTGGACTATGGGTTCAACTTCATGAACACTAAAATTTTCATTGACAACCAAAGTACCATCTGTATTGTTAAAAATCCAGTGTTTCATCAAAGAACAAAGCACATAGAGATTAGGCATCATTTCATAATGGATGCTTATGAGAAGCATCTCATTCAGGTGCTTAAGATAGACTCTGATGAGAATGTGGCTGACCTGTTGACTAAAGCATTTGATGGTCCAAGATTCAACTATCTGTGGTTCATATTGGAATGCTCAATCCTTAGGTGCTGAGATTAAGGGGAGGTTTAAGCCTAAGGGGAGGCTTGTTGTTGTTGTATATCTTTATTTCTTTTCTTTTCTTATTTTCTTTCTTTTTCTTTTTGTTTGTTTATTATCTTTTAGTTAAAAAAAAAAAAAAAAAAAAAAAAAAAATTCTTGTATATTTTGTGTGCTAATAAGTTGGTTTTGAGCTACACCTTGCAGGTACAGTGTTGGTGTTTACACCTACACAACAAATGGTATTCAACTCACCGTGTCTCACAGACGAGAAAGAGTTGACTCACCATGAGGGTACGGCTCTGGTGTGATAATCAAATCCGTTGATAGCTGTAATAGCTTGCTCAAAGCTATAGGGTACTTCAACTCACCGATGGTTCATTCCTAAGAGTTGAAATGGTTCTCAATTCACAATGGATGTAACCCTTTATGGGATCCAAAGAATTGGCTAGTCCACAAAAGTATGGTTTGTGGTAAAGACAATTGGTATCCATATTTGGTATTCAATTCACCAAGGTTCAGTTGAAACCAAGAATTGGCTAGTCCTGAGCAAACAGCTACAGGTAAAGACAAGTCAAATCCGTTTACAGTTGCTGGTTTACTAAAAATCAGATGGTTATCAATGTACCATGGTCTTACACACCTAAACATTGGCTACTCCAGTAGTGATGGCTATTGGTAAAGAGACATCAAATCCATTAATTTTCAATGATTCACCTCTCACAGGAGTTAACACACCTGGATGTGATGAGAATAGTATGAAACTTAAGTGATTTGATGTACATATTGTCATAGTAGCAGTCAAGATCCAGAATGACATGGTGACCAGCTTAAATATTCTTTTGAAATAATTTCCTATTGATGCTGAACTATCGAAGTTGCTGCTGGAAGTTTCAAGTGTTACTGCTGGTTACTTACTGATGCTGCTGCTGGTTTCAATCCTCTCTCTATGGACTTCAAAGTACTTTCCGAGAACACTTAGGGAATCTTGCAGGTTAACCTAGTCAACCTCAAGATTAGGGGAGGATTGTTAGGAATTTCGGAAATAAGATATTTCTTGTTGCTGCCGATAGTGTAAAGTTGGTTCCTGCCGATAGCTGTGGTTCCTGCTGAAGCTCATTGCTGCTGATAGTTCTATCTTGTTTCTGTTGATAGTAGTTGTTGCTGCGGGTTTTGTTAGTTGTTATCCCGTATGTTTAGAATGTTTGTTAGATTTATTTTTAGAAGAGATCATGTTTATCTCTTCACACGTTTTCTTGTATGACGGGTTAGGGTTAGGGTTTCTTATCAGTATAAAAGAAACATCCCGTCTATGAGTTTGATATATCTTTACGACTTAACAATCTTCAATAAAAAACATCTTTTAGTTCATTATACGATCCATAGAGGATCATAGTCTTAGTTCTTTTCTTTTCTAGTTCGTATTCAGAGATTCTCTTGTAGTGTGCTTGTGATTACATAGGCATCCTACCGATCCACATAGGCTCAAAGATCTAGCAGGTGTGTTAGATTCAACAGTTTCTAAGGTCCAATTCATACGACTAAGCCATTAATGTGTCCATTTTGATTGCCGGGTTGCTTCCTAAGGCAACTAATGATGTCATCCGACCCATCGGCTTATAATGCGGTGTATTCAAGCTTTCTTACAAATCGAGGGGCAGGGGAAACGAGGCATGTGACATAATGGCATAGGGTAATACCATAGTAATCATGTTTTTCAAAATAGCTTTCGAATAGTTTTCCAAAATAGTGTTTCCAAAATAATATGTCCAAAATAGTGTATCTCAAAATAGCGTGTTCAAAATAGTGTATCCAAAATAGTTCTCAAAATAGTATATCAATATAATACGTCTTCAAAATAGCGAAACCAATGTTGACCGTCCAAAATAGTATGTCAAAATAGCGTAAACAAAATAACGTATCCAAAATAGTTTTCCCGAAATAACGTTTTCAAAATAACGTTTCATATATATATATATATATATATATATATATATATATATATATATATATATATATATATATATATATATATATATATATATATATTTCGTAAAATATCGTATCGCAGTTCATTGTTTTATAAGAGGGTAGTAAGGTAGACTCCTGGTGTTCCCGAGGAATAAGTAAAGGATTAGGTATCTGTTCCCAAAAATAGTGGCTCGAGCTACTTCATAAGGTCCTAAGACTTCTGTTGAGTTACAAGTCAACTTATTGTATGTTTTCTAGACCTTGACAAAGGTTATTTGGTTCTTGTTCACTTCTATCAGGAGGTCTTCTCATAGGTGTTATGGGGGGAGAAGGTCGTTCCTAGAACGGCTAGTGTTCTAACCCGGTTCATCAACTGAGTGTAAGGTTTGGGGTAGCGGTGACTATAACATAACCAGAAACAAAACAAGGCTAAAGAAACAAATTAAAATCCACAACGAGGCCCAAAATCACGAAATCAAGCAATCCAATTTCAAACAAAGCCATAACCAAATCCAAACACTCCAATAAACTCATATGTGCCTATTACAATATCGAACGAGTTAAAATAAACAGCTCGAATTTAAAACGGTGACCGATCGAGTCTAACCCGACCCGATGTGAATATAATCAGACGGCGATGGACAAGTACTCCATAAGTGGAAAGGTATAGCGATTCGAAGGTCTTTCGATTCATGAAGTTTCGCGATGCCAAGGTGTTGTGTGTAGGGGTAAACTTTCATGATATTTGGTGCTCGTGTACACACGCAAAACCTTACCATTCCTAAAATCAAATAGAAAATCAACCCGAGCATAATTCTGTTATAACTACTCCCAGTATCGCAAAATTCACCTCTGAGACATAGGTGATCAGGCTATGTCCCCACTATCCCTGGCTGAATATAGATGATCAGTTTATATTCCACCGAGGTTCAATGAATTTTGAAATACTCCGCTTAGTTACACTAGTACTATGTCCCTCACTTTTAAAGCCGTTTTAAAAAACCACGACGAGTGTCCAAACTCGAAATCAAATAATGAGATTACGCAAGGAAATAGCGTAACTCTGTGACAGGTTCAGTGCATAGGCATAAGTATACAGAAAATACTTATAGTGAATAGTGAAAATAAGGGATATAAATTATCTAGTAACAAGACACACATCTCATCAAATATATCATTAAACATCTCAACAAATATAATCACACGTGAGGCATCGGCTTGGCAGGCAGGCACGTGACGGTCATAGGGTTAAGTTGTCGTAAAAGTGGTTATAGTCTAGGTTTTTGAAAATGCCCAGTTCTCTATAACCAAGGCTCTGATACCAATCTGTAGCACCACCAAATTCGATACAGCGGAAGCATACAAGTCATGGGGTGCTACTCAATTGGTATCACAACACAAAGTATAGAAAACGGATTTACCTTATCCGTTTTAAAAGAAACTTCATAATCAAAAGCATTTAGTTTTACATCTTTCATAATAATGCGGAAATACAGGCCCATAGAAAGGTTTAAGCAGTCCCAAATGATTATCGGAGTCATCTATGACCATGCCATGCTATTCGCCAAGCTCCTCCAAAAGTAAGTATGCAGCATTAATGATCAAACACCTGAGATAAAACATGCTAAAAAGTCAACACAAAGGTTGAGTGAATTCATAGGTTTAGTAGTAAAACTGTTGATCACAAGATTTCAAGTTTAAGAAGCAGTGGGTTCCGTTGTTACACCCATAAATCCAGTAATTTATTGTTGCACTAAGTTCATGACACACAAAATGTTAACCGGTATCAATAGCATTGATATAAATCATAATAATCACAATTTTCCCTCAAGTAGGTAGCTTGCTAACTACCTAGGTAAATCAAATATAGCACACCCTTGTCGCCTATACGGTCAACAAGGTGGGTTGCGTCAGTCCTATAGGCCTATACATTATATTCGCGCTCACTTCGCAAGTGATTAATGGTGCATGATAAAGGGACTTGTTTGTGGCAATAGTGGTACTTAGTGTCAATAAAGCTTTCAGTTTAAAAATACAGTTTTCAAGCAATTGTGATCATAGAAAAAGTAACATGTATCTCACCCCAAGTAGTTTACAAAGCAGTTAAATAAGTAAGAGTGGGGATATGAACTCACCTCAGTATGTAGCAATGCAAGTAACACACGTGGCATCAAGTAGTGAAACTCAATGGTATCAAAAGTAGTAGAGCACAACAGTACTGGATCGGCACAACCTAATAAGTGTATAGTTATCTCAGAGTATGTTTCGTAAAATAAATAAGTTTTCAAAAGATAAAGTATCTTAATTCTCGTGGAATACTCATGTTGATGTTTGAAAATGGTTAGTTTTCAATGACGACGAAAGTGTAGTTATCAAGATTTAAAGAAGTTAATATTCGTATCTTGTGTGGTGTTTAGAAAAATATAATCCAAGTTTAACTCACGTTAAGACGATAAAAGTCGGGAAAATAATAATTAAGCAATAAAGAAAGAAGGAAGCACAAGAATAAATGAAGAAAGAGGAAAAGACTTTGTCAACGATATGTTTCGGTGTTTACCCTGTATCCCAAAAGAATAAATTGTATCCTTTTGAATAGAGTTGACTTGTATAAGTTTTACAAGAATTTTGATAAGTTTAAGAGTTTATTAATATTGGAAGGTTTTATAACTTCGGCGTAATGCGTCCGTTTATTTTACGTTCCCAATTCAACGTGATTTATCGTGTAAACAAGTTTTATTATAAGTTTTATAAGTTTTACATCGTTATCATTCGCGTAATTATTAGTATTCGGCTTATCAGATAATTTGTGTCCGTTCGGGTCCTAATATATTAAGCTTTTATCGAGTCTAATATATTATTCCGTCTCTTGTATCAAATCATACAATAATTCCTACAGCTAATATCGTAAATCCGATAACGGTTACAAATCAATATCCAATACAACTAAACTATTACACAATTCTCAAATACAAATAGTCTGTGTCAATATCCCAATATTACTCCAATAGGATCCGAAACATCATCCTCGATCACGAATAACAAAAACAAAGATTAAGTTAGTATACAAAATGAGAAATAAAACAATTAAGACTCATAAGTAAAAACTCAACACATAATCATAGTACATTGGGCTTTAGTCCAATAATTGCACACACTCTTACACTTTGGGCTTCGGCCCAAAGCTTAACCAAATAGAACTCTTTGTTTTTACATTGGGCTTCGGCCCAACTTAAACAAACGCACCCTTATAAAGTGTTTGGCTTAGGCCCATGAGGAAAATCCAACACATCCACACAAACGCATACAGAACAATATTAACACAGATTATAGTTTTTGTGGAAACCAAACGACACTACTTTTTGACAACTGGTCTTACCGATACGACTCGGCACCAAGAGGTGTCGAGACGAAGTTAACACGACCAACCAATCACCACTTAGTGATGGTTCGAGGCGGACTAAGACGCACCCTATTCGGGTTGCCTAGTCATGACCATATCCACCACGAGGATATCCTAAGGGGTGTCTCGTAGGTTCCAAGCACACAAACAAGATGGCAACACTATAGCACGAAAAACCTTAAAGCCTATAGTTTAACCAAGAGTCGATACGGCTAACTCGAAAACAAGTCCCCCATGGTATTGCTTAAACCGTGGGTACACAAACGAGCACAACCCCTTGGTTGTGTCTTTAAATCCTTCAAACAAGCAAAAACCACTCAGGTGGTCATGATATCGATAAACCAAGCAAACAAACAACCCTACGAGGGTTTTGACCACACCAATCCGTATATAACCTAAAACTGAAAAATCAAACTATCAACAAATCAAATGATAGCTCATTGATCCAAGCTCAAATATCACCCAAGATCATTTAAAATCAACAACCGTATCATGTCGTGACTCGTAACGAGTCACGACTAGACCCAAAACGGGTCAAAACAAATCAACGACAACAAGAAACATAACCACGAAGCTGGGACATCAAAACCACACTTAAAAACATAGCCAATATCCGAGTCAACTCAACCTACTGAGTCGAATTGGCTGAGTCGACTCAACTCGACTGAGTTGAGTTGACTCAGTTTAATAAAGAAACAAACACCCCCTTTTAAATCCGATTACCACACGAGTTTTTAATAGAAAAATGTTTTTATAAAAGTTTTAACCACGAAAACTTAAAAACCATTTGTATTCGATTGGTTTTAAAGAAATAAAGATGGTGTGATGGTGGTGGCTTACCCGTCGACAGAAAAGAAGAAGAAAAAGAAGGTGACAACGAGGGTGGCAACGTGACGGCGCCAAACGAAAATACACAAAAACCTAACGCGCCCTAGCTCTAAACCCGTTATATACGCTTCCTTGCACTCCTCTTGACCCAAAAATAGCGACGGCGTGTAGTGGTGGACTCGCCGGAATCTCACCGGAAAATGGGAAGCGGCGCCGGAATGTGTGTGTGAAGAGAGAGAGATGAAATGAAAATATAAAACCCTAATTTGGTCTTATATCCGTCCAGGGGTGGTTTTTGCCAAAAATGAAAGTTGGGGGTGGGTGGTGCAACTTAATTACAGGGGCTGTTTTGTTAATTTGCAAATCTTTTATATATAAAGGGTGTGGGCCCCATTTTATCTAGTAAACGGTCGTTTCAAGTCACGAAATTTTCGCCATTGCGTCCGGAATAATTTAAAAAAAAAAAAATGAGTATTCACACGATTATTTTCACGTAATTAGTAGAATAATTAAATCAATTGATTTAACGTGTTTAAGATTGTGCAGGTTCGCATATGTGCAGTTTTCACGTTTAACGAGATAATTTCTGGTTTTCAAGTTCAAATTGGTTCGGAAAAAGTACGTAATGAAAAACAAGTAATAATAAATATAATTTTTACTATTAGAATAGGTTTTGGAAAATTGCCGGTTGTTACAGTATTTATGTAAAAACTAATATTTTTCAACATACTTTGTTCACTTTTTTGTCAAATTAATATATTTTGTATGTTTTACTAAAACCCGACTAAAAGACGAAAACTAAATAACGGGAAAATATTTATGACAAATATAATTAAATATTTTCTAACTTATTATCCACTAACTTAATATATATATATATATATATAGGGTCCGGTTCTAGGGAAAAGTGTAATTAGATAGAAAAGTGAGAAAAAAAGTTATAGGGTACAATTTGAAACATCTCAAACTTCAGGGTAAGTTTTGAAACCACACACCACCCCCCCCCCCCCCCCCCCGCCGAAAAAAAAAAAAAAAATTCCAGGCCAAAAATTTTCCCGCCAAAATTTTATAACTGTGATGCACCTTTTTATTTTGGTGCATCACAGTTATAAAATTTAGTTATAACTATGATGCACCAAAATAAAAAGGTGCATCGTAGTTATAACATTTAGGCGGGAAAATTTTTGCCTGGAAAAAAAATAATTTGCCCCCAAAAAATAATTTTTTTATTTTGGTGCATCACAGTTATAAATTTTAGTTATAAATATGATGCACCAAAATTTGTAACTGTGATGCACCAAAATAAAAAGGTGCATCGTAGTTATAACATTTAGGCGGGAAAATTTTTTGCCTGGAAAAAAAAATAATTTGCCCCCAAAAAACACCTTTTTATTTTGGTGCATCACGGTTATAAAATTTAGTAATAACTATGATACACCAAAATAAAAAGGTGCATCGTAGTTATAACATTTAGGCGGGAAAATTTTTTGACTGGAAAAAAAAATAATTTGCCCCCAAAAAACACTTTTTTTATTTTGGTGCATCATAGTTATAACTAAAATTTATAACTGTGATGCACCAAAATAAAAAGGTGCATCACAGTTATAAAATTTTGGCGGGAAAATTTTTGGCCCGAAAAAAATTTTTTTTTTTTTTTGCCCCAAAAAAATATTTTTTTTGGCGGGAAAAAAATTTTTTTTCCGGGGGGGGGGGGGGGGGGGGTGGGGTAATGTGCGAATATACAAAACCTCCCTTAAAGAATGAAGGAAAATACAATTAGGTCCCTGTAGTTTGGTGTGAAAAAAGGGAGGGGAAGGAGAGGGTGATTTGCACTATTTTCTCACTTTTCCACCAAAGTGCATTTTTTCCAAGAACCAATATCTATATATATATATATATATATATATATATATATATATATATATATATATATATATACTTACAATATAAATACTTACATAAAGAAAGAACCAATATCTATATATATATATATATATATATATAATATATATATATATATATATATATATATATACTTACAATATAAATACTTACATAAAGTATTTATATATATATATATATATATATATATATATATATATATATATATATATATATATATATATATATATATATATATATATATTCTATATAAACGTTTATAATATAAATACTTACATAAAGTATTTATTAACGACATATAATTTCTCACAAGCACTTTACTTGCAAATACTTTCCGTACTAAGTCTTTCGGTTACTCTCGAACCAAAGACTTATCCGTCTTGAATACTTTTATATTCGTACATACTTGTACACATTTTCAAGAGCCAATACTTACAAACACTTTGAAATTATTTAAATGTAAACTCTGCCACACAAGCAACATTAAACACAACCACTTGAAAACATTTAAACTTATTTAAACACTTTGAGTCGTGAGTAAACAAAAACTGTAAACTAAGACTTGCCATACTAATTTAGGTCGCGTGTCGGTGCTGCACACTATTTCTACTTGATTTATCATTTCAGACGAATATTTGCTAAGGTGAGTTCTCGTAGCCCCACTTTTTACATGTTTTCCTTAGGGTGAAAATGGTACTCAAATGTTTTCTAAATGCTTTATGCTATGATCTATTGTTTTCATATTTTTGGACAATATGTGCATTTTGATTCATTATGTGCCTTACTATGTGGTTATCATTGTGTGGATTCATTTTGTTTGGTTGCAAGATGTTAGGATTGTATTGATAGCACCATTTATAAAGTAGCACCCGGTACTATTTGGGTTGACACCCACACCCCTTTAAAGGTGAATACACTCTGAGCAAGTTACGATGTTAGGATGTATTGGTAGAAATACTTGGGCTGACACCCACACCCTAAAAAGGGTGTGTGGAAAACTAGAAGGGGGGGGGGGGGTTGAATAGTTTTATGTATTTTTAATTTTATTATAAAAACCTTTGTTTATTTTTAAAACACTTATATTCAAGTTTGTATGAAAAATAAAACTTGAACCTTATTATTAGTTATATATGTATTCTTTTAAATTGATTGTAAAAGTTTTGGTTTCTTGAATGGATTTTCAAATTGATCTTTATGTGAAGTCGACCTCTAATTAATACTAGCAATTATATAAACCTATGTGTATGAAAGTAATGACGATGCAAGTAAAGAAATAAATAAGGTATGGAAAGATCTAACCGAGACACGAGAGATTTATAGTGGTTCGGCTACAAGGACACCTTCCTTGCCCTACTCCACTCCCCGAGCACACCTTGCTCGAGAGTTTTCTTCACAACTTCAATAAGCTCCCTTATGGCGGAGAAAACCGTACACAACTTTGGCTTACACGGGTTTAACGACACAAAGCTAAATGTCGAGTTCTAATCGTAGCTAGAACCAATCTCACAACTTCACAACACAACTTCTTCACAACTTATTCACGACTACTTCACAACGGCTTCACGACTTCTTCACGACTTCAACACGACCGCTACACAACCTCTATGATGCGGCTTCACGACTTCAACACTATGTCTTCATGACTAAGACTTCACGACTTCAACATGTCCGCTACACAACCTCTATGCTACGGCTTCACGACTTCAACACTAGGACTTCACGACTAGGACTTCACGGCTTCAACACGACCGCTACACAACTTCTATGCTACGGCTTCATGACTTCAACACAAGGACTTCATGTCTTCTAAGCTACGGCTTCACAACTTCTACACCACGGCTTCACGACTTCTACACTTTGACCTCACAACTTCTATACCACAACTACTTATACAACATCTTCACTACTTACACACAACACTAATCTACAACACACACCTTACATACAAATGAATGAATGATTTACAAACTTTGTTAAACACACAACTTAAGTAACAAGATGATACTAAGTTGTAATACTTCTAATCTTGATTGATAGAAGTATTCTTCTTTTGCACTTGGATGGTGGAAGCTTGGATCACTTGGAAACCAATGCTTAAGATTACATGATCAAAGGTTTTTCTAAGATATGAAATGAGATCTACAACAGAAAGTTTTAGTGCAAAAAGGGTGAGTAAAAATCCAGGGGAAGGCTGGTATTTATAGGAAAAAAATCTGGACAGCTGGAGCCTACTGGAGCGTGGCCGGCCCCCTTAAATAGGGGGGCGGTCCCCTTAATTTTACTAGCCGGTCCCCTTAATAATTAAGGGGGCCGCCTAGTAAAATTTTCTGAACGTTGCCCAGATTTGTCCTTTTGTGGGGAAGGTTTTTCTGGAACATTTTTACTGATTTTGGTTAAAAATTTGAATTCATGTTTTTATAAAAGATTAAACATTTTTATTTAATACCAAAATTGTTTTTCAAAAATATATAAAATGTTTTTGACATTTTATAAAAAGTTTAGAAATAAAGAAAATGTTCCTTTGATCATATGATGCATTAAGCATTAGTTCATTCATACCTTAAGTGATTTTAGTTATAGAAGTGAATATTTACAACTAAGTACTTGTTTAATTTATAAGTTTATGTTTTAATGAGTTTACATTTTGTGATCATCAAAACATAGAGATATGAATAAATATTGATAATGTTTTTAGGCATTTATTTATGTCAACAATCTCCCCCTTTTTGATGATTACAAAACCTAAACTCATTAAACCAAAAAGTTTATTTTTGGACAAGTATTAAGTGAGTTTACATTCACTTCTCCCCCTTTTTGTAGAATCAAAAAGGTTAAGCCGACAAAATTCAAACGTGAAATTTGTCGGGACGAAAACTCCCCCTTGATGTGTACTCCCCCTCGTTTGGGGGCACCAAGGAATCGATATATGGAATACTTGCAAGAAAAATATTAGAAGCACAAGCATATATATAACAAAAATATGCATGCATATAAAGACATTCATTAAAAATGTTGTGTATCAATACACAACCATCCAAGATTATATTCAATCATACATTAGCTAGTAAGTAATGCAATCTACATAATCATTCTAGGAGTACATGATCTTCCATGGGGCTTGCACACAAAATGGTTTGAAAAATTATTTTTGATTAAGCATTGCATATGCTTAATTTGGTGAGAATGAAGGTGGTGGTAGTGTAGTGGGTGAAAATGATGGAGGTTGTGGTGGAGGTTGGTTGTTAAGCATGTGTTCAAGGGATGAAAACATGTAGTGTATCTCATCTCTAAGACCAAAGATGATGGTTCGTTTTTGGGTGTGGTGGTATTGGTGATGATGAGAAATGAGCATCAAGAGGTGTTATTGGTGATATGGAAATGACAAGTTGGGTGAATGAAGGTTCTTGAGTAGGAGGTGGAGTTGATGCTCTTGATGGTGATGATGAAAGGTGTGAGTTGATGTAGTTATTGATGGATAAAGTGGAAGGTATGGGTGAAGATGTTGTGCCATGAGTGAAGGGTGTTTTTGATGGTGCATTTGGTGCACTTGGGGATTAACATTGAGGTGGTGGTGATGGAGTTTTGGTGTCTTAGAGATGATTTTGGTGATAGCATGGTGAATGAAAATGGGTGTTTGATGGAGGTGATGGTTGATTTAGGTAAGGTTTGGGCTAGATAAAAGGGGTCGCAAGATGCAAAAGAAAACAGTAAATTTTACTACCCAGATGGCCGGTCCCCTTAATTGTAGGCCGGCCCCCTTAAAATTAAGGGGACCGCCTAGGGAATTAAGGGGGCCGCCCATCTGGTGTTTTCCCAGGCGAACAAATTTGAAAAATTTCCAGAAAAGGGTCATTTTTAGGGTGTTTTTGCAGCAAGCTCCATTTGAATCATGTACATCAAGAATGATTAAATAGTGACATAAACATGTTAATTACGCATGAATACATTTAAAACATATTATGGAATAAGCATGTTATTAATCATCAAGCATGTATATATATCATGATATCAAGTATACAAGCAATAAGCATAACAATCATATATTAAAGACAAGAAATAAAGCATTCATTAGTTGAAAATAATTATGTTAAAAACATAATTATTGATACAACACATATTTTGCTTATAGCATGCAATAAGTAGAAAATTTTAAATTGCCTAAGAGATCCATTGGACTTGCTTGAGACATGAAAACTTGGATTATTTTGGATGGATGATGGTAAAGAGGGGGTAAAAAATGTTGGATTAATGGGGTTGTAAGTTTGGGTGTATGGATGTTGGAGAGAGTGTTGATAGAGGAATTGGAGGTGGAGAGCTTGGACTTGACCATGTTGAATGAGGGTTTTGTTGTTGTTCAAGTGGTGGTGTTGGATTAGATCTAGTGAGAAGATACTCAATCCAAGTGAGACGCTCATTTAAGGTGATGGTTTGATTTTGGAGAAAGATGCAACAAGGACTATTGTTGACATGTTTCTCAATTTGACTCAAGTGATGTGGTGATGATGGTGAGATGGATGGTGATGATGGTAATGATGGTTTGATTTTGGAGAAAGATGCAACAAGGACAATTGTTGACATGTTTCTCAATTTGACTCAAGTGATGTGGTGATGATGGTGATATGGATGGTGATGGGTTTAAGTTGCTTTGAGCAAGGTGCAAAGCAAGGAGAGCATTAAGCTCATGGGCTTCCTTGAGTTCTTCAATGAACTTCAAGTGTTGAGTGGAAGGTGATGATGATGGAGAGTGGTTGTTATTTGGTGGAAGTGGTGGTGACACTTTTGGTGGTGGAGACATTTGTGAACTTGGGTAATTATGAGTGAATGAAGGTGGACATATGGATGATTGGTTATGTGTGTGAAAGGGTTCATTAGGATGAGGTTTAGGTGTTGGTTGAGTTTGAACAACATCATTTGTTGGGTTATGGCAAATGTCAAGCTTCCTCCTCCAAATGGGCCTCACTGAGATTTTAGCAACTCTTGAAGGCTTGGATTTTGGGTGGTTAGATGATGACATGTTTGGATGGATGATATGGATGAGCATTTATGATGGAGTTGGGTGTTTATGGTGTAGTGATGATGTGATTGTGGAAGGTAAATTTTGGTGGGTGGTTTGTGACAAAATGTGTTTGTGAATTTTGGGAAGTATATGATAAAATGGGCTAAAAAATAGAAAAAGGGAGCAGCACCTTCGACCATCAGATGGCCGGTCCCCTTAAATATTAAGGGGGCCGCCTAATGAATTAAGGGGGCCGCCCATCTGCTGATTTCCAGGTTACTGGAAATGGGTTTTTGGCAGAAAATTGCTGAAAGGGTTGTGTTTTTGGGTTTAGTTTCAAGCAAGTCCAACTTCTTTTTAGGCAATTTAGGATTTAATAACTTATGTATGCTAAGCATATTCATTATTATCTAGCATGCAAACAACTCATTTAGCATATAACATATATATGTTAGACAAGAAAACACTACATAGCACCAAGTAATTCATAGTATCATATTTAGGAAGATTAATAAGCTAGTTAATTAATCCTATTGATTATCTATGTACAAGGGAATGTGGAGTTGTGATAGCATGGACTTCTAGACTTGTACCAAGTGAGATCTTTAATAAGTAAACCATGATTTTTCATTATTGATTTAGTTCACTTATAAGTGTCATATACACAAGTATATATGACATATATGAGATCACCAAGCATGATTTAAGGAAATGTTTTTGGCATTATTCAACAATGCTTGAAAGTAGGTTTTATGTGGATGTGAAAAGTATATTAATGAAATAGCTTTGGCTTTGTTTCAAAATATTTTTATGAGGAAAGGAAACATATTTTTTCAATCTTTGGTTTTTGATAAACACGTAATTATGGACACAAGTTTGAAAGAAAGGTAGGATGGTGAAACATGTTTAATAGCAATGTGTCATAATCTTTTGAAAAATCATTTTTTCAAAATGTGAAGTTTTTGCAAATTTAAAAATAAGTCCCATTAATTATAGGTTTAAAAATAGTGGTTTATAAAAGATCTCATGCTCAAGGGCATTGGTTAAGTCTATTGTCACATGCTACCTCTTTCTACATATCCTATGGCATTTAAGCATGTATTATGACTAAATACAAAAATACATCATGTCAGAGTAGTTAGAGAAAAACAAAAGCTATTATAATGACAATGCATTCAACAACTAAACAAATAATTACGAAGGCATGCAGTCAAATCACATAGGAGCAAGTAAACATCTAGAAATTTTATATACGCAAGATGACATAAATCTAGGAATGAAAAGCTCTAGTGAAAAGCAAAGTTCATAACAGTAAACTATCGTTAGGTATATTTAGGAAGAATAATGTATTCAAGTTGGAGAATGAGTATGAGACTATTACTAGTGGTGCTCAATTCAGGCTAAACACGACCGTTTTTACGGGTTACACACACCCAACTTCTCACATAGAAGCAATTCAACCGTTAGGTCAAATTGAGTTTCTAGTCAATAGATTCTCCAGTAGTCATTCTCTTTTTAGAAGAAATTAAGTTCCTAAATTTACCTATCGAAGAGTACCAAATATGAAGATTGCTTGGTTCACTAACACTTAGGGGGGCTAACTAAAGGGTTTCTAGTTTATTAAGCCACAGAACGAATATAACTAAAGTGTAAAAGCAAAGCAACCTATCAGACTAAGCATATCCTAAGGCATTAATAAGATTATATGCATGAAGTAATTACTTATGAAATTTAAAATAGAGAACTTACCTCACGTCCTAGCTTTTCTTCGTAATGTCTCAGATGATGATCTTATTTAAACCGAAGTGGCTTGACTCGAACATGTCTTGTACGGATCATGATCTTCTCCTTCGTCTGTGTCACTCCATGATTTTGGATTGAGTTCACTTTGGAGTTGATTCATGTAGTCTTCGTCGTTAATACCTACATTAAAAACATTTGAACTAGTAGCACATGTATCTATTTTATCTAAATGTTTATCTATTAAATTTTCTAAGATAACTAATTCATGTACAAGATCAAAATCCTCATCTTTGGCTTGACATTTTTCTTGATGAAAGTTTAAGAAATTTTTCCAAATATCATTTGCCGTTTTACAGAAGAATATTCTTTCATATTCACCTTTCGGCAAGGTTTTATAAATAATTATTTTAGCTTTATTATTTATTTCATTCTTTGTTTTCAAATAATCAATTTGACTTTCAAAATCCGTTTTTGTTTGATTTTCAAAATCAGTTTTTGTTTGACTTTCAAAATATGTTTTTGTTTAACTTTCAAAATATGTTTTTGTTTGACTTTCAAAATCACCAATCGAAATGACATGCCAAAGATCTATATCAATTGATTTCACATAAGTTTCAAATTTATTTTTCCATTCAAGAAAAGTATAGTTTTCAAATAGTGGTGGTTTTAGCAAAGATTCCCCTTCTAGATATTTTTCGAATTCCATAGATCGATTCAAGTTTTAAAATACAGTATATTTTAAAGATCTTGATTGACGTGGCTCTTGATACCAATTGTGGAAAACTAGAAGGGGGGGGGGGGGGTTGAATAGTTTTATGTCTTTTTAATTTTATTATAAAAACCTTTGTTTATTTTTAAAACACTTATATTCAAGTTTGTATGAAAAATAAAACTTGAACCTTATTATTAGTTATATATGTATTCTTTTAAATTGATTGTAAAAGTTTTGGTTTCTTGAATGGATTTTCAAATTGATCTTTATGTGAAGTCGACCTCTAATTAATACTAGCAATTATATAAACCTATGTGTATGAAAGTAATGACGATGCAAGTAAAGAAATAAATAAGGTATGGAAAGATCTAACCGAGACACGAGAGATTTATAGTGGTTCGGCTACAAGGACACCTTCCTTGCCCTACTCCACTCCCCGAGCACACCTTGCTCGAGAGTTTTCTTCACAACTTCAATAAGCTCCCTTATGGCGGAGAAAACCGTACACAACTTTGGCTTACACGGGTTTAACGACATAAAGCTAAATGTCGAGTTCTAATCGTAGCTAGAACCAATCTCACAACTTCACAACACAACTTCTTCACAACTTATTCACGACTACTTCACAACGGCTTCACGACTGCTTCACGACTTCTTCACGACTTCAACACGACCGCTACACAACCTCTATGATGCGGCTTCACGACTTCAACACTATGTCTTCATGACTAAGACTTCACGACTTCAACATGTCCGCTACACAACCTCTATGCTACGGCTTCACGACTTCAACACTAGGACTTCACGACTAGGACTTCACGGCTTCAACACGACCGCTACACAACTTCTATGCTATGGCTTCACGACTTCAACACTAGGACTTCATGTCTTCTAAGCTACGGCTTCACAACTTCTACACCACGGCTTCACGACTTCTACACTTTGACCTCACAACTTCTATACCACAACTACTTATACAACATCTTCACTACTTACACACAACACTAATCTACAACACACACCTTACATACAAATGAATGAATGATTTACAAACTTTGTTAAACACACAACTTAAGTAACAAAATGATACTAAGTTGTAATACTTCTAATCTTGATTGATAGAAGTATTATTCTTTTGCACTTGGATGGTGGAAGCTTGGATCACTTGGAAACCAATGCTTAAGATTACATGATCAAAGGTTTTTCTAAGATATGAAATGAGATCTACAACAGAAAGTTTTAGTGCAAAAAGGGTGAGTAAAAATCCAGGGGAAGGCTGGTATTTATAGGAAAAAAATCTGGACAGCTGGAGCCTACTGGAGCGTGGCCGGCCCCCTTAAATAGGGGGGCGGTCCCCTTAATTTTACTAGCCGGTCCCCTTAATAATTAAGGGGGCCGCCTAGTAAAATTTTCTGAACGTTGCCCAGATTTGTCCTTTTGTGGGGAAGGTTTTTCTGGAACATTTTTACTGATTTTGGTTAAAAATTTGAATTCATGTTTTTATAAAAGATTAAACATTTTTATTTAATACCAAAATTGTTTTTAAAAAATATATAAAATGTTTTTGACATTTTATAAAAAGTTTAGAAATAAAGAAAATGCTCCTTTGATCATATGATGCATTAAGCATTAGTTCATTCATACCTTAAATGATTTTAGTTGTAGAAGTGAATATTTACAACTAAGTACTTGTTTAATTTATAAGTTTATGTTTTAATGAGTTTACATTTTGTGATCATCAAAACATAGAGATATGAATAAATATTGATAATGTTTTTAGGCATTTATTTATGTCAACAGGGTGAATACTATCCGCGCAAGCTATACGTATATGCCATCTTGAGATTTAGTTGTTGCTAGTTTGAGTTTTCATTAACTGCTTACATGTGTATATCGTGCTCACTTTTGTCCAACGTTACATTATTCACAGCTTCGTGGTTTAACTCTTAAACCTACGAGCTCACCAACATTATGTTGACGTTTTCTAGCACCATTTTCAGGTGATCATTATTAAGGTATTCGAAGGCATTTCCTTTGGAGTCAGAACCTTGTTATCATGCTACCCTGTTTTCAAGACTAATTGGATTCGAAGAAGACATATGTTTTACTTTTCAAATTTTAGATCAGAAACGTTTTGAAATTTATAACTACTGTTGAAACAAATGCAAGGTGTGAATCTATGATGTTATGCAATGTTCCTTCTCAGTTACATCTCGTGTTTCCGCCATTGACGGGGTGTGACAGAATGGTATCAGAGCTTAAGGTTATAGAGAATGCCGGTTTTTTTTTTCAAAAAAAAAAAAAAAAAAAAAAAAAAACCCCCAACTATAACCAGACTAAAGTTTTTATAAAACCCCAAACATGGTACAAGTCAATTAGCCCGATCATTCCATCATTTTTACTAAATTATGCATAACCTGATCAACTATGCTTAATTCAGGTGGGGTCATGGGATAATGAGGGTAGTTATCTTAGATCATGTTTGGTTGGAGTTGGAGTCTTGATCACCTGAAAATGCATTGGTCTATGTGTATGCATCTGCCTTACGTATTTTCTGTACTTGCGACTGTGCTGCTATGCATTCTGTGTGGTAAAGCTTTTAGCTCTTGCAACAATAGATGAGCTTGTGATTGCTGATGCGTGTTTCATTGTAGGTATATTTTATATTCAAGTTTTAAATTTATATTTAGCCGGACTTATACCTTAAAGACACACTTTCACGGGCAGTGTACCCGATCAGATGTAGCCAGTGGGGTAAGTACGAGGTCGATCTCGGGAATAGTAAGCTTAAATCCTATCTAGTATATTTTACAAGTTTAAAGGGGGTTTTAATTGATTTGATTAATTATAACTACTTAAACAAGAAAAGTAAACTAAACTAATTAAACTACTGTTGTGATCAATAAGAGAAAAAGAAGTGCTAGCCATGTTAATACTATTCCATTTTAGTCATCCGTTTATTAGTGCAATGATCTAATTGTAAAGTATTGGTGACGTCAGGATATGTGGGGAGTATCTCCTTGGTCCAGATAATACCCCCACACTCCTATCTAACCTAGACTAGACCACTTGGACCATATATCTAGCCATTATACATGTAATCTCCTAGGCCATTTGGTCCATGTACCTATCAGACTACAAGCATGGATAAAGTTATGTCATCTAATCTATGTGATTTATTATAAGTTTTATTATAAGTTTTATAAGTTTTACATCGTTATCATTCGCGTAATTATTAGTATTCGGCTTATCAGATAATTTGTGTCCGTTCGGGTCCTAATATATTAAGCTTTTATCGAGTCTAATATACTATTCCGTCTCTTGTATCAAATCATACAATAATTCCTACAGCTAATATCATAAATCCGATAACGGTTACAAATCAATATCCAATACAACTAAACTATTACACAATTCTCAAATACAAATAGTCTGTGTCAATATCCCAATATTACTCCAATAGGATCCGAAACATCATCCTCGATCACGAATAACAAAAACAAAGATTAAGTTAGTATACAAAATGAGAAATAAAACAATTAAGACTCAACACATAAACATAGTACATTGGGCTTTAGTCCAATAATTGCACACACTCTTACACTTTGGGCTTCGGCCCAAAGCTTAACCAAATAGAACTCTTTGTTTTTACATTGGGCTTCGGCCCAACTTAAACAAACGCACCCTTATAAAGTGTTGGGCTTAGGCCCATGAGGAAAATCAAACACATCCACAAAAACGCATACAGAACAATATTAACACAGATTATAGTTTTTGTGGAAACCAAACGACACTACTTTTTTGACAACTGGTCTTACCGATACGACTACGACACCAAGAGGTGTCGAGACGAAGTTAACACGACCAACCAATCACCACTTAGTGATGGTTCGAGGCGGACTAAGACGCACCCTATTCGGGTTGCCTAGTCGTGACCATATCCACCACGAGGATATCCTAAGGGTGTCTCGTAGGTTCCAAGCACACAAACAAGATGGCAACACTATAGCACGAAAAACCTTAAAGCCTATAGTTTAACCAAGAGCCGATACGGCTAACTTGAAAACAAGTCCCCCATGGTATTGCTTATACCGTGGGTACATAAACGAGCACAACCCCTTGGTTGTGTCTTTAAATCCTTCAAACAAGCAAAAACCACTCAGGTGGTCATGATATCGATAAACCAAGCAAACAAACAACCCTACGAGGGTTTTGACCACACCAATCCGTATATAACCTAAAACTGAAAAATCAAACTATCAACAAATCAAATGATAGCTCATTGATCCAAGCTCAAATATCACCCAAGATCATTTAAAATCAACAACCGTATCATGTCGTGACTCGTTACGAGTCACGACTAGACCCAAAACGGGTCAAAACAAATCAACGACAACAAGAAACATAACCACGAAGCTGGGACATCAAAACCACACTTAAAAACATAGCCAATATCCGAGTCAACTCAACCTACTGAGTCGAATTGGCTGAGTCGACTCAACTCGACTGAGTTGAGTTGACTCAGTTTAATAAAGAAACAAACACCCCCTTTTAAATCCGATTACCACACGAGTTTTTAATAGAAAAATGTTTTTATAAAAGTTTTAACCACGAAAACTTAAAAACCATTTGTATTCGATTGGTTTTAAAGAAATAAAGATGGTGTGATGGTGGTGGCTTACCCGTCGACAGAAAAGAAGAAGAAAAAGAAGGTGACAACGAGGGTGGCAACGTGACGGCGCCAAACGAAAATACACAAAAACCTAACGCGCCCTAGCTCTAAACCCGTTATATACGCTTCCTTGCACTCCTCTTGACCCAAAAATAGCGACGGCGTGTGGTGGTGGACTCGCCGGAATCTCACCGGAAAATGGGAAGCGGCGCCGGAGTGTGTGTGTGAAGAGAGAGAGATGAAATGAAAATATAAAACCCTAATTTGGTCTTATATCCGTCCAGGGGTGGTTTTTGCCAAAAATGAAAGTTGGGGGTGGGTGGTGCAACTTAATTACAGGGGCTGTTTTGTTAATTTGCAAATCTTTTATATATAAAGGGTGTGGGCCCCATTTTATCTAGTAAACGGTCGTTTCAAGTCACGAAATTTTCGCCATTGCGTCCGGAATAATTTAAAAAAAAATATGAGTATTCACACGATTATTTTCACGTAATTAGTAGAATAATTAAATCAATTGATTTAACGTGTTTAAGATTGTGCAGGTTCGCATATGTGCAGTTTTAACGAGATAATTTCTGGTTTTCAAGTTCAAATTGGTTCGGAAAAAGTACGTAATGAAAAACAAGTAATAATATATATAATTTTTACTATTAGAATAGGTTTTGGAAAATTGCCGGTTGTTACAGTATTTATGTAAAAACTAATATTTTTCAACATACTTTGTTCACTTTTTTGTCAAATTAATATATTTTGTATGTTTTACTAAAACCCGACTAAAAGACGAAAACTAAATAACGGGAAAATATTTATAACAAATACAATTAAATATTTTCTAACTTATTATCCACTAACTTAATATATATATATATATATATATATTATATATATATATATATATATATATATATATATATATATATATATATATATATATATATAAAACATTTATATATATATATTCCATATCACGTAAACGTTTATAATATAAATACTTACATAAAGTATTTATTAACGACATATAATTTCTCACAAACACTTTACTTGCAAATACTTTCCGTACTAAGTCTTTCGGTTACTCTCGAACCAAAGACTTATCCATCTTGAATACTTTTATATTCGTACATACTTGTACACATTTTCAAGAGCCAATACTTACAAACACTTTGAAATTATTTAAATGTAAACTCTGCCACACAAGCAACATTAAACACAACCACTTGAAAACATTTAAACTTATTTAAACACTTTGAGTCGTGAGTAAACAAAAACAGTAAACTAAGACTTGCCATACTAATTTAGGTCGCGTGTCGGTGCTGCACACTATTTCTACTTGATTTATCATTTCAGACGAATATTTGCTAAGGTGAGTTCTCGTAGCCCCACTTTTTACATGTTTTCCTTAGGGTGAAAATGGTACTCAAATGTTTTCTAAATGCTTTATGCTATGATCTATTGTTTTCATATTTTTGGACAATATGTGCATTTTGATTCATTGTGTGCCTTACTATGTGGTTATCATTGTGTGGATTCATTTTGTTTGGTTGCAAGATGTTAGGATTGTATTGATAGCACCATTTATAAAGTAGCACCCGGTACTATTTGGGTTGACACCCACACCCCTTTAAAGGTGAATACACTCTGAGCAAGTTACGATGTTAGGATGTATTAGTAGAAATACTTGGGCTGACACCCACACCCTAAAAAGGGTGAATACTATACGCACAAGCTATACGTATATGCCATCTTGAGATTTAGTTGTTGCTAGTTTGAGTTTTCATTAACTGCTTACATGTTTATATCGTGCTCAATTTTGTCCAACGTTACATTATTCACAGCTTCGTGGTTTAACTCTTAAACCTACGAGCTCACCAACATTATGTTGACGTTTTCTAGCACCATTTTCAGGTGATCATTATTAAGGTATTCGAAGGCATTTTGCTAGGTCCTGATTTGATACACGGTTAAGGTGGTTAAACCTTGTGTCTTTGTGTATAAGATATATTGAGTTAATATGATTAAGCACGCGGAATTTACTTAACCACACTTAGAAGGTTATGTATGTTATGGAAATGGAAGAATTATATTTGTTACTTAACAATGAACAAAGAAAGTTTTTCACTAAACGATTCAATATTATTCCAAATAATACGAGTGATCTTTGAGTTTCTCACTAGGGTTACAAAACCTTGAATCTTATACTTCTAGATTTGTAATATGTTATTTTTGTTTGTTCTATGTCTTAACAGATATTCACATATATTATCACTAGTCTAAGATCTCTTTTATAGTTGCAAAAGATCTTTACAAATTGCTTAAAGTCTTGACCGACTTACTTGGTTAACTTATGCTTATTGTGTCAGTACATAAGATACAACATGTATCTATGTATACAACTTGTTAACT
Source organism: Artemisia tridentata subsp. tridentata (assembly GCA_021014915.2). NCBI lineage: Eukaryota > Viridiplantae > Streptophyta > Magnoliopsida > Asterales > Asteraceae > Artemisia > Artemisia tridentata. The sequence goes on from CP139503.1 coordinate 296,133,166, forward strand.
AAGCACATGGAGTAAGATATTATCTACCGTATATGTTTGACCAAAATACAATAAATATCTTTTCGATCTTATCCTATGAGTCACTGATCAGCAGTACCATATACAACTAGCAGTACCTTCAACTTGAACTAGCAGTACCTTCTTGCTCTAGCAGTACCTTGATGTACTAGCAGTACCTTGATCATGAACTAGCAGTACCTTTGACTTAGAGTAAATTCTAATACTCTAACTTCAGAATATTTAATTCCCAACAATCCTCCCCTAAACATGTGAATTAATTCAAACATGTTTTCTGAATTAAATGAGGACTTGTGAAGATCTTTCAAACACTTCATGAATCTGAACTATTCTTCTATTCTGAACTCATCTGCTTTGTTCTTCTTTGACTTCAGCAATATCAAAACATTGTACCAAAAGATGGTGCAATTTCCTTGGATGGAGGAATTGTAAGAGGCAATGATTTCAACAAGTGAAATCATCTATCAGCATGCCTTTGCAAGTGATAAACAAACATAATGAACTGAAATTGAAACTTTCCTTCGTTTGATCTAGATAGAACTTTCTCCTTTAGAAATGCTTCATCCCTTCTAGATATTTGATCTGTTCTAATCATTTTCAACCTCTACATCATCATCTTGTATGCTCTTGTCTTCTCCTTCCATATATTGGTTTATTCTTCCTTTTCTGGGCAATTATTTCCTCCCCTGAAGCAAATAACTTTTGTTTCCTCCCCTTGTTTGGAAGATCTCACTATGTACCTTTGACTGATCTATCAATGTGTAACTTTTGTTGTCAGACAATATTGTACATGAAGCCATCAATTCCTTAAGAGTTTAAGTTGCTGTCCTCATCACTTCTAGGTGTGTTAACTCCTATGAGAGGTGAATCAGTGGACATTTTGATTCATAATCCATCAATGAATGGTTTTTGTGAATCCTTGAAAATCCTTTTAAGAAATCATTTAACTTAGTAGTATGTTCATGATTTTAGAATTGAAAAAAATCATACTACATTCAACCATTTTGAAAGAATCAAGTGTATAACAGACACTTAATTAGCATTTCGGTTTAAAGCAACCTCTGATTGTGTGAGAACCAATGTATTTCAGTTATCACTAACTGCCTGTGAAAAGATAAATCTATTCAAAAGATTTTCTTGACAGGGTTTCCAGCTCATAGTAATTGTTACCTCCAACACAAGTGTTAGATTCACTTTCACTAGCTGTTATTTCTATCAGATGTCCTTAGACTAACTCATTATACTTGAAAGTATAAAATGATAGAAAGTGAGTTGTATCAGTTACTATCTGATCAACTAAGTCATCAATTCAATGTGAAATATCATAACTAGATTTCAAGAAAGAAGTTTTAAGGAGGTTTAATTCCTAAACTCAGTCCATCATAAACATATTATGGTCAGCAATTTGATAAGCATTCTGCTGTTCCCATTTCACTTAAAATATCCTTTGTGTTCACATATTCATACCTGAAATAGTTAGTCTAAAACCAAAAGAACAATGTACAAAGTACTTGTCTTGCATTAGTATAATCATAAAACCAACTGTATGAATAACACAATTCAAATTTTGATATATTAGCAGTACCTTATAAATCCAGCAGTACCAACAAAAATTTATGTACAAAAACACATCATATTGAAAATTTATAGATTAAGCATTCCAATACTTGCTATTAAGTACTGAAACCTTGAAACATCAAAAGCTTTGGTTAACAGATCTGCAAAATTATGCTCTGAAGCAATTTTAAGAACTTGAATTAATCTTTTCTCATTGCAATCTCTTATAAAGTGATGTCTAATTTCAATGTGTTTTGTTTTAGAGTGTTGTACTGGATTTTTAATAATACAAATTGTACTACTATTATCAATATAAATAACAGTGTTTAAGAAATTGTACCCATAATCAAGGAGTTGGTTTTGAAGCCATAGAACTTGACTAGAGCAACTTGCAGCAGCTATATATTCAGCTTCAGTTGTTGAATTTGCCACACTTGTTTGCTTCTTACACTGCCATGAGACAAGTCTACACCCAAGGAATTGACATCCTCCAGTTGTTGACTTTCTGTCCAAGCTAGCACCAGCATAATCACTGTCCGAATATGCTACCAAGTCAAAAGGAGATTCGTTTGAATACCATAGACCCAACCTTGGTTGACCCTTGAGATATCTAAAAATTCTCTTGACTGCAGTTAAATGAGAAACCTTTGGAGTAACTTGAAATCTTGCACATACACAAACAGGAAACATGATATCAGGTCTAGATGATGTAAGATACATCAAAGAGCCTATCATAGATCTGTAATTGTGTACATCTACATTCTCTCCATCTTCATCTTTCAGAAGGTGCTTCTCAGAGTCCATTGGTGTGCTTGCTATTTTTGAATCAGCAAATTGAAATTTTCTAAGTATCTCTACAACATATTTGTCTTGACTAATAAATATGCCTTCAGATGATTGCTTAACTTGCAAACCCAAAAAGAATGTAAGTTCTCCCATAGAACTCATCTGAAACTTATCTTTCATAAGCTTCTCAAATTCTAAACACATTTCCTTCCTTGTAGATCCAAAGATAATGTCATCCACATAAACCTGCACTAACAGAAGATCCTTCTTGTGCTGTTTGATGAAAAGTGTCTGATCAATCTTCCCTCTTTGAAATCCATTGTCTAATAAGTAGGAAGCAAGTGTTGCATACCAAGCTCTTGGTGCCTGATGAAGGCCATAGAGAGCTTTCACTACCCTGTACACTTTGTTTGGATGTAATGGATCAATGAAACCAGGAGGCTGTGAAACATACACCTCTCTTCCAATTTCACCATATAAAAATGCGCTTTTGACATCCATTTGGTAGATTGTGAAGCCTAAAAATGAAGCATAAGCTAGAAACAGCCTAATTGCCTCAATCCTTGCTACTGGAGCATAAACTTCATCATAATCTATTCCTTCTTCTTGTGTGTACCCTTGTGCTACTAATCTAGCCTTATTTTTTATCACAATTCCTCTTTCATCCCTTTTGTTCTTAAAAACCCACCTAGTGCCAATTAGCTTCTCACCTGTAGGTAAATCAGCTAGCACCCAAACCTTTTGAATCTTGAACTGAAGAAGCTCTTCTTGCATAGCCTCTACCCAGCTTGAATCATCTAGGGCAGTAAGAATATTCTTTGGTTCCTTTTGAGAGAGAAAACATACAAATAAACATGAGTTTGAAAGTTCATGTTGTTTTGAAGCATAAAGGGCATCAAGAATCCCTTTTTGGTCTGAAGAGACTAGTTGTCTTCTTGTCTTCACACCAGATTGTATATCTCCTATCACATTATCAAGGGAATGAACTTTGTGAATTCTTGTGTGTGGTGTAGTAGGAACATGATAAGATGATGAAAGATTAGTCAAATCCACTTCATCTTCTTGGAACTCTGCATCTTTTGAGTGTGAAGGACCAGCAGGACCTTCAATTGAACTAACAGTTCCTTCAAATGAACTATCAGTACCTTGAGAAGTACTAACAGTACCTTGCTCTGTCTCAGCAGTACCAACAATATTTAACATATTGAGTTGTTCCTCTGTTCCAACATCTTTTCTTTGAGCCTCAACATCTTCTTTTGCTTTACCAGAAGAAAATTCATCATTGTTTGAAGCTAAATACACACTGGTACTTGACCACAATGGCATAATGACATCAGTTTGATCTTTATCTAACTCCACCTCATTTGTTGTTTGTGAACCTGAAAAATTATTAGTTTCTGCAACAACAGGTAAATAATTCATAGAGTTTGTTAGATAATCAAGATCAAATATCCATTTGGGTCCTTGACCAACTACATTGGATTTGTTTTCCTGAAACTCCACATGTAGTTCTTCTTGAACTTTCTCAGTTCTTAAGTTGTTAACTCTAAAAGCTTTGCTAACAAGAGAATATCCAACTAAGAAACCTTCATCTGCTTTACCATCGAATTTTCCTAAATGGTCTAAGGTATTGAGAATTGTCACATGACATCCAAAAGGTCTAAGAAATCCTATTGCAGGAGTTCTACCATTAAAGAGTTCATATGATGTCTTATTGTGAGGCTGCACAACTAAAACTCTATTTTGAACATAGCAAGCAGTGTTAATTGCTTCTGCCCAAAAGATTATAGGTAGCTTAGAATCAGCTAACATTGTTCTAGCAGCTTCAATTAGTGTTCTATTCTTTCTTTCAACCACTCCATTCTGTTGTGGTGTTCTAGCAACACTATATTCTCTCTTAATACCTTTTTCTTTGCAGAAATCATCCATAACTCTATTTCTAAACTCTGTCCCATTATCACTCCTAATGACTTTTACTTTCTTGCTTACTTGGTTTTCTATCAGTGTAATGAATTCCTTAAGGATGCTTGATGTCTCATCCTTAGTGGCTAAAAAGAAAACCCATGTAAATATGCTATAGTCATCAGTTATAACAAGACAATATTTTTTATGTTGTATACTCCTTATTGAAACTGGTCCAAATAAGTCCATATGCAGCATAAACAATGACTGATTGATAGAGTTAAAAATTTTGGGCTTACAAGTGGCTTTGTGTTGTTTGCCTTTTAGACAAGCAATGCATGTTTGATCATTTTCAAATCTTTTGTGAGGTAAACCTCTTACCAAACCATTCTTAACAATTTTATTTATGGTTTTGAAGTTAATATGACCAAGCCATCTATGCCATAATATTGATTCATCTAATGTGGCCTTTGATACAAGACAAGTTAAATCTTCTTTAGGAATGATGTTCTTCATATCAACACTATACATATTGGCCTTTCTAGGAATTCTAAGAAGTACTTGATTTTCATCAGGCATCTTAAAATCCTTAGATAGAACAAGACATTCAGAGTCAGTAAAAAGGACATTATTCTTTTTGTCACACATTTGTGAAACACTAAAAAGATTATACTTTAACTCTTGTACATAGTACACATTTTCAAAATCTAAATTTCTGGTTTTAATAGTACCTTTACCAGAAATTTTGCCACGAAAACTACCTCCAAAGGTAACATATCCTCCATTGAATTCTTGAAAATCTGAAAGATAAGACATGTTGCCTGTCATGTGATTGGAACATCCACTATCTGAGTATCCTTGATCTTGATGATCAATAGAATGTCCCTGCACACAAATAAGAGTGTTAGTTTTCTTTGGGGATCCAAGCCATTACTGACTTGGATCTGCCTCTTGCATCAATGTAATTTAATCTTTTAAGGACTGTTGATGCAACATTGGATTTTTGAATCCAACATGCTGAGGCCTTAACAGCATTTGCCCTATTACCCTTAGCAGCAGAGTGAATAACATGCTTAGCAGAGTCTGCTAACTTTGAAGTCACACCCTTTGGTTTCCAAATTTGTTTGTGAACCACTGCTTTTGTTTGAATGGGTCTTAGAACAGTTTTAGATGCATGTATGAAAGTTGTTTTTGCATCCTTAGCTGTTGATTTTGGGTTAACAGTCATCAAAGGTCTAACAGTACCTTTTGATCTACCAGGACCTTTAATTTGTTCTGGCAGTACCTTTATGTATGTATTAGCAGGACCTTTTTGTCTGTCAGGACCTTTGGGTCCAGACTTGTTTGAGACTGTTCTGGGTTTAGTTCTATGAGTATTAGAGTGAAAAAGAGTTTGAGGAGTTTGCCTTTTGTAGTTCACCCTATTGTTTTCATACCCAGTTACCCTTTTGTTGCAGAAAGCTGCAAGATGGTCAAAACTACCACATGTATAACAAGCTTTGTTGTAAAAAGCAAAGTCATCACCTAATTGGTTAGACTTGAGGTTGTTCCAATTCCTTTGGTTACCTCTGGGCTTGTTTGTAGTTCTATATTGTTCACAATATCTAACTGGTTTCCTAACAGTCTTAACATTTGACTTAGGCCTGTTAGTGTTGTGATTGACTATCTTAGGAATACTTGTTCCTACTTTCTTAACCAATACAGGTTTAGACATAACCTGTTCTTCTTCACTATCACTATCAGTTGTACAATCTTCAACAACTATAGCATCTCCTTTCTTAACAAAGGACACCTTGTCCTGATAAGATAAAGTTTTATCTAAACTTTTACTTACCTTTTCTATCTTAGGAGATTTAGTGACCTTAGAACCATATTCCATGATTGGTTCTTGAAACTCAGGTAACCCTGTATGTGCTAAGTCAATACCTGGAGGTGAATGAACACCTCTGTATGGTGGGGGTACAGACTTAAATCCAACACCAGAATTAACCTTATCAATAACTTGGGCTTCCCAAAGCTTATTGAATCCTTCTGAGGAATGAGCTAAAACATCCACAGAAACCTTTACATTTTCTCTTTCATTTTTGTGTTTAGCCAATGAATCATTCAACTCAACAATACACTCATCTCTGATCTTAATGTCATTTTTTAGTATATTGATGTGATCAGCAAAATGAATTTCATTATTTTTAAAATGTAAGACTTGTTTTTCTACAGCAGCTAGACCTCTTTTATGATTAGCCAAATTAAAAAGAGAGTTAAGTAGCTCTTCTCTATGAGCTTCAAATCTCTTATTAAGGTCTTCATAAGCTTTAAGATTAGGACATGATTCAGTACAAGATGTAAAATTGTTTACCTCTGAATCAGAATGGGCCATTAGAGCAAATTCATTGGCCAAAAGAGCAGCATTTGGTGGTGCATCCTCTTCAATAGCCATAGAGCTCCAATCATAACCAATACCATCAATAGCCAACATAGCCTTTGGTTCTTCAATAGTAACTTCCTTTCTCCTATCTTGCTTATACCATGTGTTTCTATTCTCCTGCTTTCTTGGGCTTCTACACTCCTTAGCAAAGTGTCCTAACCTATGACAGTTGAAACACTCCACTTTCTTTTTATCAAACCCAGCAGTATCATTACCATTTATGGTAATTTGCTTCCCAGTTCTTTGCCAATGCTTCTTGGCCCTCATGCTGAGCAAAGCAACCTGCCATTTGATGTCCATCTCTTCCAAATCATCACCATCAACCTGCTCTAGGTCTTCATGATTTAGAGGAGAACCACTAGACTGACTAGATATAAATACATAGAATGCTGGATCACCAAGTCCTGCAACAGTCTTTTGTGAACTAGTAGAAGGACCACCATTTGTAGCATTAGAAACACTTTCAACTTCTTCTACCTCTTCAGTCTTACCAATACTAGGAGATGACAAAAGAGCCACGTTCCCAGAACTAGTACCATAAATTCCAGACTTTCTAAGACTTTGTTCAACAATTTTGAAGTTGTTGTACAAATCATTGAGCTTCATTGTTTCTATGTCTGGTTTGTTCATCCAGACAATAACATGAGTATGGAACTCATCAGGTAGACTTCTTAAAAACTTCATGTTGAGATCTTCCTTCTCTGTCTCAACACCCAACACAGCTAACTGACTGACAAGCTTATGTAATCTTGAGAATAGCTTATCAAGAGACTCATTACTAAAAGCAGTAAAGTTTTCAAATTGTTGCTTTAGTAGTGTCTTCTGTGTCTTTTTGGTAGTTTCATTACCACCAAAATATGCACAAATCTCTTCAAAAAGAGTTTTTGCATCAAGATACTTGTTGAATGATAGCATCTGCTCACCAGGAATGGTCATGAGCAGCAAATTTCTTGCTTTCTGATCATTTCTCTTCAGTATCTTCTCTTCATTTGACACTGGTCCAGTATTCCTTTTTCTAGTTGTTTTACCTTCTAGGACAACCTCTGAGTAGCTTGGTGAAAAGGAATCACCATATATAATTATATCCCAAAGAGTATAATCTTGGACCATAAAATATTGCTCAATTCTCATCCTCCATAACTCAAACTCATTGGGTTTGATCATGGGCAATTTTGCAGCAACATTTGTTTGAACATCATGAGCTTCCATTTCTGTTTCTTCTAATTCAATTATATCAACCTGTAGCTCTGATACCAACTGTTAGGTCCTGATTTGATACACAGTTAATGTGGTTAAACCTTGTGTCTTTGTGTATAAGATATATTGAGTTAATATGATTAAGCACGCGGAATTTACTTAACCACACTTAGAAGGTTATGTATGTTATGGAAATGGAAGAATTATATTTGTTACTTAACAATGAACAAAGAAAGTTTTTCACTAAACGATTCAATATTATTCCAAATAATACGAGTGATCTTTGAGTTTCTCACTAGGGTTACAAAACCTTGAATCTTATACTTCTAGATTTGTAATATGTTATTTTTGTTTGTTCTATGTCTTAACAGATATTCACATATATTATCACTAGTCTAAGATCTCTTTTATAGTTGCAAAAGATCTTTACAAATTGCTTAAAGTCTTGACCGACTTACTTGGTTAACTTATGCTTATTGTGTCAGTACATAAGATACAACATGTATCTATGTATACAACTTGTTAACTAAGCACATGGAGTAAGATATTATCTACCGTATATGTTTGACCAAAATACAATAAATATCTTTTCGATCTTATCCTATGAGTCACTGATCAGCAGTACCATATACAACTAGCAGTACCTTCAACTTGAACTAGCAGTACCTTCTTGCTCTAGCAGTACCTTCATGTACTAGCAGTACCTTGATCATGAACTAGCAGTACCTTTGACTTAGAGTAAATTCTAATACTCTAACTTCAGAATATTTAATTCCCAACACATTTCCTTTGGAGTCAGAACCTTGTTATCATGCTACCCTATTTTCAAGACTAATTGGATTCGAAGAAGACATATGTTTTACTTTTCAAATTTTAGATCAGAAACGTTTTGAAATTTGTAACTACTGTTGAAACAAATGCAAGGTATGAATCTATGATGTTATGCAATGTTCCTTCTCAGTTACATCTCGTGTTTCCGCCATTGACGGGGTGTGACAGAATGGTATCAGAGCTTAAGGTTATAGAGAATGCCGGTTTTTTTTTCAAAAAAAAAAAAAAAAAAAAACCTCAACTATAACCAGACTAAAGTTTTTATAAAACCCCAAACATGGTACAAGTCAATTAGTCCGATCATTCCATCATTTTTCCTAAATTATGCATAACCTGATCAACTATGCTTAATTCAGGAGGGGTCATGGGATAATGAGGGTAGTTATCTTAGATCATGTTTGGTTGGAGTTGGAGTCTTGATCACCTGAAAATGCATTGGTCTATGTGTATGCATCTGCCTTACGTATTTTCTGTACTTGCGACTGTGCTGCTATGCATTCTGTGTGGTAAAGCTTTTAGCTCTTGCAACAATAGATGAGCTTGTGATTGCTGATGCGTGTTTCATTGTAGGTATATTTTATATTCAAGTTTTAAATTTATATTTAGCCGGACTTATACCTTAAAGACACACTTTCATGGGCAGTGTACCCGATCAGATGTAGCCAGTGGGGTAAGTACGAGGTCGATCTCGGGAATAGTATGCTTAGATCCTATCTAGTATATTTTACAAGTTTAAATGGGGGTTTTAATTGATTTGATTAATTATAACTACTTAAACAAGAAAAGTAAACTAAACTAATTAAACTACTGTTGTGATCAATAAGAGAAAAAGAAGTGCTAGCCATGTTAATACTATTCCATTTTAGTCATCCGTTTATTAGTGCAATGATCTAATTGTAAAGTATTGGTGACGTCAGGATATGTGGGGAGTATCTCCTTGGTCCAGATAATACCCCCACACTCCTATCTAACCTAGACTAGACCACTTGGACCATATATCTAGCCATTATACATGTAATCTCCTAGGGCCATTTGGTCCATGTACCTATCAGACTACAAGCATGGATAAAGTTATGTCATCTAACCTATGTGATTTATTAGTGGTATCCACTTGGTCCATGTAATACCGTACCCATTCTTCACTTGGTCCATGTAAGAAGAGCACACCCCTACTTAAATGTTCTCATAATATACATCCAATACCCACTTGGTCTATGTGATACTAGACTTAAACTACTTAAACAAATAAACGAGGATTGAAACGATAAACACATAAACTAAGCAATACGAGACAATAGATCTAAACAAATGGAAATAACTATCATAGAATATTCATAAACATGGCTAACACCCAAGGGTGTTAGCCCATAATCTCAGAAACAAAGTATAAAGTATGAATCAAAGACAAACAGATAGTATTCATAATGAAAAAAATATGCAAACCGAATGATTAAACTAAACACGATGCTTGGAGATCTCCTTCTCTAGTGATGTGGTCTTCTATGGTGTTTTGCTACTATTTGGAGGCTGTTTTGGATGCCTAGGAATGGTCCCAAGGAACCCTAATGATGTTTAGGTTCGTGGTTAGGGTTCTGTATTTATAATTGCATATCTGGGCCCGATACGGCGTATCCAAAAGAATATTCTCGAATATGCTTCCAAATACGGAGTATTCAAAAGTTGATACGGTGTAAAGGAAAATTGACATGAAACAACCTTGAAATGATAATCAAACTTAAATTTAAACTGAAACAATGCAATAAGTAAAGTTTACACTACTAATGGTCTAAAAATGGTGACAAAGTCTTCTGTGTATCTTCTTTCCTTTAAATAGAAATCTCAGAAGCTTCTGTGATCAAAACCGACTAAATCCCACCATTGGATAAGCTTTCAATCAATCTCATTCGTTCAATGTAATTTTGGCGGGAAAACAGTCAAGTGGTTATTTGGCTTCTTCTGAGCATGTGGGGGTGTAAGGGTGTGAAAGTATTCTCATTGGAGGAGGGGGGAGGTGGCAGAGATAAGGGTGGATGGTGGAGTGGTTTGGGAGAGCAAAACGGTGGGTGAGGGGTGGTATTTGGCGGGGTGGTATGAAGAAGAAGCAAAGTTTGACTTGGGTCAAACTTTGCTTAACTTAGGGTGTACGGGCCGGGTTTGGTTTTTGGTTTTGGTTGGGCTTTTAGTAAGTTGGGCTGGGTTTATTATTAGGTTTGGGTTAGGTTTAGTTATGGTTGGGTTTTATTTTTAGTTTAGGGTAAAAGGGTTAAATGGGATTAAATCACAAGGACCAAATTTGTAACATTTGGATTTTTTAGGGGGCTGGGTTGACAAATTTCCAAAGTTATCAAAGGGGTATTTCTTGCCAAGTGTGAATAGTACAAGGGCCATAGATGTGAATTTCCATTTTTGAATGCCCAGGGACTATTTTTGCCATTCTTTGAAAGTTCAGGGACTGACTTTGCCAATTATGCAAACTTTGCTCGTTTTTCATCTGTTTTCAATCCTTTTGCACCTGAAACATATAAAAACACAATCCAGAGATATTTGTAGTATTATGTGACTTTTCTGAGTGTTTTTAAATGTTTTTGCAGTTTAAATGGGACAAAAATGATGAGTATTTAGACACTCATCAATCCCCCACACTAAACTATTGCTAGTCCCTAGCAATCTTTTATGAAAATTTAATGGATTTTATGTCTCTTTACCAAAAGCCATTACTTCTGGAGTAGCCAATGTTTTAGTATGTGATACTTTGGTACATTAATAACCAAATGATTTTGAGCAAACCATCAGCTGTCAACGGATTTGATTTGTCTTTACCAAAAGCCGTTTGCTTCTGGACTAGCCAACTCTTCACTTATAAAGATATGGGGAGTTGAATACCATACAATTTTTGGCAAATTGTAAGCCATAAACGGATTTGAGATATCTTTACCAAGAGCCGTTTGCTCTCGGATTAGCCAGTCCTTATGTGGGTTAGACATGGCGGACTGATAACCATTTATTGCGTTCTAAGTGAGAAAAAATTTTAAAATTTTGGCCAAAATGGGGGTACTAGATGGTACATATGATCAAATTCGCCAGAATTCCCCCCCACACTTAGAACTGAATATTGCCCTCAATATTCAAAGTACCGGCTATTATGCCGACACTTAGAACGTAAAAAGGAAACATTACTAATAGCCATTATTATATATACACACATTTTTTTTTTTTAGATATATATACATGGTAACAACAGCAGGGGCAACTCCCCCACACTTAGGTGATAGAACAGAGAAAGAAGACAGAGACATGGGTGAAAACCCATGTTTTGCTAATGTTTTTGTTCACCGAGTCACTTAGCTTGACTCGACCCCGCATTTATTAGTTCATGGGGAAGCAAGTGGAAGAAACAATCTCCATCGGACTTTCATTTGAAATGTTTGGATAAACATTGAAGTACTTGAAAGATCCACTCCGATGAGATACATCCGGCTCAAAAGAGATGCCGGGGTCAAAAACTTTGTTCTCATTCCCAAACGAGTGAGGGAAAGGACAAGCTACCTTATAAGGACAGAAAGGTAGAAAAACTCGAACGACATATGTGAAGTCAATATAATGGCGATCCTCAGAAGGAATTGTCACATATGTCGGAGAAAGATCAATATCGGATTTAAGAGTTGAGGTCACATCATCAAGTTTATGGATAATAGAGTCCTTGACCTCATCGTTTTCTAACTCTTCATCAAAGAGAGGATTTATTTTGATAGAAAAGCACTCATCATCAAATTCAAAAAGAGAATTTGAATGGACTTTGAGACTTTCATTTTGAACTTCCTCATCAGAAAGTGATTCATCATCACTAGAGGAAAAATCATCATTTGAATTGAAAAGGGGATTAGAGAAAATCCCGAAAGAATCATTGAAAAGAGGGTTAGAAAACGTCCCGGAAAAATCATCAGTAGTATCAAAAGGATGATCACTACAAATAGACAAATCACATTCACTGTCCGATATATCCTCAGACTCACTTGGGATTGGGATAAGGTTCTCAGCACTAGACTTTATGAATTCGTCCGATTCCTTTTCAGGAATAGTGCTAATATGCTCATCCCCCATAATAAGAGAGTCCTCGGAGTCCAAAGTTGGAAAGAATGATGTGTTTGAAATAGACTGAGGGAGTTGAAAAATGGATTTATTCAAAGGAATAGCACTCTCCTCGTTGTCTTCCTCATCAATATTGCTAGCATAAATGGCTTTTATACGTTCCATTTGCTCTTCTGCTAGCAATTCTGCAATAGTCTTGTCTTCCTGCCTTTTCTGGACAGGTGTAATTGCAGCTGATGAATTCTCGCAAACTCCCCACATAGAATCTTCATCATCGTCATCACAAATGAAAGTTTGACGATAATTGGAACTTATTCTGGCTGTTTGTTCTTCTTCAGCTAGAAGCTCTCCAATAGTTTTCTGATGAGGATCTTCTTGGGCAGGTTTAACAGCCAAATCATTAAGTGTACCCACAAAATTTTTAAGTTTTTGGAATACATCTTTGAAAGATTCTTCAAGAGGTAGCTGAGGCTGAGTTTGAATCGTTTGATGCTGTGGAGGCTGGTTGTGATAAGAATGATCATAATTGTCACAAGGGCCATGCTCATAGACAAGCGGGGTCCTCGTTTGACAATCGGATTCATAATGTGGACCACCACAGTACTCACAACAATACATTTGCTGTGATTGATTCGGCGAATCATATGGATATTGGTCATACCCGAAGTTTTGATTACATGGATCTTGTTCATAGACAGACGTATTTCCTGCTTGACAATCAAAACTTGGGTGTGGACCTCCACAATGTTCACAAGAATATGTTTCCATCTCATGGTGTGGGGGTTGGTTAAGGAAATTGGTTGTTTCATTGTTTGGATTTTGGTCATAGACAAACCCGTTTCCCGGATTCACAATGCTACAACCATGGCAATTTCCACCATTAGGAGGTCCCCCACACTGTTCACAACCATAGTTGTAAGATGAAGACATTTGGGGTTGTGGAGAGTAGTCGGAGAAATTTGGCGGTTCATGGAAAGAATTTGGATCACAAGTAATTGAATTACTTGAACCGCAAAACAAACAACTTCCGTCTCGAATATCATTACCACATTGTTCACATGTACACCAATGACATGGCAAACCGAAAAGCGGCTCACCACAACCGACACAAGGAATAAAATCCGGAGGTGGGACAAGTGGTGTGCTCTGAGAGCTAGGAATTTCCACCACTTCCGTTATGGACTCTGGTTCTTGTTCTTGATAAACGTGAAGATTAGGCAAGTCGTCCTTTTTAGTCACCGTTCTAAGCTCTGTACGTTTGCTTGACAAACTTTTAACCGTAAATCGTGAAAGGTTAGAATCGATTCTTGACGGTTTGTCACTAATAGCATGTATCTCGGGCTGTGAAGGGTAGTCGGAAGGACTTTGAGAATCATTGATGGAATTAAGCTCTCTTTTGAGGGCTACTTCACACCAATAACAAGATCCTTTTGGTGCATGATTTCCACACCGCTCACACTTACACTTTGAACAACGAAGGCTGTCAATCAACGGGCTTTTACAATCAAAACATTTGTAGCCGAGAGACGCCATAGAAGAAAGGTATAAGAAGTTTAGAATCAAATGGATAGAGGGTAAAGGGATAAAGAATCAAAAAGGGTAAGAGGGTAAAGATGAATATTTTTGGGTTTTTGGTTTTTCAATTTTTTTGGATTTTTGGAAAAAAAATATTCACTTAAATCAAGATCGAAGCAAAACACAAGGAACTTAAAACCTTAAATCAACAAGCGTACGGTAGCTCTCTGACTGAAAAACGCACAGAGTGGCGGAGAAGCAAAGGTGGGCAATTAATGCTCCTTAAAAACCTGCTTCTTTCAGTTCGACAATTTAATGTCAAACTATCCTTAAACCTCCGTTATAGTTTGTTTATCAATCAAAGGTGAGCCGAATTCGCAAGCGACACAAAGGCAAGTTTTAATCTTTGGTTTGGGAACTTATTATGATAATACCCAAGTTGAGGAATATTATATTAATTTTGCTTTTATCTTTTATTTTACAATAAAACAGAAAATGTTTTTGGGTTTTTGTTTTTTATATGATATTATATATATAAAAGAAAAGGAAAATATTTTTGTATTTTATATGGTTTATGGGAAATAGGAACTTCACAAGGAAGGATCTCAAATCACTAATCGCTAAAACTCTAAACAATATTGTCGCAACACAACCTCCCCGGCAGCGGCGCCAAAATTTGATCCGTGCTAAATAGATATATAAATATTATGCAACGACGGATACACGTGAATAAATACAAATCACCCCTTTGTGAAAAAGGATACTTGCAAAAACTCACGTTTGTGTGTGTAGTGTGAAACCAGGTAAGTGATTACCCAGATCGTTTCCCAACGAGGTGTGAATGGGCAAACATTTAAAAGCTTGGATTAAAGTGACTGATGATTAGATATTTTGGATTTTGCTTGATTATAATTCTAATTTAATAATGGGAAACAAATTCCCAAAAGAAAATTAAGACTTAAAACAAATTTAACTAAAACGCGAAACAGGAAATCTAAAAACGGGATAAAAACTGAAATTTAAGGAAATAACTTAAATAAGCTATATTAACCTAAAACTTATTTTAAAACTTAAAATATATTTATTTGACTTTTTATCTATTTATTATTAATTAATTACTATTTAATAATTATTTAAAACTAATTTAAATTATAATAAATACTAAATGAACTTTAATAAATATGAAACTTTTTCTAAAAAATTATGTAAGTACAGGAACCTAAGAAAATTATAAAAATGAAAAGTGCTTAATGAAAAAGCTCAAAATAAGCCAAATGGCTTAAATAGAAGCTATCACTTTTTTTATATTTGATTTTTTCTAATCTTAAAATTGAAAATTTATTTTTCTTAAATCCTAAATAATAAAAGTAAATTTTAGAAATTAAATTTATATTTTTCTGATTTATATTCTATTTATTATGAATTAAAAACTATTAAAAACTAATTAAAATGATTAAAAATAGTAAATGACTTAAGAAAAATCTGAAAAATTCAAGGTAAATCTAAAATGATATTAGAAAGCTAGGAAAAATAAAAGTGGAGCTTATCTAAGCCTAAAAAGCTATTTTGGGCAAATAAGCAGTTTGCTAATAAGCCAAAAATAAGCTATAAGGCTCTAAAAATTACCAAATGCTCAGGAATAGTTTAAACAACTATTAGAAACTTAAAACAACTTAAAAATCACAAATAAGCAATAGAGAATAAGCTGATAAGCAGTTTGGCAGTTTCACTATTTATGCAGAAATAACAGGCAAACACCCCAACTTTGCAGAGCAATTTTAAGCTGATAAATAAGCAGAAAAGTGAAATATTAAGGGGCAAAAGCTTCTCTGTACTATAAGCTATACAAAAACACTAAAAGCCCCAATTTTGGCACCCCCATTTCACTAATTAAACTTGATTCAGATTTGTTTTTCCTGTTCAATCAGAAATGAACTCAGTAACAACTCTCAACCCAGGCTTATCCAATAAGCCATGAAACACCCAAATAAGCTGATCAAATCAGCTTATTCCTTCTTTAGCTTAATTGACCAAAGTCAGTTGACTTTGGTTGACTTTTCTGATTTTCTTGAATTAGAACAGATATGAACTATAATAAGCTTACATCAAGCTATATTAAGCTTGTATAAGCTTATTCAAACAATAAATAAGCTCTTTTGATTAACACTAAACTTGATTCGAATTTAACAGGAACTTTGAAAACATGAATTTCATTAACTTGGTAAAATTGGTACAACACAGAAGTAATTTAGAACAAGTGACATGAAACAACCTTGAAATGATAATCAAACTTAAATTTAAACTGAAACAATGCAATAAGTAAAGTTTACACTACTAATGGTCTAAAAACGGTGACAAAGTCTTCTGTGTATCTTCTTTCCTTTAAATAGACATCTCAGAAGCTTCTGTGATCAAAACCGACTAAATCCCACCATTGGATAAGCTTTCAATCAATCTCATTCGTTCAATGTAATTTTGGCGGGAAAACAGTCAAGTGGTTATTTGGCTTCTTCTGAGCATGTGGGGGTGTAAGGGTGTGAAAGTATTCTCATTGGAGGAGGGGGGAGGTGGCAGAGATAAGGGTGGATGGTGGAGTGGTTTGGGAGAGCAAAACGGTGGGTGAGGGGTGGTATTTGGCGGGGTGGTATGAAGAAGAAGCAAAGTTTGACTTGGTTCAAACTTTGCTTAACTTAGGGTGTACGGGCCGGGTTTGGTTTTTGGTTTTGGTTGGGCTTTTAGTAAGTTGGGCTGGGTTTATTATTAGGATTGGGTTAGGTTTAGTTATGGTTGGGTTTTATTTTTAGTTTAGGGTAAAAGGGTTAAATGGGATTAAATCACAAGGACCAAATTTGTAACATTTGGATTTTTTAGGGGGCTGGGTTGACAAATTTCCAAAGTTATCAAAGGGGTATTTCTTGCCAAGTGTGAATAGTACAAGGGCCATAGATGTGAATTTCCATTTTTGAATGCCCAGGGACTATTTTTGCCATTCTTTGAAAGTTTAGGGACTGACTCTGCCAATTATGCAAACTTTGCTCGTTTTTCATCTGTTTTCAATCCTTTTGCACCTGAAACATATAAAAACACAATCCAGAGATATTTGTAGTATTATGTGACTTTTCTGAGTGTTTTTAAATGTTTTTGCAGTTCAGATGGGACAAAAATGATGAGTATTTACAAACTCATCAACAATACGGCATATCCAAGAGGGGAATACGCCTTATTCTCTTTAGAAACATGTAGATCTTCTTTTTCTCTTTCCGTGGCCGCTTGAATCACCTAAATCCGAGTCCGGATGAAGAAATTATGGCCAAAATACTAAAGCATCATCATGGCCATCATGTAAACTTGTTTTCTCTTCTTGATTCTATTTCTTCTCTCGGTTTCCTTCAGGGACGTCTATACGGTGTATTCCTATAAATGGATACGCCGTATGTCTTTAAAGCACATCTTGGGTCATCATGAGCTAGGGCTTCTATACGGCGTATCTCTAGAAATGGATACGCCGTATTCTTCTTAGTACGAATAGGTCTTGGAATCTTCTTAGTTATGTCTATACGGCGCTTCCTAATTAGCTTGGATACACAGTATTCTTCCTCCAGAAATAACGTTTGCTTGTTATCATCGTTTTAACGCCATTTTTCGTATCTTTTACAATATTGCTCCATAATTACTGAAATGGGAAAACTAAGCCAATTAAGTATCAATTCAGATATAAATATGCATAATATGAGCAAATAACATGTGATAAGTATTCAACAATATAGGGCTTATCACATATTCCCCCACTTAACTTCTACTTGTCCTTAAGTAGACTATAGGTTTAGTAATTAGAAAAACATCCAAAACCGTAGTTACAGAATTAAGCATCAAAGTAATTAACTCAACCAATAGTGCATAACCATTACACCTCACGAAATAGGAAATGAAATTTGCTCATCTCTCGTAACTAATCTATGGTGTTTATTTAGTGGTACACTCAATTGCACAGTCGTAGTGAGTATTCTATCATAGGCTTGGCAAGGATACACATCTCCATCACTAGAGTCTAGGACAATAACCAATTTCAAAGGCAAAATGGGTTAAAATAGTGAAGGCTTAAGGGTTTAATTAGGCTTATGTTTCAACATTTCGCACAAAGACATAATAGATCGCTGGCGCAAATTCTCGATCTACTCAAACAACGGATGGTCACTAGAGCATATCTCGGATCGCTGGCGCGTTATTTTCATAACGGATGGTCACCAAAATACACACTAGATCGCTGGCGCGTCATTCGATTAGTCAAAAACTCGGATGGTCACTAAAATATCAATGCACTTGACGTATTCACAAAGCCATTAGGTAAGGGTATGGATGAAGTATGGGACACAATTATAGTTGGTGTAAAAAGAAAATAAACAAAACAAATAGATTAAGTCCGGCACAACCAATTGCTACTAGTTACTACCTTACCACAAACCCAAAAGAGACATTTATCATCGACTAACTCACGCTTTCACACGGAAAAACACACACTTTAATGACACGTGAATAAGACTTAAGAATACCTCAATCAACATCATCAATAATCCAAGTTGGCTATCACGAATCACCAACTCCCGTAAGATCCCAAAAATATACAACAATAGTGGCAAAGTTAGGCCACTGTACACTAAACATAAGTGGTTTATACTACGTACCACTTAAACTAAATACTGAAATTCACATTCTTTTTTTTGATCTACTAAACTTCAAAATCTAACTAATGGTACATTACTTTACCATTTCACCAATAATACTCCATCATAAAATACTCATGAACGTATAGAAATACGAATGAAATAAAAGCTAGTGAAAGTAGTAGTACAAGGGTATGACACAAATTACATACTTTCACATTCCCATTGCATAGTGCAATTTTCCCGACCAATGTCTCTCTAGAAAAGAATGGAACAAAAAAACTCACACGAACACAGGAAACACACGAGATACACATAGCAACTAGCAACCAAACAATGGACTTAAATCTACAAGGTAGGCTAAGGTTTAATGGTGTAATGAAACAATAAACATTTAATGGTGGCACAAAGGAAAAGAATGGCTCAACAGGTTTTACTTGGGGTATCTTACTCTAAAGATGAGAGTAACAAAGGGTTTAAATAGGTGGTCAACTAACCAGTGTAGTTAATTGATAAACAAACATATATAATGACATGGGCCATTTGGGTGAATCTTAGTAATTTTGCCTCTTACGTTGATTAAAGCCGATTACACCAAGTTTCCTTAATGCAATGCTCATTATTGCGGTCTCAAATAGATATACCAAGCCAAGTTCTAAAGTCTACAACAATCCACCGACACACACATATTTTTGTGGAATTTTTAGTAAAATAGTGGAAACGGAAAGGTTTCAATCCTCATAAATGGTATCAAAGGGTATTGTATGCGGGTTATGCTACTAATGATCTACGAAAAACATGTGAATTTTTTTAAATTTTAACCATTTTTAGTCAATTTTCATAGAATAGGACAAGAAAAGTTCTAATTTTAGCTACCTCCCCCACTTGAAGTGTACGACGCCCTCGTTGTACAAATAAATGCATAAAATTAAAGAGGGTAGAATTAGAAACTGAAAAATCCCTTGAGATTGCTCGGAATGATCCTCCATGGTATGAATGTGAGCAAGAAAGTGTATGTAGTTTGTCTTCAACAAATACGGCGTATTGCCAGAGTTAAATACGCCGTATACCTTCAAATCATGATACACTGTGACTGGGAATAAGATCTTCAATACGGCGTATGGCCAGAGTTTCATACGCCATAATCTTTCAATGGTTGACTTGGGCTTTGACTGTAGAGCTTCCAATTGCGGCGCATTGCCAGAGTTAAATGCACTGTATGCTTCAATATTCACCAAGACTTAGTGAATTCTTCCAGGTACAAATACGGCGTAAGACCAGAGTTACTTACGCCGTATGCTCTTTTACAGCTTGCATACAAAATAATCATAAATAGCTCCAAAGCATGTCTTCTTTCCATCCTTTAAACTTAACAATATCATGACCATTAAACCTGCAAAAATACATAGACCACAAAAGAACAAACTCGGGAACATCTCCTTAATCATTGGTTATGAAAATAAAAATAAGAAAAACACAAGATGTAGTGTTGATACGCCAGGGGTGGAATACGCCGTATCCATGAAATTGGTTATCGACTACGTGCACTTAATAATGGAGTGTACATCAGGGGTGGAATACGCCGTATCCATGAAATTGGATACGCCGTATCAACCACCTGATAGAAACAGTAAACAAACAGAAATTAAAATGACATAAAATAAAAGATAAGCATGGGCTGCCTCCTACAAAGCGCTTGTTTTTGTTTGAGTCACGAGCCTGACTCCACCCTTATTTACTATGTAATAGGGTGTTCTTCCCCCCACTTGAAATCAAGTGCGGGTGATAGTAGCAATAAACACCATAAGGGTGTAAATATGCTACGTGAGAAGAATAGGATATGTAAAAGTTATACCTTGGAAATTTTTGTTCTCCTCTCTTTGGGTTACCTGGTTTGGTTGATGAATTTGATGACTTGAACATTCTATGTGTGGGCATCATTCGTTGATGATGAACTAGTGGTATTAGTTCTTCTTTTTCCCCTACGGTAGTTGGGCTTTCCTTGACCTCTATAAAGGATGAAAAAGGATCACTCGCGAGTAATCTTTCAAGATCATCAATATCCCTCCTTAGGTCAACATCAACATCCTCTTCAATAGTGGTAATATCAAGATCATCTTCAAACTCTTTCGCTTGTTCAACCAAAATCGGACTCATAACAGGTGCTTCACATGAATCAATAGGGTGTGTGACGTGTATGGTAGACTTCACATCATCTATATTTTCTACAACCTGTTTAGAAACACTAGCAAGATTATTAGTATCAAAAATAAAATTAGAGTTAAAAATGTTACCACTTTGTGTTGTAGACTCCGAATGAGCTTGTGGCTTTGCACTTTCAACCGGTAGACTCATAGCTTTCATCTTCTTGCTTGGTTCCTCCTTCATCACAACCTTCAATCGTCTAAGGAAAGGGATGGGTGGACGATATGGCTCGATCACCGGTTTTGGCTTAGGTGAAGCTTGCACGGTAGGTGTTAGGAACCGTTTAAGCCTTTCTGAGAGGATCTAAAACACACGCCTTGTGTTTGATTTATACTTTGAGTATATACTAATTAGCACGCGGAATTTACTAATTAATACTTAGAAGATATATGATGTGATGTGTATGAAACAGTATATGATGAAACAGTAATGTAAACAAAACAATAAGCCTCAATATATTAATACGAGTGATCTGAATATCACTAGGGTTTACAAAAACCTTGAAGCTATCAATACGACTCACTAAACTGTATGTTTGTATAACTTTGTATTCGCACTCACACATGTTTATAACTCTATGCCCTAGGACCTCCTTTTATAGACTAAGGAGTCCTAGGGTTTACAATGACTTCCTATACAAGATAAATCTTTACGTATCTTTTCTAAACTTATCTTAACATTCTATACATGTTTATCTCATAAGCAGTAGTATAAAATACTCTAGCAGCAGTATCTTTGCTCCAGCAGTAGTATCCTTGCAGCAGCAGTATTATTAACACTAGCAGTAGTATTCTATACTTAGTATCTTTTCACCTCTTCTCACAATATCTCCAGTAGCAGTATGATTACTCTAGCAGTAGAATAAATAAAACTAGCAGCAGAATGAACACTTAGAGTATTTTCATATTAGTATCAAGAGCAGTATTATCATCCATTAGCAGCAGCATCTTAAATCCTAACAATCCTCCTCTAAACTTGATATTTCCTCCAAAATCATCAAGTTTCTCCAGTTTTAGCTTCTGACCATCACCAGGAGGATGCTTCCAAACATCTTTTCAACAGATTCATAATTTAAGCACCTTTTCATACTTCTTTAACAGCTTATATGCTTGATCATCAACCCAATAATCTTTTTGTAGCTGAAGTTTTCTACTTTGTAACATCTGCACAACTGCTCCTTTGTAGCTTGATAGGGGATAATCCTTTTCAGCTAGCATATAAAGAATGAGACCTCCTACACCTAAGATATGCACTCCACAACTCTGATACAGCTTCCATCTAAGAACTTTACAATTTGTAAGTTCTCTCCATTCTGGATCTTCAGTAGTTGGTTCAAACATGAGCTTCAAATAATTCCACATCATCTTGTCATGCATCTCTGTTGGATAATTTTTACCAAACTTGCTATCTCCAAACTTTTCTTTGTATATCCTCTAGAGTGTCTCTATATCCTCCCTGTCAAAGTAATTCAACATTTGTTCTAACCTGAGGTACCTGTAGTTCTTTCCATCAGTCCTCTTCACATCCCAATAACTTTCACTTCCATCCTGAACACCTGAAGGTACATCAATGATTGAGTGTTTAACTCCAAGAGGCACTGCATCAACTGCTTCAGGCTCATTCATCTTTGTAACCATTGTTAAGCTTTGCAATTATTCCTTTTTATGTTCCTTGGGAATGTGCTCATCTTCTGAACTCTGCTCATCATCATGCTCTGCCTCTTTGATCTGCTCTGCTACTTTAGACTTAACAGCCTTTCTCTTCTTTCTCCCAAAAGTGATCAACATACTACCTGCTCTTTTTGCACCAGTGCTGACAGTCTCATCTTTCTCTTTCTCAGCCATCTTCTCAGTCTCCACTACCTCAGTCTCCATAGGAATGAATTGATCTACTTCTTTCTTTGCCTTCTCATACATCTTTATGATCTCTTCATCTGAGTATGGTTTCAACTGGACCAGCTTATATCCCTTCATATTCTTCAAGTATTGCTCAAAATATTTTCTCTTTTGCTTAACTGTAGGTTCTTTGAGCAATTTCTTCTTTCTTCTCTCAGCCAGATACCATTTCTTCCTTTCAGCCCTAAACCTTTTTAACCATTCAGCTCTACCTTCCTCTGTAACAGTATCTGCTATTTCCTCCTTTACAAGCTTCAAAAGTTCCATATCAGCATTAGCCTTAACCCTCTCCTCATCCCAAGCATCTAACACAGCTTGTGTTTTAGCCTCATCTTCTGCATGTTTCTGCCTTTGAGCAAGCACCATTTGGTTCTCTTCTTCAAGCTCTACAGCCAATTTCTTTGCAGCTTCTTCATTATATGCAATCTGCTTGTCTTTATGCCAAAACTCAAAAGGTAATTCAGTATAAGGCTCAGGCTCTTCAATCATAATACCTTTATCTTTTCCTGAATATGAGTGTGATTGAGTTGTTGTCTTTGCTGTGGGTGAGGGTTCTCTGATTAACACTCCCTTCAGTGGTTGTTGTTGTGGTTGTGTTGGTGTAGGTAATGATTGTTGTTGTTGTTGTTATTGTGCTTGTGAAGTTTTCAGATTGATCATAACTTGAGCCACTATCTCAGCAGTAGAATCTGGCTCAGCAGTAGAATGAACTTCACTAGCAGCAGTATGACCTTCAGCAGTAGAATCTCCCAACTGAGTCACTTTTTCAAGTACAACTTCATTTCCTTCTTTGTCAGCCACCACATAATCATTTTTATCTCCACCACTTTCCATCTCCATATTCACAGCAGCACTATCAGTCTTTGTAGTCTCAGCCTCCCCTGAATCTGTTGTTTCTAACCTCCCCTGTTTGGTAGCATCCTGTTCTAAACCAACTTCATCTGAGGAGCTAACTCTCTGTGTTGTACCCACCTTCTTCAGTCTCCTAAGGTGAGTAGCTCTTTACCTTTTTCCTTCCAATTGTGCAACTCTCAGCTTTAAATTTGTAATTTCTTCACCCTGTGCAGCTGTTAGTTGTTGAAGGCCAAGAACCTGTTCAGACAATTTGGTACATTTTCCCATCAATTCCTTTATAAGTTCCATGCTATCCTCACTACTTCGGCCTGTGTTACCTGGCCCGAGAGGTAGATCACTTGATGTAAAGTCAGTATCAAACCTGGTTTGATCAGTTGAGCCCCCCAAATTATCCATTTGGCTGGGGTTTCCATCACCTGTTTCAGGTTCATGAGAACCTTCAACATTAGATGTTGCCTTGGTTAGGGTCTTATTGATGGTACCACTGACCTGCTCTGCTTCTAAGCCAGTAGCAGTAGTGGCAGCCCCTTCCAACATGTCACTCACCACACCTGTGACAGCCTCATCTGCAATACCCATACTGACACTGGCCTAAGGTTGCTCAGTGTCCTTAATTGGTGAATCCCTAGGGGTTTGGGTCTTTTGAGGTTGTTGTGGTGATGTATCAAAAGTGGGTGTGTGTTGGGTAGCAGTTGTGATTTCTGCTCCTTCACCCTGGTTTTGAGCCAGTGACAGCATATAAGGAAATAATGCTGTCACAGTCCCAGAAAAATCCTTGCCATCCTTTTTCAAATAAGAAAATAATTTCTTTTGAAGCATAGGGAAAACAAAAATTCTTTTATGAGCAATAGGATTTGTCATTTGTTTGTTCAAAATCAGTTGTAGAAACCTTGGATAAATATAAAAATTTCCATTTATATTCTTCTTCATACCATCAAAAACTATTTTTGAAAAATTGAAAGGTTGTCCTGTAGCCAGACAAATCATAGCCGAAGCCTGAGTTGTGCTGAATTCATTCCAACCTGAGGTTTTAGGGCTTAAACAATGCAAGATGGTATGAATAAAAAATTTCCATTGAGGACTGAGAAGACCTTTATAAAATTTTAAACTGTTATTTTTCTTCTCATACCCCATGGTTTCAAGTTGCTCAAAAATGATAGAATTTTCAAGACATATTATTTCTTCATTATCTGCAAAGGAAAGAGCTTCCCTCACAGATGACTCAGAAATAATAATCCTGTGGCCATCTACCTTAGCCTTTAGTTGTTCTTCCCCATTTGAAGTTATGGCCTTGACAGTAGACAAGAACTGATCAATGTGGGAAATATATATAGTTGGGTTTGCTGTTAATGCATACCTTATATGGGTAGCATTCAAAAAATCAATAATTTCAGCAAAACCATCAGCTTCCTTCGGCTTTTGAAGAAAGGCAACCTGATTGTGACTATCAGAAAATTCTCTTTGCGACATGATAATATTAGGGTTTGGAATTGGAGATTTGAAAATTGGATGTTAAGAGTTGTGTTAGGGTTTGATTTTGAATGATTTATGAGTGCACGAAACCAACTATGTGAATCAATTAGGTTTTTAAACTGGTTGGTGAACAAGTTACAAAATCATCCCTGCACTTACAAAACAAGCAGTAGAATACCAGTAGTAGAAAGTTTTGCCTAGCAGCAGAAACTTTGTGCCAGACAGCAAAATCCTTTTACCTAGCAGCAGAAACCTTGCTGAACTCCACAAACACCTTTTCTCAATTATTAAGCATTCTCCATTGACTTTTCCTGCAAAAGATTAGTCCAAAACCACAAAAACACAAGAATTTCCATGCCACAAAAATTACATTACTCAGTTATACTTAGCAGTAGAATAAACAACTAGTAGCAGAACCAAGTATAACTAGCAGCACTATTCACAACAAACAGCAGAAACATCTTTTTGACTAAATAACAGCACAAATCCTTTTCAAAACATTACAAAAACACAAGGAGATAAGTTTTCAAAGATTAATCATTCCTATACTAGCAACTAAGAATTTAAATCTTCCCACATCAAAACATTTTGTGAGCAAGTCTGCAACATTGTTGTCAGTATGGATTTTATCAATTTGAATTAACTTTTTCTCATAACAATCTCTTATAAAGTGATGTCTTATCTCAATATGTTTTGTTTTAGAATGAAAAACAGGATTTTTAATTATACACATTGTACTGCTATTGTCAATATAAATTATTGTATTCAAGAAACTATACCCATAATCAAGAAGTTGATTTTGAATCCAAAGAACTTGAGCACAACAACTTGCAGCAGCCACATATTCAGCTTCAGTAGTAGAAGTGGCCACCATAGTCTGCTTTTTGCACTGCCATGAGATTAGTCTGCATCCTAGGAATTGACAACCACCAGTTGTTGATTTCCTATCCAAGCTTGCACCAGCATAGTCACTATCTGAGTAAGTTACCAGCTCAAATGGAGAGTCTTTAGGATACCAGAGACCTAAGTGAGAATGGCCTTTGAGATATCTAAAGATTCTCTTCACAGCAGTCATGTGAGAGAGCTTAGGAGTGACTTGAAATCTTGCACAAGCACAAACTGCAAACATGATGTCAGGTCTTGATGATGTGAGATACATCAGAGACCCAATCATGGACCTGTAAGTATGTACATCAATTGCTTCACTACTTTGATCTTTCAGAAGCAGATGTGTGTCTTTTTCAGCAAGGGTGCTAGCAACTTTAGCATTAGTAAAGTTGAACTTCCTCAATATATCAGCCACATACTTATCTTGGCAAATAAATATTCCATCTGGTCTTTGATTCACTTGTAGCCGCAAAAAGAAAGTAAGTTCCCCCATAGAACTCATCTGGAACTGATCTTTCATCAGCTTCTCAAACTCTTTGCACATCTCCTGTTTGGTAGAACCAAAAATGATATCATCCACATACACTTGAACTAGCAAAATATCACCTTTATTCTTCTTGATAAAAAGAGTTTGATCAATTCTGCCTCTGTGAAACCCATTCTTTAAGAGATAAGTAGCCAAGGTTTCATACCAAGCTCTTGGAGCTTGATGCAGGCCATATAGAGCTTTCAACACCTTATAAACTTGGTCTGGATGATCTGGATCAATGAAATCTGGAGGTTGAGAAACATATACCTCCTCTTTAATTGTGCCATAGAGAAATGCACTCTTCACATCCATTTGATATACTGTGAAACCCATGAAAGAAGCATAGGCTAGAAAAAGCCTTATTGCCTCTATTCTTGCAACAGGGGCAAAAACCTCTTCATAATCAATTCCTTCTTCTTGTGTATATCTCTGAGCTACAAGCCTTGCCTTGTTCTTTATCACAATCCCTCTTTCATCAGTCTTATTTCTGAATACCCACTTAGTACTAATAACCCTTATGCCCCTTGGCAAATCAACAAGCACCCAAACCTTCTGAATCTTAAATTGAAGAAGCTCTTCTTGCATAGCTTCTACCCAGCTTGAGTCTTCTAATGCTTTGAGCACATTTTTGGGTTCAATCTGTTATAAAAAGCATACAAACAGACACTCATTCTTACTTTCATGATCTTTTGATTCATACACAATACTAAGAAAGCCATAATGATCAGGTTCTTGTGTCTGTCTTCTGGTCTTCACACCAGACTGTATATCACCAATCACATTGTTAAGTGGATGATTCTTGTGAACTGTTGCATTGGGAATCTGAGGAACTTCATATGTGTTAGGCATGTTATGAAATTCTACTTCATTAACTTGCTCATCCTGAGAAGCAGAGTTAACAGTTGGATCAATGATGTGCACATTTGGTCTAGTAGTAGAAACTGCTGGCCTAGCAGTAGAAACTGCTGGCTTAGCAGTAGTAACATCATTTGTACTGCTTTCAGTATTCACATCTGTACCACCCTCCTTAGAAGTAAAATCACCATTCATTGAAGTAAAAGCATCCCCATTAAAATCCGAAATAGGCATCACTATATGATCTTGATCTTTTTCTTTTTCCCTGCATGGTTCATCAACATCAATGTATTCTTCTGAACCTGCAAAATCATTAGTATCTGTACCTGCAACAACTGGTACATAGTTCATAGTATGGGTTAAAGAATCAAGATCAAACAGCCATGTTGGACCAGCACTTGCAACATTAGATTTATTTTCTAAAAACTCAACATGCAAATTTTTCTCTATCTTCTTGGTTCTTAAATTATATACCCTAAAAGCTTTACTAACCATAGAGTATCCAACTAGGTAACCTTTATCAGATTTACTATCAAATTTTCCCAAATGATCTAAGGTATTGAGAATAGTAACATGACATCCAAATGGTCTCATGAATTCTAAGGTAGGAGATCTTCCCCTAAACAGCTCATAAGGTGTCTTGTTTTTAGATTGCACTACTAAAACCCTGTTTTGCACATAACAAGCAGTATTAACTGCTTCAGCCCAAAAAGTAATTGGTAGCTTAGAGTAAGCTAACATGGTTCTAGCAGCCTCTATTAATGTCCTATTCCTCCTTTCAGCAACACCATTCTGCTGAGGAGTTCTAGCAATACTAAATTCTCTCCTAATACCTTTTTCTCTACAAAATTCATCCAAAACTCTATTCTTGAATTCTGTCCCATTGTCACACCTGATGATTTTCACCTTCTTATCAACTAGGTTTTCTACCTCTGTTATAAAAGTCTTAAGGATACCAGCTGTCTCATCCTTAGTTCTAAGAAAGAAAACCCATGTGAACCTGCTATAATCATCAGTCACAACAAGACAATATTTCTTATGCAAAATACTACTCATAGAAGTAGGACCAAACAAGTCCATATGAAGCATATATAATGGGTGAGTAATAGAGTTAAGGGTCTTGGGCTTACAAGAAGCTCTGTGTTGCTTACCTTTAAGACATGCAACACATGTTTGATCATTTTCAAATCTTTTCTGAGGTAAACCTCTTACCAAACCATCTTTTACAATCTTATTAATGGTTTTAAAATTAATATGACCAAGTCTTCTATGCCAAAGCATAGACTCATCTAATGTGGCTTTTGAAATCAAACAAGTAAGATTCTCCTTAGGAACAATGTTCTTCATATCAATACTGTATAAATTGCCTTTTCTAGGAATTTTAAGCAATACTTGACTTTCATCAGGTAACTTAAAATCTTTAGAAAGGACTAGACATTCAGTATCAGTAAAAAGAACTTTGTTTTTCTTGTCACACATTTGTGAGACACTGAAGAGATTATACTTAAGTTCTTTTACAAAATACACATCTTCAAAGTCTAAATTTCCAGTCTTTATAGTACCTTTACCAGAAATTTTACCACCAATACCTCCTCCAAAGCTAACATGTTGACCATCCAGAGGTGTAAAGTCTGAAAGATATGACATGTTGCCAGTCATGTGCCTGGAACATCCACTGTCTGAGTATCCTTGATCTTCTTTCTTAGTACCTGAATGTTCCTGCACACAAAATAAAGGAATTAGTTCCTTTTGGGGACCCAAGCCATTACTGACTTGGATCTGCCTCGTGCATCAATATAGGTGTATTTATTGAAGTCATTGATGCACCATTGGGTTTGATAGGTCTCCATTCCCAATGTGCTGAGTCCTTCACAGCATCTCCCATGTTTGCCCTTTTTGTGTTTACAAACCAAGCAGTAGAAACTGCTGGCTCAGTTGTTTTAACTTTTGGTACCCATTTTTGTTTGTAAACAACTCTTTTCTCATAAGAGGACCTTTTACCTGTTTGTGCTGATTTAACAAAAGATGTTATTGATTTTGCACTTGTAACAGGTTGTTTTGGTTAAGCAGTCTTATTTGGTCTAGCAGTAGAAAGTGTTTTGTTGCCAGACTTCAATAGAACTGCTTTGGGAAACATGTTGCTTTTAACATAATAGTTATCATTTACCCTAGTTTTCCCAAAAAACCATCCTTCTTCCCTGATGGTAGTCACATTTAGCATAAAAATGGTCAAAACTTCCACAAATATGACATGCTTTATTATTCATCACAAAGTCACTACCAAGTTGTTGAGATTTCAAATTATTCCAGTTCCTTTGGTTACCCCTAGGAGCTGGTGACCTATTTCTATACATCTCAGCATACTTTACTGTTGGCCTAGATAGATTAACTTGTTTTCTAGGTGTGACCACAGCTTTCTCTTTAACCACTTCCTTAACCACATTTGGAACAGTGGTTTCTACATTACTCTTATTCCTATGCACAACTTCATCAACAAGAGAAGAATCACTAGCACTCTCAAACACTTCTTCTAACTTAGGAATCTCAACAGATTTAGGACCATACTTAAATTCAGGTTCTTGAAATTCATCTAATCCAGTGTGTGCTAGGTCAATACCTGGAGGTGAGGAACACCTCTGTAAGGTGGAGGAACAGAGTTATATCCTACACCATATTTAACCTTGTTGACTACTTGAGCTTGCCAAATTTTATTGACTTCTTCAGACTGATAAGCTAATGTATCAACAGAGATTTGAACATTTTCATTAATCTTTTTAAGTCTCTCTATTTCTTCTCTAAGGGCCTCATTAATAGTAATCTTATAGTCTAAATCTCTTTTTAGTACAACTATATCATCATTGTATTTAGACTCATTTGCCCTATAATGTTCAAGTTATTTTTCTAAAACAGATATGCCTCTTTTATGATTTGCTAGATTAAACTTGACATTATCTAACTCTATCCTTTCACTGTCAAACAGCTTTCTAAGCTTTTCACATTCTTTTAAAGCATTACATGATTTAGAACAACTGTCAATAGATTGTACCTCTGAGTCTGAGAAAGCCATCAAAGCAAACTCAGTTGCCACCATTGCTGTTTCTGTGGGTGCTTCCTCTTCATCAGCCATAAAGCTCCAATCATAGCTAACACCATCAATAGCCAGCATAGCCTTTGGCTCTTCCACAGTTGGCTCCTTCTTCCTGTCCTGTTTATACCATGAGATTCTATTATCCTGCTTCCTTGGCATATTACACTCTCTTGCAAAGTGTCCTAACTTGTGACAATTGAAACACTCCAATTTTTTCTTATCAAATCCAGCACTCTCATTACCATTGATGGTAATTTATTTTCCAGTTCTTTGCCAAAACTTCTTAGCCCTCATGCTAAGAAGAGCAACTTGCCATTTGATGTCTATCTCCTCCAAGTCATCATCATCCACCTGCTCAAGGTCTTCATGAGTCAAAGGAGAACCAATAGTTTGACTAGATATGAAAGCATAGAATGTAGAGTCTCCAAGACCAGCAATATTCTTTTGTGAACTAGCAGTAGGAACACCATAACTAGCAGTAGAAACTCCAAAGCTAGCAGTAGAAACAACATTATCATCATTAACCTCCTCTGACTGGCTAATGTGAGAAGATGATAGAAGTGCCATATTCCCAGAACTAGTACTTAAGTCTCCAGTCTTCTTTAATCTCTGTTCAACAATTTTGAAGTTGTTGTAAAGATCATTGAGCTTCATAGTTTCTACTTCTGGTTTATTCATCCACACAATAACATGTGTGTTGAATTCTGAAGATAAACTTCTCAGAAACTTCATGTTGAGATCTTCCTTGTCAATCTCAACACCCAAGACAGTTAACTGTGTAACAATCTTTTGTAGTCTTGTAAACATGTGATCAAGAGACTCATTGCTGGTTGAAGAGAAGTTTTCAAAACTTTGCTTTAGCAATGTTTTCTGAGTCTTTTTGGTGACTTCATTGCCACCAAACACTGCACAGATTTCATCAAACAAGGACTTTGCAGTTTTATACTTGCTAAAAGCAAGCATTTGATCATCAGGAAGAGTCATCAGCAGCAAACTTCTAGCCTTCAAATCATTCTTCTTCTGAATTCTTTCATCATTAGTAATAGGGCCAGAATTCTGTTTTTGAACAGACTTGCCATCAATTTGTTCTATAGTAAAGCCTGGCATGAAAGAATCACCACACAGAATGATCTCCCAGAGAGCATAATCTTGAACAAGAAAATAATGTTCTATCTTTATCCTCCACAACTCATACTCATTGAGTTTTAGTTTTGGAAGTCTTGCAGCAATGTTAGACTGACTATTCTCCATTTGTAAAAGTGAATTTACTATCTTCTTTGGATCTTCTAATTCAAAGTATAAGAGCCTTGCTCTGATACCACTTGAGAGGATCTAAAACACACGCCTTGTGTTTGATTTATACTTTGAGTATATACTAATTAGCACGCGGAATTTACTAATTAATACTTAGAAGATATGTGATGTGATGTGTATGAAACAGTATATGATGAAACAGTAATGTAAACAAAACAATAAGCTTCAATATATTAATACGAGTGATCTGAATATCACTAGGGTTTACAAAAACCTTGAAGCTATCAATACGACTCACTAAACTGTATGTTTGTATAACTTTGTATTCGCACTCACACATGTGTATAACTCTATGCCCTAGGACCTCCTTTTATAGACTAAGGAGTCCTAGGGTTTACAATGACTTCCTATACAAGATAAATCTTTACGTATCTTTTCTAAACTTATCTTAACATTCTATACATGTTTATCTCATAAGCAGTAGTATAAAATACTCTAGCAGCAGTATCTTTGTGTTAAAATCGTTTAGGCTCAGGTTGGTTAGACCTTTTATCTAGGATAACACAATAATAATGAATAACAATATAGTACGCAGCGGAATAATCAAACACTTCATTATCATTGCACAAGGTTTTGTCGAACGATTAATGTAATCGAACGATTACAAACCCTAGGTATCCATTAGAGGACTCGACACCTAAACACACACACACACACTTTTAATGACTACATTGGAAGACCTGTATTTGTGCACGCTTAAACCTACGTCCCATGTCCTCTTTATATAGTAGAGGATTAGGGTTACAAAGGGATAAACATAAAATAATAAAAGATATGCTGAATCTTTTCTTCTTTCATCCTTTGTCTCCATAAGTCCCTCATCTTTCATATTTTGTCAATATCAACTTAATTTAATTCCTAACAATCTTCCCCTAGTTGATATGACAAAACTAAGCACGTATGAAAGATGATCTTTCTCGTCTTCCCCTTAAACCATGCATACCATCAAGGATCTTCAAGCTGCAATTAACAATAAATCTTCTTCCCCTTTTTGTCATCATCAAATAGGGAACAAAAATCTGCAACCTTGATTTTCACAACCACGAATCAATATCACACGTCCAATCCATCTTCCCAATGTTTCAAATTACCCACCATTAAGTTTTCCGCACTAAAAATGAACTTGAA
Source organism: Artemisia tridentata subsp. tridentata (assembly GCA_021014915.2). NCBI lineage: Eukaryota > Viridiplantae > Streptophyta > Magnoliopsida > Asterales > Asteraceae > Artemisia > Artemisia tridentata. Next base: position 296,166,377 of record CP139503.1, read on the forward strand.
ACAATAGAAATCAACACCAGCAGTAGTAATATCAACTTGCAGTAGAAAAACCTTCACCTTCATATAGCACATAAATGGTAAACATTTAAAGATTTAAGCTTCCCCTGAAACCCATATGTTAACCATTTGAAAGAACTTGTCGAATAACTAACCACCATAGAAACAAATACCATGTAGTACCCTCCATAAAGATCATAGTAAAATAGGTACTAATAAAAAAAGACTACAATAATATTTGAAACCAAGCAGTAGTAGAATGAAAAATAGTTCTTTATCCAAACCAAAACCTTCTCTTGTGTGTGTGCTCCTTCCCGTGTGTGTGTTTATAGAAACCACCATGTTCCAAATCTTGTATCTCTTCCCCTCACTTTGTGTATCGAATGCCCATAAAAATTAAAGAGCAGTAGTAGCATATCAAACGATCAGTACCACATAACTTTCAAGCAGCAGTACAAACAAATTATGCTAACAGTACAAAGTGAGAACCAAGCAGTACGAACATGTGTCGAAAGCAATACCAACTCCTGTCAAGCAGTACAAATTCCAAATAACCAGCAGTACTAACTGGTGAAGCCAGCAGTACAAACTGCTACATAAAAACCAATGAGTAGTACTAACTTGTAAAGAGAGCAGTAGAAACTGTTAAACCAATAACCATAAGATATACATCAAACGTGGACTAATAGCGCGACAACCATACTGCCCATTAATGCTTTCAGTACAAGGTGACCCGCTTGAATTGACAACTTTATGAAAGATAAGACCACGTTTTCTTGTCGCTACATCTATTTAACAAATCGATACCAAAAGAATAAATCTGTTCAGCCAGTTCGTACTTTCTTTAAAAACTGCTTCCAATCGACAATTAACCTTGTGAATCTCCTAGATCACGAGCAACTTGGCTCTGATACCACTTGTTAAAATCGTTTAGGCTCAGGTTGGTTAGACCTTTTATCTAGGATAACACAATAATAATGAACAACAATATAGTACGCAGCGGAATAATCAAACACTTCATTATCATTGCACAAGGTTTTGTCGAACGATTAATGTAATCGAACGATTATAAACCCTAGGTGTCCATTAGAGGACTCGGCACCTAGACACACACACACACTTTTAATGACTACATTGGAAGACCTGTATTTGTGCACGCTTAAACCTACGTCCCATGTCCTCTTTATATAGTAGAGGATTAGGGTTACAAAGGGATAAAAATAAAATAATAAAAGATATGTTGAATCTTTTCTTCTTTCATCCTTTGTCTCCATAAGTCCCTCATCTTTTACATTTTGTCAATATCAACTTAATTTAATTCCTAACACTTTGCTCCAGCAGTAGTATCCATGCAGCAGCAGTATTATTAACACTAGCAGTAGTATACTTAACACTAGCAGTAGTATTCTATACTTAGTATCTTTTCACCTCTTCTCACAATATCTCCAGCAGCAGTATGAATACTCTAGCAGTAGAATAAATAAAACCAGCAGCAGAATGAACACTTAGAGTATTTTCATATTAGTATCAAGAGCAGCATTATCATCCATTAGCAGCAGCATCTTAAATCCCAACACTTTCCATGTCTTTTAGCTCTATATCTCTAATCCCCTCCATATGATACTAGGTTCATATGAGAACACAGTAGTAATATTTATAAGTCCAAGGATTTACAAAGGAAATATGTAAAACCCGAGTCGTTTTCCCAACGAAGGAATGAATGGAATTGAGGTTCGGGACGTGAAACGTGTCATGAATAGTGGTAAAAGTGAATATTTTGGATATTAAACTAAAAATAATGAAATGTAAGCTAAAAACAACTAAAAAGATAAATAAAACAAAATAGAAGGGCAAACGTAGGCTAAAACACAACAAAAACCTAAACCGCGCGAATCCCGGGCTAAACCCGAGCTTTAAAAGTGAAACCTAAGAAATAACGACCCTAGAAATGTAAAACTAATTTTCCTAGATCCTAATCGATAAAAGAAAATTTTGGAAAAAAGAATTATATTTTTTTGACTTTTATATTTTTTATTCTGAATTAAAAACGGAAATTACGAATTTAAATTATTAAAAATAGTAAACGAAAAGAGAAAAATCTGAAAATTTTTATAAAAATACTACACAGTGTCAGAAACCTAGGAAAAATAAATTTAGTGTAACAGCTTATCGTAATAAGCTGTTAAAAAGCTAAAATGGGCGTATAAGCTATTGAGCTAAAAAGGTCTTAAATGAATTAAGAGTGGAAGGTTAATCGAAAAAGTCCCAAGGGCGCAGTTGAGAGAGGTGTGTGTGCTAAGAGGTTGAGGCTAGGTTGAGGTCAGGGGTTCGAGCCCTGCTCACCCCCGACTTCCCTAGCTTCCCTTTTTTATTTTTTTTTGAAACTTTTAAAACATAGAAAAATAACAAACTTTAAAAAAGGAAATTTTTTTAAAACTAAGAAATAAGCTGTGAAAAAGCTATTAGAAAGGAGCAGTTTTAGAGAAAATGAGAAAAAGGAAATTTTGAAAATGGAAAAAGCTATCCAAAGGTTTAAAAGCTAAAGAAAGTATGAAATAAGCAAAAAGGAAACTAAACTATCCTAAATAAGCAGTTAGAACTAATAAGCTGTCCTAAATTAAGCTAATAAGCTAAAAAAGAAAAAAAAGAAAGAAAGAAGCAGCAGCAGCTGTGGTTGCTGCTGTTGTGAGACAGCTTAGGGGCTGTTTTCAATAGCCCTAAAAGCTACTAAAAGCTAATTTTTAAAATTCAAAAAAATTACAACTAACAAGAAAAGAAACTAAAGAGTAACCATGCCAAGATTTAGCTATTAAGGACTAGAAATGAGCAAATGAAAAATTAAAATCAAGAAGGTGATGGGGCAACTGCTGCTGTGCACAGGAGAATACTATCCCAAACACCCCAAAACAAGGCTTCCAAAAGCTATCTAAAAGCTAATTTAAAAATTTTGAAAAATTATAAATAGAAAGATAAGCTAACAAACTTTAATTCCCCAAAATCTCAATCCTTAGCTCCTAAAATTAAAAGTTTTAAAAATAAAAAACAAACCCTACTTAGAAACTTTTGAAATTTTTGACTTTTTTTGAATTTTTTGAAAAGTTGACTTATATGAACTTTGAATGATCTAAAATGATTGAAAATAAAATATTAAGCTAAAATAAGATTAAAATAAGCTATATGAACTACTTTTGTAAAGATTTTAATGAAAATGCACTCTAAATTCTTAACAGTGAACACAGACTTGGATTTTAAAGGTGATTTTGACTTTTTGGCTTATGACCTATGAATTTTAATGTATTACTATCCTAATTGAACCTAATGTGGACTAAATAAACAAATTTAAACTCCAAACACAGACTCTAACACAGATTTTAAACCTAATCCAAACACTCCTATATGAGACAGATTTGAAGTTTTGTGAAGCCAATTGATGTTTTAGACCATGTAATGACTAAATGAGCTTATAATATGTTGTATTAAGCTATTATGAGCACAGAAACACAGATTCCAACAACTATTCTCTAAATTAACTATATAATGCAATTATGACACTATTATGGCAGTTTTGAACTAAAATGATGCAACAAGTTATAAAATGACTTAAACTACTATAATAAGCTAAAATAAGATGCAAATAAGCTAAAATGAAAAACCAACAAGCATTAAACACAGATCTAAACTATTAAACTAAAATAGGCAATTTTAGACTAAAATTCAAAAAGGTAAACTCACTTTTGCCTTAGCTAAACAAAGGCACTTACTTAAGGGCAGCTACAAGCTCTAACTTATTCAGAGAATAAGCTAGTTAAGTCCTCCTTGCCCCTCCATTGCAGGCAACTTCCAAAAGCTTTCCACACAATGCATAGGTATGTGTTTTGTTTATTTGGACTGTTTTGTTCACTAAATAAGCTCACAAAAGCTATAGAGAGCTGAGATGAGCTTATATAAACTAAAAACAAGCTTATTGAAGCTTTGCTACACTACTTTACTATATTTTTATTTTTCAAAGGATTTTTCAATTTTTTTTGTGTTTTTGTTATAAGATGAACAAAAATGAAAGATTGAAGTTTAGATAAGCTAAATATGATTAATGAAAGCTAATTAAACAGAAAACAAGCTTGTTGAACTACTATTAAGCTAATATTAGAATTTAAGGAATTTAAACAAATACGAATGAAAGAGATCAAACTAAGACTTTTTTTAATAGAAACTGATGCGTGGTTTTGCGACCTTACAATAGGTTTTACCTCTCGAGGGATCTCAAGAGGCTTACAACCCCACCAGGCAGTGTACCTGACCGATGCAGTATAGTGTAGTGGTAAGTACGGGGGATTGATCGTTCTCCACAGGGAATAGTGTCGTTAGGATTGAAAAACTACTCTAATAGGTCTAAGGGTGAGAGAAGATTTTTTTGTATTTTTATATTTTTATGAAAGCAAGTAAAATCTCGGGTTTGAAAGAGTGGGCGGAATTAGTTGCTAGTCAACTAACCCAAATAACAACAAATGCAAATAAAATAAAATAACTGAAAATGAAAAGGTTGTGAAACTTATGTGGAGAGAAATGTGTTTACTTAGATTTCCTTACTCCCTAACTATCTTTTACCGGTTGATTAGTGTGTATTAATTGCGTGGATGACGGGTGTATTCCTTAATACCAATCATGGGGTGGCGTACGTACTTCCCCAACTCTACGAGCTCCTACTTCACTCCTATGTCGAGCCGGCTAAGAAGCTCCTAACATGGGATCATTAGAATTCGCTCATGCATTAAATACAACCATAAAAACCTTAGTACGCATTGGTTCATGTTTCTTAAGACGTTCAAGCAAGTTACCGTATAGGAAGTTAGCCAGTTTTCTTAAGCCTAACATCGATAAACAATCATCCAATACAATTAATAACACACTAATAACCAATAATCAATAGTTAGGTTTCATTAGATCTAAGCAAACACAAGATAAATCTAGCCTAGCATGTTAATTAAAAGACAAGAACAAGATATAATCAAACAACACATAGACATATTGATTTATTAAATGAATACTTATCTTCAATTAAACATGGGAGATCCAAGGGTATGAAAACCCTTAAAAATGGCAGAAATTCGTCTTAGGGTTTCTCCTCACAAAGTTGCACACCAAAAGTTGCACATTAATGACAAAAAATTGCAAAACTATATATAGAACTTAGTAGCTGACGGCGTCACGTTGTAGATCTTGACGCCGTCACCTCGCCGTGTCTAGGGTTCCCGGATGGTCTTCCTGACGCCGTCCCTCTTTAGTGCTCCAAAATCCGCTCTGGCTTATCAAAGGTTGACGCCGTCAGAAATGGGCTTGACGCCGTCTCTCTTTAAGTTAAACCGTGATGGCCTTGATCACCTTAAAGGTTGACGCCGTCAGACTTCCTTTGTAAAACTCCCTGGCTTATCATGTGTATTTTTCATATCCACCTCTTTTGCCAAGCCATGACGCCGTCTGGAACAATCCTTGACGCCGTCAAAGGTACTTTTCCAGCCGATTTTGAGACTTTGTCGTTTTCTTCACTTTTATGCTCCAAAAATGTTCAAAATGCTTCCTTTTCCAGATTTCTTCTCCAAAGTACCTAAAATGACAAAAGGAACGATTTAGGGCAATATTTGATCAAATAAATACGATTTAGGGCTTAAATGACCCCCTAAAAGCGGTACACTTTTCGCTTCATCAAATACCCTTACACTTGAGATTTGCTTGTCCTCAAGCAAATGCGCTTTTATTCTAATCAAAATACAAGTTAGGGGTCATTTAACACTAATATAAAAGTAATTACAACAAATAGTCATTCCACTTTAATCATAATAAGCACGGAGATTACCAACTAGCACCTCACAAGTAGTGTTTAGATACTCACATCTCTCAGGTGTCATCAAAATAAATCTTATAAATGAAAACGGATAATATCTCTCACTACCTGTCATAACAAATAGATTACCATAGGCTTGGGAAAGGATCAAAAACCTTCTCCACTAGGCGTAAGCACCTAAGATAAACTATCAAAGAGGGCTTTTACATGGGTTATAACGTGAGGTGTAGGGATATGATAAACACGGTTTTGTTGGATAAGGGATATTTTACTGGTGGCGAGTTAAAGATCTTGATTAATTACATGTACAATATGGCGTTGCTAAGCCAAGATTAGACTCGACTTAAGCTAAAAACAAAATAACAAAAACATAAAATAAACATAAAATGAAACGGGATGGTAGTCCGTATGTTTTTTCTATTTTTCTTTTTCTCATTTTTTTGTATTTTTCTTGATTTTTTTCGATTTTTTTTTTTTTTTTTTTTTTTTTTTTTTTTTTTCATACACTCTTGCCCTACCATCCAAAATAATACATCATAGGGGCGTTGCATTCCCCTTACACTTGAACTTTTACATAACTTTACAAATAACTATTCTAATGACTCGAATTAAGATAATCGACACACTTGGAGTACTTTTAAAATATTTAGCACATATGGGGGTAATAATGTTGTTCTTCCCCATTACTCCGTTACACCAGTACTTTACCCATGAGTCCCAATCGTCCCAAAACAATATGTACAAGGATATGACTCGATTTAGCAACCATGTAATCAATTAGATAATTAACTAAGGGTTTAAACAAATGTTGTCACAATAATGCACTAAAAATGAGTGCATATAAGGTAGGCTAGGGCAATTTGGGTGTACATTTAAGTGGGGTGTAACAAATTCTTCCTTTAAGTAAAATGCTTAAAGGTCGAAACGAAAAGATAGGCTCTGAGGGGTGTACTAGGGGTATCGTGTACTAAAAATGAGTACAATGCAAAGGGTGTGGGAGAATTACTTGACCAATGTAGCCAACGTAATTATAACATAAACACAGGTGTAAAACAATGGGTTAATCCTAATGCCTCTTATCATGTAGTAAATCTAACTACATGAATGTAGTCTCACTTGTGGCCTCGGAATGGTCCTAACGCAAGTTCTAGAATCTAAGTGCTACCGGTACACACATCATAGCATAAATGCTTTTCCTACCAATTCTAGGGGCGAACCTCACATATTTGGGGGTGGAAATTTTTTTTAGTGGTACGGTTTTGTGCTAGTCGTATAACTCCTATCCGTGAGACGCACATTAAGATCAAAGTTTTACTCCTAAATGTTGTAAAAAATTTTAAATTTGGCACTAAAATTGCCCTAACAGGTATTTCTCTCAGTTTTATTACACATCTACCATTAAACAAACAAAAATCAAGTGCAATTGTATTCTCTAAAGTATCGTACTTTTACCCCCCCCCCCCCCTTACACTTAAGATGAACATTGTCCCCAATGTTCAAATAACAAGATGTAAAAGTAATAAGGTAAAAGAATGAAATCAAATACTCCCCTGATTCGTTCGGTGGATAAAGAAGTAACATGGTTAGATCTTCTTCCAAGGGAATGTAGAAGCTCCAAGACTAAAGCATCGCCAAAAGCTTGATTCCACATACATCTCCTTGTCCAAAATAACCTGTTAAACCTGAGAAAACAAACACGAAAACCTGCATAACAACGGCGGGATAAATTCTATATAAGGATATAATGCTTGTGGAATGATAATTTTGCAGATTCTTGGAGATTATAAGTTAGAGATTTAATAAAAACTTTTTATGAAAACAAAACTTTCAAAAATTTCAGAAAATTAAAACCTGACGCCGTCAGGTTGTAAATCCTGACGCCGTCAGAAATGATCTGACAGAATTCTCATGTTAAGTTTCCGGAAAATTTCTGGAAAAACCTATACCTTACTTCCTGGAAATCCTGCAAAATATCATTATGACTCGATACAAGCATTTGACTCAAACAAATACTAATATGTATGTTAATTTAATATTATTACGATTCATGTTCATTTGTGTTCTAATAAACCGATTTGGATTTCCCTTACACTTAACTTTTGCAAAATACCTTTATATGTAGTTAAGACGAAGTTAAAAACAAGATAAAGCATTTTCACAATTTAGTTTTGAACATGAATCAATAATAATAAAAATTAAACATACATACGGAAACAAATAAAATCAAACAAACAAATAAATAAACACACAAAGCAAATAAAGCTTGGGTTGCCTCCCAAGAAGCGCTTGTTTTTGTTCGAGTCACGAGCCTGACTCTACCCTTATTTAACGGAAATAGGGGAGGTTTTCCCTACACTTAGGATTAAGTGTGGGTGAAAGTAGCGATACACACCCTTAGGGTGGAAATATGCCACGTGAGGAAAGAGTGACGGGTGAATTATATGCTCAAAGGTGCGGGATCCTATCATCATAACCTTACCTAATTCAATTGGGTTAGTGGGCGGATTAAGATTTTCTCCTAGAAAGGGATCATCTTCTATCAACTTCGAGAGACTCCAAGTTAAGAATCTACTTTGACCTAATAAACCCGGTTTAAACCCATAATGTTTCTCTTGTGATCAATCATAAATGGGTGATGTAAGTATGTAAGGTCATGGTTCACTCCTATGTTAGCTTCCTCTCTACAAGGCCTAGAGTCTACTACCTTAATCTTAACATTACCCGGACTACATGGTTTGATGGGTGGATCGGGACCTAATTCAATTCCTAAGTTCACATCTAAGGATGGAAGGTTAGGTAACGGTTTTGGTTTAGGCTCCGGTTCAGCAAAACTAGGAACTTCCATAGAACTAAAAGAAAGGTTATGACTACAAGTATTCAAACCTATTTCTTATAGTTTTGTTTCTTCCAAAGGTTCTACTTCAATTGGGGTTCCTATAGTCCCTTCTACTTCTTCCGGGTAAGTCACGGGCGGTGTGTATGCCTCGAATGATGGTAGGACTTGTGGGGTACTTTGTAGGTTTGTGTTATTTACCTCATCCTTCCTTGTCTCTATATCAATTATATCCACATCATGTGTTTTAGTAGAATCTAACCCAAACATATTCCTAAGTATCTCAAATCCTTCTCTAGCTATTTCAAGTTCTAAGTCCGATTCATAAGAATCTTCCCCGATAACATGATTACTATGTTCAATTTGCCTAAAGGATTCATCATGTGTTCCTTGAGATTCAAAGTCATTGATCATAAAACCTAGGTCTTTTTGCTCAATATGCTCATGTTCGGCTAAATCCTCCTCAATTGTTTCCTCAAGTTGTGATGTATACGAACCCATTAATTCATTAAACTTATGGTTCACGGTTAGGAGGCTTTCCTCAAAATTTTTCCAAAGGGTCTTATTAAAAGGAGTTGATCCTAACAATGATTGTTTAATAGAAGCCACACATGCACATAATTCATCAAACCTATCAAACTTTATACCCATCTCCTCTTGTATATATCTAAGATCACTTAAAAATTCATTGGAACAACAGGATGCAAATCTATCCGTGTAAAGTAATTGTTCCTCTATTGTTAATGATCTAAATGGAATTTCATCCGCCATGGTGACAAATGAAAATGGTTTTACAAACAAAGGGCACAAAGAAAAAGATAGACTAAAGAAATCTAATAAAAAGAAAAATAAAAATCTCACTAGAAAGGAATCTAGTGAGTAGACCTAATAAAATAAAAATTCAACCTAAACAATAACTATTCCCCGGCAGCGGCGCCAAAAACTTGATGCGTGGTTTTGCGACCTTACAACAGGTTTTACCTCTCGAGGGATCTCAAGAGGCTTACAACCCCACCAGGCAGTGTACCTGACCGATGTAGTATAGTGTAGTGGTAAGTACGGGGGATTGATCGTTCTCCACAGGGAATAGTGTCGTTAGGATTGAAAAACTACTCTAATAGGTCTAAGGGTGAGGGAAGATTCTTTTTGTATTTTTATGAAAGCAAGTAAAATCTCGGGTTTGAAGGAGTGGGCGGAATTAGTTGCTAGTCAACTAACCCAAATAACTACAAATGCAAATAAAATAAAATAACTGAAAATGAAAAGGTTGTGAAACTTATGTGGAGAGAAATGTGTTTACTTAGATTTCCTTACTCCCTAACTATCTTTTACCGGTTGATTAGTGTGTATTAATTGCGTGGATGACGGGTGTATTCCTTAATACCAATCGTGGGGTGGCGTACGTACTTCCCCAACTCTACAAGCTCCTACTTCACTCCTATGTCGAGCCGGCTAAGAAGCTCCTAACATGGGATCATTAGAATTCGCTCATGCATTAAATACAACCATAAAAACCTTAGTACGCATTGGTTCATGTTTCTTAAGACGTTCAAGCAAGTTACCGTATAGGAAGTTAGCCAGTTTTCTTAAGCCTAACATCGATAAACAATCATCCAATACAATTAATAACACACTAATAACCAATAATCAATAGTTAGGTTTCATTAGATCTAAGCAAACACAAGATAAATCTAGCCTAGCATGTTAATTAAAAGACAAGAACAAGATATAATCAAACAACACATAGACATATTGATTGATTAAATGAATACTTATCTTCAATTAAACATGGGAGATCCAAGGGTATGAAAACCCTTAAAAATGGCAGAAATTCGTCTTAGGGTTTCTCCTCACAAAGTTGCACACCAAAAGTTGCACACTAATGACAAAAAATTGCAAAACTATATATAGAACTTAGTAGCTGACGGCGTCACGTTGTAGATCTTGACGCCGTCACCTCGCCGTGTCTAGGGTTCCCGGATGGTCTTCCTGACGCCGTCCCTCTTTAGTGCTCCAAAATCCGCTCTGGCTTATCAAAGGTTGACGCCGTCAGAAATGGGCTTGACGCCGTCTCTCTTTAAGTTAAACCGTGATGGCCTTGATCACCTTAAAGGTTGACGCCGTCAGACTTCCTTTGTAAAACTCCTTGGCTTATCATGTGTATTTTTCATATCCACCTCTTTTTCCAAGCCATGACGCCGTCTGGAACAATCCTTGACGCCGTCAAAGGTACTTTTCCAGCCGATTTTGAGACTTTGTCGTTTTCTTCACTTTTATGCTCCAAAAATGTCCAAAATGCTTCCTTTTCCAGATTTCTTCTCCAAAGTACCTAAAATGACAAAAGGAACGATTTAGGGCAATATTTGATCAAATAAATACGATTTAGGGCTTAAATGACCCCCTAAAAGCGGTACACTTTTCGCTTCATCAGAAACTGAGATTACACTATTGAAAGCTGAGAATACAAGTTTAGTTGCTAATTTTATGACTACTAAATCTAATTGGATAGCATAACATTAAACTAAAAACTACCTACTAAAATGGTGAGAATGAGGGGGTATATATAGGAGAGTTGAGGAATGGGTGCATTAGGGTTTGGGAAGGATCTAGATCCTTTATCCTGCACCCTTGATCAAATCCCATCAACAATTCCATCAATAACAACCCTTGGATCATGTGCATATGTGTATCGACCAATAGAAAGCTCCCATTTTGCCCATGTGGCATTCCTTTTGTGTCACATCTCTGCCAAGGTGTCAGGCTTCTAGAAGGATATTAAGGTACGGGTAATTTTGGAGTGACGCAGGGTAAAAGTGGTGAAGAAGATGTACAGTAGATTTAGGCGGGTAATTTAGTTGGGGGTGGGAAGGGTTTATATGGTTTGGACTGGGAAGTTTAGAAAGGGAGGGGTTCACAGGTTTTGAGGAGGGGTCACGAGGTGGAAAAAGGGTTCACGTGGGGTTATTAGTTTAGGAAGTGGGCCGAGAGTTTGGGATTGGGCTGGGATTTTTCGGTTGGCCGGTTATGTAATATTTTTAGGATTTAGGATTAGTTTTGTAATTTTTGCAAACTTCAAGGGCTGAACTTGTACTTCTTCCAAAGCTGATCCAAGGGCTTTTCTTGTCACTTTTTGATTCCTTGAGGGCCATTGTTGTCTTTTTCTTCAAAATAATCTTCAAGAGACCAAACTTGTCATTTCTTTAAACTTAAAGGACCAAATATGACATTTTCTTCAAACTTTAATCAAGGGCCATTTTTGCACATTCTTGAATCATGAAGGATGTCTTTTGACTTATTGAGCTCAAATTATGATCATTTGCTTCCCCGGCTTCGGCTTTTGACACTTTTCCAAATCTCGTGCTCGTTTTGTCTTTTTAGCTTGATTTTTGTCCATTTTTGCAATATCCATCCTGCACAATTACAAACACAAAAACACAATATCTTTGGCATTTATGGTCAGTTTTTGGTCTGATTTTAGTCAAGAAAAGGTATGTGACTAAGCACATACCAAAATCCCCCATACTAAGGTATTGTCATGTCCTCACGCAATGGTATCAATTTACATTTCTAGATAACCTCGAAAGTAGCAAGGCTTCTCCAAAAATGCCCCGGTTTCCCATTTTATTACTCATATACTCTTTTTTTTTTGTACTTTTCTCATTTTTCTCTTGTGATGGTATGTCGACTTTCATTATTATCATAACTTTAAGGGTCATAAAGTAAGAAACACAACTCATAAAGAAGTGATCATACGGATAGAATTCATCGTCCTTGATTTTTCACGAGTCCCCAAACTAAGCTTAAAAACAAAATCACAGCTAAAATATGAATTTAGATGCTAACACTACCCGTAAATGATAATTGTGTACGCGTAGCTACTTCTCGCTCCCTTATTCCTAATTCCTCTAAGGATTTTATTATGAAATTTTTTGTTTTTCTGGTTTTCACTATGATTAAGAGATTTGTTATATAGAAGAAACCCGGTTTAGACAATAAATAGTTTTTCAAACATTTCTAAAGACTCCCTTTTGATAAAAAATTAAGGTCCACACTCAGATCCCGACTTAACACGATTTTGGAAATGCTTTTTAGACACTCCCGGACTAGAAATGAGACTTTTTATTATACTATTGTTTTAATATATAGATCCTCCGTCCTTTAAACAACCTGCACATCGGGGGTTACCGACAGTATCGGGAGTCTTATTTCGACATCGGTTATTTCTTCATTTTTCATATTTTTCTTTTTTTTTATATGTGCCTCACTCCTAACCCCATGTACTTTCGAACTTACGAAACTACGGGAATCTAAGACCTCGGCGCCTATTTTCGGAATAAAGGATCCAAGGGCCGTTACAACGGATATTTCCAAGACCTTAACGCTTTTCAGAATCAAGGGTCCAAGGGCCGGTGTAAGAGGGTAGCCAAGACCTAAATACCTATCTTTAGCAATGAGGATCCAAGGCGTAATTAACCGCAGCCTAGAGCACATGACACTGACACGATCCAAGTATGTACCCCAAGTTCCACCATCGGGGACCCTCGAGAAACGAATCGAAAACTAAGAATTGTAAAAACCGTGAAACTCTATTTTTTTGTAAATTTAGATTTTTTGGGTTTTTAATCTTATGGGAGCAAGAAGCCACAACTAACTTTCACGAGCTCTAAAGAGAACCAACTACTCCACGCTTAGCATCTAAACTCATAAATAACTCTATCATTTTTCGTTCTCCGCTAATTTAAAATCACAAATAATGAGATCCGCGGATGCTTAGCCGAACAACTTCAAGCCAAAGCTTTCGGTCATTTTTGGTTAAGGAAACAAGCTAGGGCTCAACACGCCCGGGTCAAGTCAAAATTTCTATTCTTACTCTCACCAATGGAAAATCAACAATGTGTCAAAACACTTATGATATTTAAAATTTTTCAAATTTTTTCAATTTTTTTTTTCATTGGAAAAACGGGGTTGCATGAGTAAACGGCAAAGTGCAAGGTTAAATCAAATCGAAGATTTCCCCCCTCCCCGAGACTAGAATGAAACATTGTCCGCAATGTTTTAAGGCAAGGGTCATCCTACGTAACATCTAAGGCCGTTTATGAATTATGCCAAAAGATACACGTTAGTCGATAAGATTAGGATATCGTATTTCCCATAAAGCAACGAAGGATGAGACTCGAGTGGAGTAAAGACAAAACCACGAGCACGAGAGTCTTCAAACTTCGGGCAAATCCTGGACATAAACAACAACCACAAACACGAGAAAATGGAAGAGGTCACCCCCCTCACGTCACTTATTAGAAAAGAAGATAGAAAGATAAGCATGGAGTACCTCCCACGAAGCGCTTGTTTTTATCGAGTCGTTTAGCTTGACTCACCCCGAATTTACTTCTTCTTGGGGGAGCATGTGGAAAAGATAATCTCCATCAGACTTTCATTCAAGATGTTTGGATAAACATTGAAATATGTGAAAGTTCCACTCCGATGAGATGCCCACGGCTGTGAATAGTAGAAACTATAATCGATGATGCCGGGGTCAAAGATAGTATCCTCACTCCCGAACGAGTGAAGGATATGAGAAGTTACATCATATGTGAGGAATGGAAGAAAGATTTTGATAATCATCAGGAGAAAATCTTCATCCTCCAAAGTGATCTTTTGAATTTCATCATTTAAGCTCTTTTGTTCAAACATCGTCTCGGGTGGGAGGTTCGGGATTTTGTCCTCAATAAACAAACTCTTATGACGGATTGCGTCTCCCCCAGACTAAAATCTTTATTAAGATCAAAGTAGAATTGATCATACTCCGGTGGAGATATGATATGAGTGAGTTCACCAGAGAACTCCTCAAAGAGAAACGAATCATACTCGGGAAGAGAAAGATGAGAATGAGAAGTGGTACTGCCACTAATCTTCTCTTCAGTATGATCGATATCAAAGTTAAAGCTTCAAAAGCCGGAAGAGAATAATCGGAATGAGAAGTGGGACTGCCACTTCTCTTCTCTTCAGTATCAAAGATAAAATTTTCGTATTTAGTTACAGAATCCTTGAGCTCGAGCTCCGAAGGATCTGACGGTTTCACTTCAACAATTTCTTCAACATTAAGGTCCATCGGAGGGAGAGAAGATGTCGGATCTTCATTCAACAATTTTTCGAGCAAACGAATATCTCCCTCCAGATCAATATTGACATGATCAATTTCCGGTGAAATTGAATCATTTTTTAGATAAGCATCGATTTCTTCCAATATGAGGTCACTTCCCTCAAGCGGGGTGAGGGAAGGGGAAGAATCGGCAACGATTAGTTCTGAAGATGAAATAGGATTGTTATTTGAAGAGAATTTATTTCCATTCACAGATTCAACAATCTCAACACGATAAACCGATTCCGGAGGTGGGACAAGTGGTGTGCTCTTAGAGCTAGCAATCTTCACCACTTCCGTAGTGGTCTCTGATTCTTGTTCATCATAATCAAAAACACTCTTAACTTCCGCAGCACAACTCTCAAACCATTTGCTTGAACCAGGGGTAATTTTCATCGTTTTGAGCTCAGCACGTTTTTTTCCTGAAATACTCTTACCCATGAATCTTGAAAGTGTCGAATCACTTCTTTTGGAAGCAATTATGGGATCAGATTTTTTATCAATCGTTGCAACGTTGCATTTGGTGGTTAGAGATTTAGAGTTCTGATTAATGTTAAACGTGACTTTTTCATTATCAACCCGTAGAGTTATTTCTTCACCATATACGTCGATCAAAGCACGGCCGGTCCTCAAAAAGGATCTCCCAAGAATAAGGGGAACCCGAGGATCGGCATCGAAATCTACTACAACAAAATCGGCGGGAAAATGGAACTTCCCTACTTTGACGAAAACATCCTCGGCGATACCTTTAGGTCGAGTAATCGAATGGTCCGCGAGCTCGAGGGTCATACAAGTAGGGGTAAGCTCTGGAAGAGAAAGCTTGTTCTAAACGGATAATGGCATAAGGTTGATGCTAGCACCAAGATCGGCCAAGGCGGAGCATTCAACCCTCCCCGGAAAATTACATGGAATAAGAAATTTGCCGGGATCTCCAAGCTTTTCGGGAAGCTTTTTAAGGAGAGCCGCTGAGCAATTCTCGTTCAACGGGTTTTTGCCAATTCAAACAGCTTTTCCTTGTTACTTAATAAGCTTTTGATTGTGGAAACAAATTTTGGCATGAGGAGTAAAGCATCCGCGAAGCTAATGTCGAATTGTAAATCTTGGAAGATTTGAAAGAATTTTTCCATTTGGTTTGTAGCTTTTTCACGGAGCTTTTGATCGTTTAATCTCGAAGGATAAGGAAGTTTGGTTTTGACGGGAGCTTCTTCGGGCTCAACAACATTTGGTTTCTGAACTTGGACAACCGGAGGTTGGACGTTTTCGGTACTTCCGTTATGAGTAGGAAGCTCCGTGTCCTTTGTCGCCTCGGTCTCACGTTCCACTACCTTGGGAGGAAGAGAAGAAGAGGTAGTAGGAACCGTGGGTCCATCATAAGCTACACCACTTCGGGTGGTGATCGCTTTCACATCGCCCCTCGGGTTAGCGATCGTATTGCTAGGAAGAGTACCTGAGCCCGAGGGTCGATCATTTAAAGATTTCTTCATCTCAATCATTTCCTTAACCAACAAATTAGTTGTTTCGACTTGGGATTTCTTGAGATTTTGCTGATCCTGCATTAATTGTTTTAACATCTTATCTATGGCTGATGGATTTTGAGCAAAGCCTTGATTTTGAAAATTCCCTTGATTCAAATTCCCTTGATTTTGGTTAAAACCTCCTTGATTAAAATTCCCTTGATTAAAATTCCCTTGATTCGGGCCTTGATTGAAATTTCCTGGATTTTGAAAACCTTGATTTAGCCCTTGCTTTTGAAAACCTTGATTCTTATGATTTTGGTTTTGATTCAATGGAGCATTTCGGTTTTGGTTTTGCATATTCTGATTTTGATTTTGATTGAAACCGGGTGGTCCGAGGTAATTGTTAGAATGGTAGCTGAGAAGATTACGGTCTCCTTGGGGTTGGTAACCGTTACCCCCTGATTATAGGATCCCGAAGCAGCATAATCTCATGAGTGTAGCCACTGGCGGCTGGGCACTCGAAATACGAATGTGGACCACCACAAGTCTCACAACTTCGATTAATAGCATTGACTTGATTTTGAAGAAATTGGTTCTGATTGTTTGGGAATGAAGAAAAACCGGGTGCTCCAATTTGGTTGTTAGATCCTTGAGGACGTAATCCTTGAATCTGATTGTAGGTTGCTGATGCTACGGTAGCATTCAAACCTTGGCCATTAGTGGCTTGACAATCATAATAAGCATGTGGACCACCACAAGTCTCACAACTTTGATTAACGACATTGACTTGATGATTGTTATTTTGATTTGATTTCTGCATTCTCAACACAGTGGTGGAAAAATCATCAAACTTCTTAGTGAGAGCTGCTAGACTCTCATCAGTTCTTGAAACTCGTGCCAAAACATCATCTGGTTTGTTACTAGTACTTGAAACTTGAGCCTTGGTTCTAGAAATCCTCATTCTGGCTTTATTTTCAATGATGGTCAAAGCTTCTTGAGTATTTCTAGTCAGAAAATTTCCACCAGCAGCAGAATTGAGTGAATCTTGATCAGATGGATTCAACCCATTGTAAAAAGTATCAATTTGGTGCAAAGTTGAAAATCCGTGATTAGGACACTTCTTTAACAACTCTTTGAATCTATCCCAAGCTTCGTTGAACGATTCATCGAAAGCTTGCTAAAATCGAGTGATTTGATTTCTGAGATTCGATGTTTTAGAAGGAGGGTAAAAGTAGTTCACGAACTTAGAAGCTAAGTCATCCCAAGTAAAGATCGAATTAGGAGGTTCTTTGTTAAGCCAATTTCGGGCTGCTCCTACGAGAGAGAAAGGGAATAACTTCAACTTAAGCACATTATGAGGAACGTGATTCAAGTTAAGTGTTTCAGTGATGTCGACGAATTGCTGGACATGTGAATGAGGATCTTCATTTTCAAAGCCGTGAAAAGAAATACCGGTGATAAGATTAAGTAACCCAGTTTTGATTTCAAATTGATTTGCAAACATATCGGGTATCACGATCGCTTTTCCAACTCCACTGAACGGTGATTGGAGTAATTCTTCCATTGGTCAAAGATCGGGAGCCGGATTATCCAAATTTTGAGGGTGTGGTTCCTCTTCTTGGTTATTGTTATCCATGGTGAAAAGTGATTGGTGACGACGATTACTTTGACGTAATAACCTCTCGGGTTAGATATCGGAGAATTAAGCTCAAAAGACGAAGATCGTGTGCGCATGCACTAAAACAACACAAAATTTAAAAAAGAAAAATAAATTTGAAAAAGAAAATCTTTTTGGGTTTTCGAATTTTTTTTTAAGAAAAAGGAAAATATTTTTGGGTTTTTAATTTAGAAAAATACAAACACAATATTTTTGGTAACCGATTCGTCAATCGATAATCGTTTCTCTCAAGAATACGTGCAGAGTGGCGGAAGAGAAGAATGGATCTCTTTTCGGTTTGTAATTTAATGTCAAAACCTCCTTAAACCCCTTGTATAGGTTGTACTCTCGAGATAATCCGAAAACAATTAATTTCACGATTTCTTTTGTTGGTTTTAAATTTTTTTGGTATTTTTAACACCTTAGAAAAAGTGTTATGGTTTTTTTTTTTTTTTTAATAAGAAAATATTCACAATTTGAAAACGATAACTTCACGAGGAAGGGTCTTCAAAACACGAAACGACGATCGAGAATCACGAATTCTACTTCAAACCTTCCCCGGCAGCGGCGCCAAAAACTGGTTCGTATGAGAACACAGTAGTAATATTTATAAGTCCAAGGATTTACAAAGGAAATATGTAAAACCCGAGTCGTTTTCCCAATGAAGGAATGAATGGAATTGAGGTTCGGGACGTGAAACGTGTCGTGAATAGTGGCAAAAGTGAATATTTTGGATATTAAACTAAAAATAATGAAATGTAAGCTAAAAACAACTAAAATGATAAATAAAACAAATAGAAGGGCAAACGTAGGCTAAAACACAACAAAAACCTAAACCACGCGAATCCCGGGCTAAACCCGAGCTTTAAAAGTGAAACCTAAGAAATAACGACCCTAGAAACGTGAAACTAATTTTCCTAGATCCTAATCGATAAAAGAAAATTTTGGAAAAAAGAATTATATTTTTTTGACTTTTATATATTTTATTATGAATTAAAAACGGAAAATACGAATTTAAATTATTAAAAAAAGTAAACGAAAAGAGAAAAATCTAAAATTTTTTATAAAAATACTACACAGTGTCAGAAACCTAGGAAAAATAAATTTAGTGTAACAGCTTATCGTAATAAGCTGTTAAAAAGCTAAAATGGGCGTATAAGCTATTGAGCTAAAAAGGTCTTAAATGAATTAAGAGTGGAAGGTTAATCGAAAAAGTCCCAAGGGCGCAGTTGGGAGAGGTGTGTATGCTAAGAGGTTGAGGCTAGGTTGAGGTCAGGGGTTCGAGCCCTGCTCACCCCCCGACTTCCCTAGCTTCCCTTTTTTATTTTTTATTTTGAAAATTTTCTTTTGAAACTTTTAAAACTTAGAAAAATAACAAACATTAAAAAAGGAAAAAATTTTAAAACTAAGAAATAAGCTGTGAAAAAGCTATTAGAAAGGAGCAGTTTTAGAGAAAATGAGAAAAAGGAAATTTTGAAAATGGAAAAAGCTATCTAAAGGTTTAAAAGCTAAAGAAAGTATGAAATAAGCAAAAAGGCAACTAAACTATCCTAAATAAGCAGTTAGAACTAATAAGCTGTCCTAAATTAAGCTAATAAGCTAAAAAAGAAAAAAAAGAAAGAAAGAAGCAGCAGCAGCTGTGGTTGTTGCTGTTGTTGTGAGACAGCTTAGGGGCTGTTTTCAACAGCCTTAAAAGCTACTAAAAGCTAATTTTTAAAATTCAAAAAAATTACAACTAACAAGAAAAGCAACTAAAGAGTAACCATGCCAAGATTCAGCTATTAAGGACTAGAAATGAGCAAATGAAAAATTAAAATCAAGAAAGTGATGGGGCAACTGCTGCTGTGCACAGGAAAATACTATCCCAAACACCCCAAAACAAGGCTTCCAAAAGCTATCTAAAAGCTAATTTAAAATTTTTTAAAAATTATAAATAGAAAGATAAGCTAACAAACTTTAATTCCCCAAAATCTCAATCCTTAGCTCCTAAAATTAAAAGTTTTAAAAATAAAAAACAAACCCTACTTAGAAACTTTTGAAATTTTTGACTTTTTTTGAATTTTTTGAAAAGTTGACTTATATGAACTTTGAATGATCTAAAATGATTGAAAATGAAATATTAAGCTAAAATAAGATTAAAATAAGCTATATGAACTACTTTTGTAAAGATTTTAATGAAAATGCACTCTAAATTCTTAACAGTGAACACAGACTTTGATTTTAATGGTGATTTTGACTTTTTGGCTTATGACCTATGAATTTTAATGTATTACTATCCTAATTGAACCTAATGTGGACTAAATAAACAAATTTAAACTCCAAACACAGACTCTAACACAGATTTTAAACCTAATCCAAACACTCCTATATGAGACAAATTTGAAGTTTTGTGAAGCCAATTGATGTTTTAGACCATGTAATGACTAAATGAGCTTATAATATGTTGTATTAAGCTATTATGAGCACAGAAACACAGATTCCAACAACTATTCTCTAAATTAACTATATAATGCAATTATGACACTATTATGGCAGTTTTGAACTAAAATGATGCAACAAGTTATAAAATGACTTAAACTACTATAATAAGCTAAAATAAGATGCAAATAAGCTAAAATGAAAAACCAATAAGCATTAAACACAGATCTAAACTATTAAACTAAAATATGCAATTTTAGAATAAAATTCAAAAAGGTAAACTCACTTTTGCCTTAGCTAAAAAAAGGCACCCACTTAAGGGCAGCTACAAGCTCTAACTTATTCAGAGAATAAGCTAGTTAAGTCCTCCTTGCCCCTCCATTGCAGGCAACTTCCAAAAGCTTTCCACACAATGCATAGGTATGTGTTTTGTTTATTTGGACTGTTTTGTTCACTAAATAAGCTCACAAAAGCTATAAAGAGCTGAGATGAGCTTATATAAACTAAAAACAAGCTTATTGAAGCTTTGCTACACTACTTTACTATATTTTTTTATTTTTCAAAGGATTTTTCAATTTTTTTTGTGTTTTTGTTATAAGATGAACAAAAATGAAAGATTGAAGTTTAGATAAGCTAAATATGATTAATGAAAGCTAATTAAACAGAAAACAAGCTTGTTGAACTACTATTAAGCTAATATTAGAATTTAAGGAATTTAAACAAATACGAATTAAAGAGATCAAACTAAGACTTTTATTAATAGAAACTAAGATTACACTATTGAAAGCTGAGAATACAAGTTTAGATGCTAATTTTATGACTACTAAAGCTAATTGGACAGCATAACATTAAACTAAAAGCTACCTACTAAAATGGTGAGAATGAGGGGGTATATATGGGAGAGCTGAGGAATGGGTGCATTAGGGTTTGGGAAGGATCTAGATCCTTTATCCTGCACCCTTGATCAAATCGCATCAACAATTCCATCAATAACAGCCCTTGGATCATGTGCATATGTGTATCGACCAATAGAAAGCTCCCATTTTGCCCATGTGGCATTCCTTTTGTGTCACATCTCTGCCAAGGTGTCAGGCTTCTAGAAGGATATTAAGGTACGGGTAATTTTGGAGTGACGCAGGGTAAAAGTGGTGAAGAAGATGTACAATAGATTTAGGCGGGTAATTTAGTTGGGGGTGGGAAGGGTTTATATGGTTTGGACTGGGAAGTTTAGAAAGGGAGGGGTTCACAGGTTTTGAGGAGGGGTCACGAGGTGGAAAAAGGGTTCACGTGGGGGTTATTAGTTTAGGAAGTGGGCCGAGACTTTGGGATTGGGCTGGGATTTTTGGGTTGGCCGGTTATGTAATAGTTTTAGGATTTAGGATTAGTTTTGTAATTTTTGCAAACTTCAAGGGCTGAACTTGTACTTCTTCCAAAGCTGATCCAAGGGCTTTTCTTTTCACTTTTTGATTCCTTGAGGGCCATTGTTGTCTTTTTCTTCAAAATAATCTTCAAGGGACCAAACTTGTCATTTCTTTAAACTTGAAGGACCAAATATGACATTTTCTTCAAACTTTAATCAAGGGCCATTTTTGCACATTCTTGAATCATGAAGGATGTCTTTTGACTTATTGAGCTCAAATTATGATCATTTGCTTCCCCGACTTCGGCTTTTGACACTTTTCCAAATCTCGTGCTCGTTTTGTCTTTTTAGCTTGATTTTTGTCCATTTTTGCAATATCCATCCCTGCACAATTACAAACACAAAAACACAATATCTTTGGCATTTATGGTCAGTTTTTGGTCGTTTTGGTCTGATTTTAGTCAAGAAAAGGTATGTGAATAAGCACATACCAATACTTACCGCATAGTTCCATCATCTTTGTATCTTCCACCATACTCTTTTCATTTGGTATTGTATTGAGTATGTGGGTAATAGTACGAACATGTTCTTCAGTGCGCTGTATAATAGCCATCATTTCATCATTATGCTTCTTAAATTCCTCTTTACAGTTCGTATCTTCCCACTCTTGCCTAATTAGCTCACCGGTATATCTAGATAGGGTTTCTTCCAAGCTATATTCTTCCTTTTGTGGTGGTAGGCTACGTGAGTTTGGTGAGTATTTGTAAAATTGAGGTGTGTGATTGTAACCGTATGAACCATAATGAGGATAGCCCGTATACTCCTCATATTTAACATGGTTTTTACCAAGAAGTCCATATTTCCTTGAGAATTCTTCTCCTTCCTTGCTTCTTAAATACTCCTCAATTGTCATTTCGTTAATGTCTTTCTCCATCTTCATGATTTCCTGAAACATACAAGAGAACAAGAAATGCAAAAACTAACAAATCCTATTAGTACACTAATAAAAAGAAAATTAATCCTAGATACGAAAAATAAAATATTTTTGGTGCTACTGTTTATCTAATATGCCGTAATCAATTTTAAAACAATACGAATACTGAATTAAAACCGTTACGCCGTATCAAAATAAATCAATACGCCATAAAGATAAATAATAACGATTTTTGAAATTTTTATGTTTTTTTTAGAAAAATTAAATAAAAATTAAAACTAACAAATTAATTTAATTAAAATAAAAAGAAAATAAAAATTAAACTATGACAACTAATCTGTATCAGCAACGATTATGCCGTATGCTGAAAAGCAATACGCCGTAACTTAGAATCAAGAATTACGCCGTATCCAATGGAAGTGAATACGCCGTAAACCTAACCTGAGACAGAAGACAATTAACAAACAACGAAAACAAACAAAACAAATAATAACTAAACTAATCTAACAAAAATACAAAACACATTAAATTAACCTAAAACTAAACTATTCCCCGGCAACGGCGCCAAAAACTTGATGCATGTTTCGTTGTAGGTATATTTTATATTCAAGTTTTATATTTATATTTAGCCGGACTTATACCTTAAAGACACACTTTCACGGGCAGTATACCCGATCAGATGTAGCCAGTGGGGTAAGTACGAGGTCGATCTCGGGAATAATATGCTTAAATCCTATCTAGTGTATTTTACAAGTTTAAAGGGGGGTTTTAATTGATTTGATTAATTATAACTACTTAAACAAGAAAAGTAAACTAAACTAATTAAACTACTGTTGTGATCAATAAGAGAAAAAGAAGTGATAGCCATGTTAATACTATTCCATTATAGTCATATGTTTATTAGTGCAATGATCTAATTGTAAAGTATTGGTGACGTGATGATATGTGGGGAGTATCGCCTTGGTCCAGATAATACCCCCACACTTCTATCTAACCTAGACTAGACCACTTGGTCCATGTATCTAGCCACTATACATGTAATCTCCTAGGCCATTTGATCCATGTACCTATCGGACTACAAGCATGCATAAAGTTATGTCATCTAATCTATGTGATTTATCATTGGTATCCACTTGGTCCATGTAATACCGTACCCATTCTCCACTTGGTCCATGTAAGAAGAGCACGCCCCTACTTAAATATTCTTATAATATACATCCAATACCCACTTGGTCCATGTGATACTAGACTTAAACTACTTAAACAAATAAACGAGGATTGAAACGATAAACACATAAACTAAGCAATACGAGACAATGGATCTAAACACACGGAAAGAACTATCATAGAATATTCATAAACATGGCTAACACCCAAGGGCGTTAGCCCATAATCTCAGAAACAAAGTATAAAGTATGAATCAAAGACAAACGGATAATATTCATAATGAAAACAATATGCAAACCGAAAGATTAAACTAAACACGATGCTTGGAGATTTCCTTCTCTAGTGATGTGGTCTTCTCTAGTGTTTTGCTACTGTTTGGAGGCTGTTTTGGACGCCTGGGAATGGTCCCAAGGAACCCTAATGATGTTTATGTTTGTGGTTAGAGTTCTGTATTTATAATTGCAGATCTGGGCCCGATACGGCGTATCCAAAAGAATATTCTTGAATATGCTTCCGAATACGGAGTATTCGAAAGTTGATACAGTGTAAAGGATAATACGGCATATCCAAGAGGGGAATACGCCGTATTCTTTTCAGAAACATGTAGATCTTCTTTTTCTCTTTCCGTGGCCGCTTGAATCACCTAAATCCGAGTCCGGATGAAGAAATTATGGCCAAAATACTAAAGCATCCTCAAGGCCATCATGTAAACTTGTTTTCTTTTCTTGATTCTATTTCTTCTCTCGGTTTCCTTCAGGGACGTCTATACGGCGTATTCCTATAAATGGATACACCGTATGTCTTTAAAGTACATCTTGGGTCATCATGAGCTAGGGCTTCTATACGGCGTATCTCCAGAAATGGATACGCCGTATTCTTCTTAGTACGAATAGGTCTTGGAATCTTCTTAGTTATGTATACGGCGCTTCCTCATTAGCTTGTATATGCCGTATTCTTCCTCCAGAAATAATGTTTGCTTGTTATCATCGTTTTAACGCCATCTTCCGTATCTTTTACAATATTGCTCCATAATTACTGAAATGGGAAAACTAAGCCAATTAAGTATCAATTCAGATATAAATATGCATAATATGAGAAAATAACATGTGATAAGTATAGGGCTTATCAATTGCGTACTTAAGTGCTTTTATTTTATTTAATAGGATGTTCTTTGGTTTGGTTTGAATGATTTATTTTGAGTTGGATGATATATTGGAATATGTTTATCATCAAAGACATTAAGCTTTCTAACGATCTGTAACTTAATTTTATGACAGTTCTTGTTTGATGAGTTATGAAATTAGGTTAGATCCAAGTCATTACTCAGGTTAATGTTTTGGATGATTGATAATTTGGTGCTATTTGGATACTATTTTGGGTGCATCCCAACAATGCGTTGTTGGAAGACCAATATTGGACACGTTATTTTTTGTTCATCCTAACAGTCTTAGCTCCAGCTTGGAGTCGAGCTCCAGTTGGTAGTTGACTTGTTGGAAGGTCAATATTGGTTACACTTTTGAAAATGATATGCTATTTTGGATACATTTTTTTAGATACGCTACTTTGACATACTATTTTGAATACTATTTTGGAAACATGACTACTCTGGTATTGCCCTATGCCATTATGTCACATGCCTTGTCTTCCCCTACCCCTCAATTTGTGAGAAAGCCTATATACACCGCATTATAAGTCGATGAGTCGGATGACGTCATTAGTTGCCTTAGGAAGCAACCCACAAAACAAAGTGGACACATTAATGGTTTAGTCGTATGATTTGGACATTGGAGACTACAAATGGGATAATGGGACTCATTAGAAAGTAATGACTTTAAGCTTGTTAGTTGAGTTGTTGGTGTTGACCATGATATCAATGTCCGCCCTAGTGTTTGTGTTTCGGAGATGGTACTGATTCAGAAAAGTCAAAATCCTATTGGTCAAATTTTTTGTACAAATGAAAGATCTTCTTGCAAACTTTGTAAAGTATGATGAACTAGTAATCCTCATTAATCGGACCGTGTTATGATGTTTCTTCAAACAAAAATTTGGTTGATAGTCGAAATCATTGTAAAATGTTTCAAAGTAAATTTGTGATTCTAAGCGAATAGATTGTTTTAGTATAAACATGGTCTTAAATTTTTGTCCAAACGCCAATTTTCTTGAAATTCAAAAATCCAAACCATATATGAAAAATCGCTATTTCAATATACAAATATTTTGCAGACATATCTTTCACATGACTATAATCATCGAGAAATTTCAAACAAAGTTACTCCAAAATACATTCATGGTCAAAATTTTATTATAAATGCTTATAACAAATTTCAAAGCCATACCTCCAAGAGGGAACACGCACAACTCATGGGGAAACCTTGAGAATAATCACAATGCCTACATATTATGCGACCTTAGAAGTGAATCAAACACCTCTGTCCGAGACTATCAGTAGCGATGTGTCGTGCCTTGACACTATTCCTTCGGAGTGCAACCTTCCCACTCATCCCAGAAAATAAGACTCTCGTGTTGATCGAAACGCGTTGGAGTGAACAATCGATATACAATTTGTAACACCCGTTTCCCGGATACAAATAGGCCCCACCTTAGATGGAATTGACTAAGTTTTAACGTGATTGGCTAGTCAACGAATGTTAAGTTATAGTCAAACCCGATAGTCAAAGAAGGTGTTATATGGTTATGGGAAGTATATTGTGGCACAACTAGAATGAAAGAAGACTTGAGGGGCTTAAGTTGGTATAAACTAAAGTGTTATAATATGTAGTGTGGCCAAAATAGAAGGAAATGGATTTAAGGGACTTATTGTGTCAAATGACCAAAGTGGTGCAAGTAAATATCTAGCTACCTAGAACTTTCTACTCATTTTCTCATCTCTTCAAGAGATGGTGTGCGTGGTTCGGTTTGGAGAAGAGAAAAAGGGAGGGAAATAAGCTTGATGATGAAGCTAGTGAAAGGATCATGTTCCCATGGCAAGATTAAGCATAACCTTAATTCCCACAAGTAAGTAACCTCTTTCAAGCTAGTTGTTCATGAGATTGATCATCATATAACCAACCTAGGGTTATATGATGATTAGAGATGTTTAGAGGTAAGATAATGGTTTTATAAACCTTTGTTATGGTTAATTGGTTATGTGTTTAAAGTGTTTATGTTGATTATGATTAGAGATGTTTAGAGGTGCTAGTGAGGATGATGATGATGAATGATGATGGTGAAGGATGATGATGATGAATGATGATGGTGAAGGATGATGATGATGATGATGATGACGAAGGAGGATGATGGTGAAATAATGAATGTTAGCTTAGTTTGGAATCAAGGTAAGTAAACCGGTTATGATTTGATATTATAATGATTTCTATACATTATGTGTTATTTATTGTTATGATAAGGTTATTGAAGTGTTTGGATGATTGTGTGATGAGGAAGTAGATGTAAGGCTAGTTTGGCATAACTAGCAAAAGAGATTGAGAGTTTAGTTTGGATTGAGTGAAAGTGTTGGATCGATATACTCTGACCAAACTAACTTGTAGCTTGTCTACGGTTTAACAACTTTGAATGAATTCAAAACTATTAATAATGAAACACTGATATACTTTGCTAAGTATGCGGAATCTACTTCAACAAAGCTAAGAAGAATTAATAAACAACTTTGAATATTATTAAAACCTTGAACCTGCTTTCTTACACAGATTCACTAACAAACTCTAATCACTAATACTTCTAATAATCGACTAATACTTTTTCTCTAATCGCATATATTCGTATATCTCTAATGCCAACCTAGGGATCCTTTTATAGGCACAAGGAAAACCCTAGTCGGTTTACAAACTTGAACGACAAGTAATTCTAATTATAACTCTAATCTAATACGAACATTCTAGAATTACACATTAGTCCTTAAACTATTTGCATAGCAGTCCTTCAACGAGCAGCAGTACTTTGACTTAATTAGCAGTACTTTGACTTGAGTAGCAGTACTTTGACTTTCAGCAGTACTTTGATATTTCATAGCCCAACAATCCTCCCCTAACTTGAATTCTACTTGCTTGATTTCAAGTTCCTTTGTATGTCTTTAACTTCAACACTTTATCTTCAAGGAAAGGTTGTTTCTTTGAAATCTGTCTCGTTGTTGTTTTGTCATCATCAATGCAATCATTATCTTCAATCTTCATCAGCAACAATTCTTTTCAGCATCATATCTTGTCAGCAACACAGCATCATATTGACAATATGTACATCAGATCTTAAAAAGTTTCATACTATTCTCATCACTTCCAGGTGTGTTAACTCCTGTGAGAGGTGAATCATTGAAAAACTTAATGGATTTTGATGTCTCTTTACCAAAGCCATTAACTCTGGAGTAGCCAATGTTTAGATTTAGGAAAAACCATGGTACATTGATAACCATATGATTTTTAGCAAATCATCAGCTATCAACGAATTTGAGTAGTCTTTACCAAATAGCCGTTTGCTTTTGGACTAGCTAGTTCTTTTAGTACAATCACTACCATGGTGAACTAATTACCATATAATGGTTTTCCACAACCTTTACCACAAAGCCATTATCTTGTGGGCTAGCCAACTCTTCACTAACATAGATATGGTGAGTTGAAAACCATACAATTTTTAGTAAATTGCCAACTAAAAACGGATTTGATAATCACATCAGAGCCGTACCCTCATGATGAGTCAAACTCTTTCTTGTTTATTAAACATGGTGAGTTGATTACCATTTGTTGTGTAGTACAAGTACTAACACCATGCTGTTGCTTTCAAAACCATTTGTTGCTGTTTATTCTTTGTGCTTCAAAATGTTTTTGCACTTATCAAAAATTATTGACTTTATCAAAAGACTTTACTGGTTTTATGCTGCAAGCAGTACTTTGAGAAAGTACTGTTTGACTAGCAGTACTTTGAAGAAAGTACTTATTTTTCAAAAGATTTATATAATAATTAAATCATACCAGTAGTTATGCATTAATCTTCAGATTCAGTTGTCCACTTGATAAACAATTTTATGACCATCAATGCTACTTCATTCTCTTGTTCCACTTCCATTCCATGCTCTAGCATCCTGATCATTAGATCTCTTGTGAGTGGATATCTCTGTTCTGCTAGCATATGAATCATAGTGCCATCTTCTAACTCCAAAACATGTATTCCAACTGATTCAAAGAATCTCCATCTGTTAATCTCCCAGTTGTCTTGATTTTCCCACAAAGTACTGTCCTTTGTTTCCTCTGTCTCCCAGATTGTTGTGAGATCTCCTAACAATATCAAACCTACTCCTTGTGGTGGAATATGCTCAAAATAAGTTTGTACTTGGAGATATAACTGAAGCATATCATCTCTATCAATCAGATGTAGTATATCCCATAATGAATTAAACACTCTAAAACTTCCATCTTGTCTATGAAAGATCAGATAATTTCCTTCTTGAGATTCTACAACTGAAAAAGTAGATATCTTGGACTTCTTATCAGTATCTTCTTTCAATTTTGGATTTTCAAAGTCAACAACTCTAAGATAATTCCTGAGCTCATCAACTGTGTCTGTTCTTAATTCAACAGCTTCCTTGAACTTCTTTGATGGCTGTTCATCAGTAGTTCTTTTCCTCTTTGAGCTTCTTGTAACAGCTCTTTCCTTTCTTTTATCTTCAAGCTCCTTATCTTCAAAAGAAATAATGCTTGCAAGATCCTTTTCTATAGCCTCTCTAACAGCATCATACAGATCCTTCATCTCTGTATATGTCAATCTGACTAAACCTGTATATCCTTGACCTTTCAGATAAGCCATCATATCATTCCTTTCTCTAGCTTTACTAATTGGCCTTTTTGATTGAACAGTCTTCCTTGATTCTTCAGCATCTATCTCTGCTTGCAATATTCTAGCTGCTTCCTCATTTTTGGCAATCTGAATTTGTCTTAACTGTGCCAATGTCATCTTCTTCTTCTTCTTTTCTACCAAGATCCCTTTACCTTTATCTTTTGGATCTATTTCCTGAGTAGGTTGAGAAGAAGTATGATGTTGTTGTTCAACCTCATGAATACTGATGCCTCTTTGACTTGACATATTAAGCATAATGTCAGCAATTGTTTCATCATCACTGTTAGTATGAGCTATAACATCTTCTTCCTGAGCTGGTTTAGAAGGGCCAACTTCCTCTTGAACTTGACCTGAAGGACCAATATCTTCTTCAAAATCCAAAGTTCTAGGTGTAATAGTAAATTGCCTCTCAGTACCTTGTTGAGCAGTACTTTCAGCTTCAGCTCCTTCCAAGTTTATTTCCTCAGTATCACCACTTCTTACTTCAACAGCAGCTTCTTCCAAATTTATTTGCTCTGTTTCATCACTCTTCCTCTCAGCAGTATCTTGAGGAATATTTTCAGGTGGTGTCCTCTGAGTATCATCCATAAATCCAGCATCTTGTTCAAAACCAGCATCTTCATTCAAATTCTCTAAATTCCTCCCCAATTGGAATGAAGATTGCTTCTTTGACTTTTTCTTCTTTGACTGAGAAGACTTCTTAGGTATCTGACCACTCTGCTTCTGAGACTTTACCCATAATCTATGATGTTGAACTAGTGGCCAAACATACTTCTTCAATCTTTGAAACTTAGTCTTTAATTTGACTATCTTAGCAGCTTGAGCCTCACTCTCCTTTTTCAGCCTCTTTAACTCCCTTGTTAAAGCATAATTATCCAATTCTGCCTCTTCTCCTTCAAATTGCTTAGACATATTTGTGGAAGAATAATCATTAGGAGATGGTGGTTGATTCATACCTTGGTCTGACTCCTCATGAGTAGGAATGTCCATAGGAGCAGTATCTTCCCTAGTAGCAGAATGTGGAGAAGCAGTATGTTGAGAAGCAGTAGGTTGAGGAATACTATCTTCTCTTGAAACTGGAGACTCTTGGCTTGCTGATCCAGAATTTGCTTCTTGCTCTTGCTCTTGCTCTGCATCTCTAACAACTTGTGCAACTCCCAATATATGAGCAGTCAAAGGTGTATTGGTTCCAGAAAACTTGACACTTTGTTTAGATAGAAAAGTAAACACCTTTGGTGGAAGTTTGACAGTGGGTAAAAAACTTTGAGGTTTAGGGACATCCTCAAGTTGATTGTTCAAGAATAACTGAACAAACCTTGGATACATTAAGAATGGCGAACCATTAGCAATATGTGTAAGCATACCATCAAGAATTAGTCTTGAAAAGTTGAATCTTTGATCGGTAGCCAAACCCACTAATGCAGATGCAATATTTTGACCAAATTGATCAAAAGAAGTACTTTTCGGACTTAAACAATGAAGTAAGACATGAATGAGGTACTTCCAATGAGAACAAAACAATGGCTTCTGAAAAGTAAGTTTCGTCAGATCTCCTTCATAACCTATATCACTTAAAGTGTCCCAAAGCACTTGTTTTTCAAAACGAGCAGCCCCCCCTTCATCATTAAACATCAACACATCCCTAATCGTGGCTTCAGAAATCCGAATAGTTCGTCCAGCAACCGTAGCCCTAATCAAAGAATCATCTTCAATCGTTGCAGTAGCCCAAAATTCTTGCATCCAGGGACCAATAACATCAGGGTCAACTAAAATAGAGTAGTTGATGGAAGACCCAGTTAAGAAATCAATGATCGCATGAAAATCAACATTATCCCTTGTCTTGTCCAAATTAGCGATCATATTGTGTTTGCTAACAGTGA
The DNA here is from genome assembly GCA_021014915.2 of Artemisia tridentata subsp. tridentata. Classification (NCBI taxonomy): domain Eukaryota; kingdom Viridiplantae; phylum Streptophyta; class Magnoliopsida; order Asterales; family Asteraceae; genus Artemisia; species Artemisia tridentata. Next base: position 296,197,902 of record CP139503.1, read on the forward strand.
GTCGATTAGCCATGATGAGTGGTAGAGAAGAATTCGCCTTGAGTGTGTGTTTCGATAAAAAGATTGTGGTGTAAAAGCGAATGAGGGATCTTAAATACGGTAAAAGGCGGGGAAATAGGTGTGAGTTTCTTTAAATAGGATGGAAATAAATCAAACTCAAAATAATAAAGTTACCGTTTTGATTAACTTATTATCTCCGCCGTAAGGAATTAATTAACCGTAGCCCCACAATTTTTTGACCGTTGGAACAGTACGTCCACGTAAGCAGTACGTTGAAGCAGTACGTTGCTGATGCAGTACTTTAAGCAACAAAGCAGTACGTTCCATCTTCTTATCCACAATCAATACTCCAAACTAAAACCAAGAACTTGTAAATGGTTCATGCTTAAGTTCTAACTAATAGCTTATGTTGCCTCCCCTCAAATACAACATATAGTCTAAACTAAATTACTAAAAACCAATACTTTCATTAAGAACTAATAGAAAGTATACTAACTAATACTAAAGCCTCCCCTCAAATGTAGCCTAGTAGTTAATCATCCCAATGCTCACAACTAAGTGGTTGAATCTTGAAACATCAAATCCCTTAGTGAGTAGATCAGCTACATTATCATCTGTGTGAACCTTAACCACATTTATAAGCTTGTGCTCATAACAATCCCGAATGAAGTGATGCCTAATCTGAATGTGCTTGGTCTTGGAGTGATAAACTGGATTCTTCACAATGCAGATGGTACTCTCATTATCAATATTGATAGGAGTATTTTTGAAGTTGAATCCATAATCCAAGAGTTGATTTTGCATCCACAAAACTTGTCCACAACAGCTTGCAGCAGCAACATATTCTGCTTCAGTGGAGGAGGTTGCAGCAATTGTTTGCTTTTTACATTGCCAGGAAACTAATCTTCTTCCAAGATATTGACATCCTCCTGAGGTTGATCTTCTATCATAGTTATCTCCTGCATAGTCACTATCTGAAAAAGCTTCCAAGTGAAAAGGTGACTCCTTAGGATACCATAATCCTAACTTTGGTTGATGCTTGAGATATCTAAAAATCCTCTTGACTGCATACATATGTGAAACCTTGGGTGTAACCTGATATCTTGCACACAAACATACAGCAAACATGATGTCAGGTCTTGATGCAGTTAAGTACATAAGACAACCAATCATAGATCTATAAAGCTTGACTTCCACAGCTTGTCCATCTTCATCCTTGCCTAAGGGTTTATTGTTATCAATGGGTGTGGTGGCAGGCCTGAGATTAGGAAGGTCAAATCTTTTAAGTATGTCTGCAACATACTTTTCTTGGTTAATGAAGATTCCATCTCTTGTTTGTCTAACTTGAAGTCCCAAAAAAGAAGGTTAATTCTCCCATAGAACTCATTTGAAACTCCTTCTGCATAAGATCTTCAAATTCTTTCACCATAGACTTCTTTGTGGCTCCAAATATAATATCATCCACATATACTTGGACTAACATAATGTCTTTCTTATCCCTCTTGATAAACAAAGTCTTATCAATTGCTCCTCTCCTATAACCATGTTGTAATAGAAAATTTGAGAGTCTCTCATACCAAGCTCTGGGAGCTTGATGAAGGCCATATAGTGCCTTGATCACCTTATAGACTTTGTTTGGATGTGCAGGATCTTCAAAACCAGGAGGTTGTTTAACATAAACTTCCTCAGAAATTGTGCCATAAAGGAAAGCACTTTTCACATCCATTTGGTAGACAGGAAATCCCATGTATGATGCAAAGGCAAGAAATAACCTTATTGCCTTTATCCTTGCAACAGGAGCAAATACTTCATCATAATCCACTCCTTCTTCTTGGCGATATCCTTGTGCAACCAATCTAGCTTTATTTTTGATAACATTCCCTCTTTCATCTCTTTTGATTCTGAAAACCCATCTCGTACCAATGACTCTTTTGCCATCTGGTAAATCACATAATACCCAGACTTCTTGAAGCTTGAATTGTAGAAGCTCCTCTTGCATGGCTTCAACCCAACTTTCATCAGCTAAAGCTTGAGCTACCTTCTTGGGTTCTTCTTGAGATAAAAAGCAAGCAAACAGGCATGTTTGTTGATCCTTGTGATTCATCCTGTTTTGTTTGTAAACAAAGCTAAGTAAAGCAGTATGTTGCTTGGAAAGTCCTTTAACTTTGTTCCTTGTAACCACTCCTGAAGAGGGTGATCCAATAATGTTACTTTGAGGATGAGCTTTATGAACTCTCAATGTAGGAGTTGGTGGTACTGGAAGATCAGACTCCAAGTTAGTAAAATCAATGCCTTCATTGGAAAAAATACCTTCCGGATTAAGCTCATCATCAATTTCTTCTAAACCAGGAATGTTAGCATTATCCAAATTATCATCATCAACATTGGAATCATCAGCATTGTTCCAATTTGATTGTGCTAACACACCAGAAGTACTGTCAAAAAGATCATCAGTACTTTGATCAAAAGTACTGTGAACAGTATCTTGAAATTTACTCTTTTTCTTTGCAGCTTCATAAGCCTTCCTTTGTTCATCTTCATAGGATTGTGCTATAGTTTCTTGAAAAAGCATCCTATTAAGTTCATCTTGTATGGCTTGATCTTCATCAGATACTGTATTAGTTGGTTGAGCAGTACTTTGTTCCTCATAAGTAACTTCAGGTTCTTTGTCAGGAACATCTTCTAGTGTAACATTGACTCCATGAACAATGTACTGTGAATCATCTTCTTTATGATTAGCCTGATTCTCTTCTCTAACAGGAACATAATTCATAGATGGAGTGAACTTGAGATCAAGATCAAACATCCAATCAGGACCTTTACCTTTCTGAGTTTCCTTATCTTCCAAAAATTCAACATGAAGACAATCTTGTACCTTTTTGGTATTCCTGTTATAAACTCTAAATCCTTTGCTATTTGTACAATAACCCAATAGATATCCTTCATCTGACTTACCATCAAATTTTCCCAGAGAGTCAATGGTATTTAGAATAGTCAGAGAGCAGCCAAAAGGTTTTAGAAAATGAATGTTTGGTTTCTTTCCCATTAGTAACTCATAAGGTGTCTTCATCTGAGGTTTAGTTACTGAAACTCTATTTAACACATAGCAAGCAGTACTTATGGCTTCAGCCCAAAAGAGAATAGGTAATTGGGAATCTGCAAGCATTGTTCTAGCTGCTTCTATCAAAGTCCTGTTCTTTCTTTCTGCAACACCATTCTGCTGGGGTGTTCTAGCAATGCTAAACTCTCTCTTGATCCCTTTCTTGGCACAGAATTCATCCATATGCTTGTTCTTGAATTCTGTTCCATTATCACATCTAATACCTCTTACTTTTAGTCTTAATTGATTTTCAAGGGCTACTATCAGGTCATGGATAGCATCAAAGGTTTCATCTTTGAATCCCAAGAAAAAGACCCAACTAAATCGGCTACAATCATCTGTCACAACCAAGCAGTACTTCTTCTTGTTTAAACTCTCTACTGAAACTGGTCCAAACAGATCCATGTGTAGCAACTCCAAAGGTTCTCTAATATCTCTTTCCCCAAGCTTCTTACATGAAGCTTTATGTTGTTTACCCTTCTTGCAAGCCAAACATGAATGATCAGTCTTGAATGTTTTGGAAGGTAAACCTCTAACTAAATTTCCTTTGACCAGCTTGTTGATGTTCTTAAAATTAACATGACCTAGTCTTCTGTGCCACAAATTGTCTTCTTCCAATGATGCCTTTGCTACTAAACATGTTGCCCTTCCAGCAGAATTGAGACTCTTTAAGTCTAAACTGTACACATCATTGGTTCTTGGTACTCTCAATGTTACCAAGTGATCATCAACAAATTTGAACTCAGGGGAGAGAATGAGACATTCTGTATCAGTGAACAGAATTGGGTATTTCTTGTCACAAATTTGAGATACTGATAAAATATTGAACTTGAGCTCCTTCACATATCTAACATTCTCAAAATCAATACATCCAGCCTTGATTGTTCCTTTGCCAGTGATTCTCCCTCCATCAGGATCATTACCAAATGCAACTCTTCCTCCATAATATGCCTTAAAATCTGACAGGATCTCCTTGTCCCCTGTCATGCTGCCAGAGCAACCACTATCAACAATAATATGATCTTTAAGCTCCTCCTCTGGGTTGCCCTGCACATTAAAGAAAAGGGTTAGTTTCTTTTAGGAACCCAAGCCATTACTGACTTGTGTTCCCCTTGTGGAGTGACATACTTGAATTCCTTCAGTATGTAATCTCCACTGGTTTTAAAGGCATGGTCAATGATTATTTGAGTTGGTCCCATGTCCTGTGTTGTATTATCAACAACACTCCCTGTTTCACCCTTATCTGATGAAAGTACTTCTTGTTCCCCATCAGTACTTTCTTTCTTAACCCAATTTCGTTTGACCTTAGGTTTCTCTGATTTAGGTACTCTGCTTGAGGTGTAAGACCTTTTATATGAATTGAATCTCTTAGGTCTTCTATGTGAAAAAGTGTTAGCAGTACCATGAGTGGGTGAAAACTTATCAGTCCTTTGAGAAGGTACTTCTTGAGACTTAGCAATGTGTGAAGGTACTGGTGGTTTGGAAAACATTCTTTTCTGGTGAGGGTACCTATAGTCTTTAGAGAAATTACTATGGTTAACCCTATTTGAGTGATTCCAAACTGGTCTAGTCTCTCTTGGCTTATGGGTGGTAGATCTATTCTTTGGAAACTGACTTAAGTATTCTGAGTGTAAGTCACAGTGCTTAATCAAATGATCAGGACTATAGCATACATAACATAACTTTCTCTCCATATTCCCAAATCCTCTTCTATGATTAAAAGATTTCCTATAGTGAGCAGTATTTTGAAAAGTTTCTCTTGGAGGTACTGCTGAATGTCCAGCAGTACTTTGAAAAGTTTTTGGAGGAACTGCTTGTTTTTGAAAGGCTGTAGGAAACTTTTGATCATTACCCCTTTGAAAATCATTCTTAGGTTTCTCAGAACTAAATTGACCAGTAAGCTTCTTCCTAAACTCTAGGTTGTCTACACCATAACGAGAAACATCTGTCCTAAAAGGTTGAAACTGACCAGTGGGTGGAGGAACTGAGTGGTACTCCTTATCTTTCTTAAACTTAGGAGGTGATTCACTAATTGGTTCCTCATTCCTAGATGTGTTTTCTTCTGAGCTTGTAAGGTCATCATCACTAGGTGGAATCTCTTCCTTAGCACTAGGTGGGGTCTCTTCCTTATCACTAGGTGAGGTCTCATCTGAACTACTATCTTCACCATAACCTAGTCCAGCTCTACTGTTTATGACTCTTTGTTTTTAACAAATTGAACATGTGATAGACCAGCCTGTTTAATACTACCAAGTTTTTCTAACAAAGCATCTCTTTCCTTAGTAATCTTTTCTAATTCAGACACCTTACATCCTAACTTCCATTCACTTAATTTCAATTGGTAATCTTGTTGTTCATATTTTTCTGCCCAAGCCATTTCATTATTTTCATGTGTTAATATTTTGGCTTCCATTGACTCTAAAGTTAATTGATAACCAGCTACCTCAGACCTAGCTGTTCTACAATTATCTCTTTCAGTCACATATTCTTTAAGCAACTTTTGATAAACATCATTACACTTAGAGCATACCTCAGAGACATTGGATGAACTTGGTGAAGTGGCTACCATAGCAATCTGAACAGGTTCATCTTCAACCTCCATGCTCCATTCAAAGCTTCCAAGACCATCTCTTGATTCCAAAGCAGCATATCCAGGTTCCTCATCAAAAGCTGTGCCCCAATCAAACTCTTCCATTGCAACCATAGAATAGGTTACAGGTTCATCATCAAATTCAGCACTCCAGTCAATCTCTGCTAAATTTTCTTGAGCCACCAAAGCTTTTGGTTGTGATTCAGTAATAGGAACCTCCTTTCTTTCAACCTTGGGTTGTTCAATCATCCTGTTTGCCTGATATTTTGCAAACTTGCATTCCCTTGCAAAGTGTCCAAGCTTTTGACAATTGAAACATTCAATCTTGGATTTGTCAAAAGTTATACCTTGTTTGGCTTTGAAATCAATTCCCCTTCCTGTCTTGTTCATGAACTTCTTGATCCTTGCAGTGATCATAGCTACTTGCCATCTTATGTCAATCTCCTCTAAAGCATCTTCTTCAATCTGCAACAAGTCTTCTTGATAGGTAACAGGTAAAGTGGCTTGTTGTGCAAAGAAGGAACATACAACTTCATCAGAATTGGTGTTGTTTGTTGGTGATGGGTTGGGAGTAGTTGTGGTTGTGCAAACATGCTGTGAATCACCAACAGTACTTTGAGAAGGATAAGCAGTACTTTTAGTGGAAGTACTGCTTCTGTTTTCAGAAGACACAAAAGCTATGTTGTGAGTTTTCTGAGAACTGTGACCATTCATCTCTTGCTCGTACACTTTCAAATTGTTATAGAGATCATCAAAGTCCATAGATTCCAATCCAGGTTGTCCTCTAATCATAGTAGCAACCACATGCCAGACAGATGGCAAACTCCTTAAGAACTTCAAATTTGCATCTTCAACAGATACCTCTGCTCCATACAGTTCTAGCATACTAAGTAGATTTTGGAATCTGTCATAGGCAGCATCAAGACCTTCTCTTTCACCAACAGTGAAGGTTTCAAACTGCTGCTTCAATAAGTTTCTATGCATCTTCTTTGAAGCATCATTACCTCCAAATCTTGTCTTGATCGCAGCCCATAATTGTTTTGCATCCTTAGCATCATGAAACTTTAGTAGGTGACCATCAGGAATAGCAGACAACAGTATGTTGAGAGCCTTATCTTGATTTCTCTTTGTAGCTGCTGGCAAGGTTGGTTGAGGTGGTTTGGGTTGTCCTTCAACTTGTAAAGGTTCATCAAGAACAACATTACCATTGACAATTACATCCCATAGAGCATGGTCAGTAATAGCAAGGTACTGTCTCATCTTCATGCTCCAGAGATCATATTCTACCTTCTTGATGATAGGAATTCTGAGTGAGGTGATGGATGGGATAGGTGCAGCTTCAGTCGACATTGTTGAGGGTTTGTTAATAAATCGGTTTTAAGGGTTTCTTCTTAATCAGAGTCTCCACACAAGCTCTGATACCACTTGTTGGATCGATATACTCTGACCAAACTAACTTGTAGCTTGTCTACGGTTTAACAACTTTGAATGAATTCAAAACTATTAATAATGAAACACTGATATACTTTGCTAAGTATGCGGAATCTACTTCAACAAAGCTAAAAAGAATTAATAAACAACTTTGAATATTATTAAAACCTTGAACCTGCTTTCTTACACAGATTCACTAACAAACTCTAATCACTAATACTTCTAATAATCGACTAATACTTTTTCTCTAATCGCATATATTCGTATATCTCTAATGCCAACCTAGGGATCCTTTTATAGGCACAAGGAAAACCCTAGTCGGTTTACAAACTTGAACGACAAGTAATTCTAATTATAACTCTAATCTAATACGAACATTCTAGAATTACACATTAGTCCTTAAACTATTTGCATAGCAGTCCTTCAACGAGTAGCAGTACTTTGACTTAATTAGCAGTACTTTGACTTGAGTAGCAGTACTTTGACTTTCAGCAGTACTTTGATATTTCATAGCCCAACAGAAAGTGTGTAGGAAAGGTTGAGATGTAATGGTGAGGCTTTAAGCGGCTAAGGTATGTGTAATGTTTAATGTTGCAATGGAATGAATGGATTATGATGCTTAATGTGTGAATGAGTTATGATGCTATGTTATAATCGTTTTACTTACTAAGCATTCGTGCTTACGGTTAATGTTTCAATGTTTTGTAGGTTTGTGTTTGATGAAGGTATGCTTGATATGAGGCCCAAGGATTGGTAATATGAGATGTTAGAAGATGGTAAGAAAATAGGAGCTTAGGTAGGTACCGAGCTCAAGTCAATGTTGTACCCCGGGTGTCTTTAATGATTGGTAAACGTGCTTTCAAGAGTCAATGTACATTTATGGACGTCGAAGTAAATGAGTCGTCAATTGGTGTGTTATAGCATAATCAAAGTGTTTATGGTCTTGTTTAAAGGGGTGTTTGATATAACGGATAATTATACCCATTTTGGATTGTAACGGGTCAAATTGTTATGGAATGCGTTTAGTATGTTAGTTATAGTTTATATGTCAAGTGAATGATGTTGGTAATGATTATAACGTTGAAATGGTGTCAAATGGTTTGAGTGTATTGGTGTCAAAATGTGCAGATTTTGGCTTCAGGTAGTCTGTGTCAAAGTTACGGCGTAACTGATGTAGGTCCACGGTTTTATGGATCTAAGTAGCCTTTGTTACTTATTAGATAACTTGAATAAATCCAAATTAATCTAAGTGAGAAACTCTTAACTATTTGTTAATTGCTAATGCGGAATCTTAACAATAACAATGAAGAACACAATTAACTAACTTCGTAGTTCTATTAACTTTCAATCACAATATCGTACTTTTTCTCTCTAATATCATATAGCCTTAGGGTACCTTTTATACACCAAGGAAACCCTAGATACAAAACGTGTAGAACGATAAACGTATCTTCTAATAAGATAACTATATCATACGTATCCTTTCCTAACTTATAGCTAACTAACTTACTATAAAACATAAACAGATTTAACTAAATCTGTCAACCAGAATTAACTATGATACTATGCCTACCAGACTTAACAATGTACTGGCAGACTTAACTATTACAATATTATAACTAACAGACTTAACCATGTAACCCAGCAGACTTAAGTCTGTTCTTCATATTAAGTCTTCTCTTGTGATAATTCCTAACAATCCTCCCCTAACTTGATCTTCATGCTTCATGAACTTCAAGTTTCCTCTAAATAAGCTTCTTGAGGATTGAATCTTGAACCTTGGAATTATCTCTAAATCTGCAAAATATCATATCTAATCTTTATGCAGCAACTTTGACTTTAATAAGCTCTTCACCATCTGATCTCCAATTTATCTGATCTTTTCAGCAACCATGACTACTTGTACATCAATTCTTTAAAGTTTCATACTATTCTCATCACTTCCAGGTGTGTTAACTCCTGTGAGAGGTGAATCATTGAAAATTTAATGGTTTTGATGTCTCTTTACCAGATAGCCATTAACTACTGGAGTAGCCAATGTTTTGGTGTGTAAGACCATGGTACATTAATAACCATATGATTTTTAGCAAACCATCAGCTATCAACGGATTTGTTTTGTCTTTACCAAAAGCCGTTTGCTTTTGGACTAGCCAATTCTTTGGTGGAATGCACCTCACCTTGGTGAATTGATTACCAGTTATGGTTTTCCACAGCCTTTACCACAAGCCATACTCTTGTGGGCTAGCCAACTCTTCACTATCTCAGATATGGTGAGTTGAATACCATACAATTTTTGGCAAATTGTCAGCCATTAACGGATTTGAGCTATCTTTACCAGAGCCGTTTGCTCATGGATTAGTCAGTCCTTATGTGGGTTAGACATGGTGGACTAATGACCATTTGTTGTGTTAGTGTTTAGAGCACCTTCACCAAGTAGGAAGTTCCAATAATCCTACTTAACACCTTGAAAATTCTTTCAAACCTTTTCAAGCTCCCCAAGTTGCTTCCTTTAGTGACTGCAACTTAATCAAATCCAACAACTGATTGCATACCTCATCATCTTTATAACCCAATAGTTTCTTCTCTAGCATTACCTTGCAGACCCTTGGTGGTAGGGGATACTCCACTTCAGCCAACATATAGATGTGAGCACTCTGCAATGATAAGCAATGTACCTGACAACTCTCAAAGTATCTCCACCTAACAATTTCTTGCTGATATGGCAATTTCCAGACCTCATCAGTTTTCAATGGTGGTTCAACCATGACTTTTAAATTTCCCCAAAATACTCTTTCAAATTCTTCCTCAGGTCTGTTGTCACCATGTTTTATGTTCACCAACTTGTGTAATTCCCTGAGATCTTCCCTACTTACATCATTTAATAGCCCTTGAAAATTAACATAAATTACTTCTGTGTAATCTTCCCTAATGATCTTATAAACAACTTTCAACCCAGTCTTTATAATTTGATACTGAATAATTTTGGCTGGTTGAACTGGGCTTTCAGGGATTGATCCCATGGTGAACTCTTCAGATGATGGTTCCTCTTCCTCCTGCACTACATGTTTTGTTGCAGTCTTGCTTTTTCTAGCCATACTTTTCCTCCTTGTCCAAACTAAGACAGGTTTCTTCACTTCTTCAACTTCATCTTTTACTTGACTTGATGCTTTCTCAACCTCAGTTGCTTGTTCAACCATTTTCTCAGTCTCAATAACTGGTTCAGACTCTGTTACATTTTGTTTCTTGAAACCCCATCTCAAAGAATCTTCATAGTCAATGGGTCTGTACCCTTGATCTCTTTCATAAGCCCTTTGATACAATTGTAGAATATCTTCATATGGTTTTTCTTTCATCTCAGCAAAGGTTGAGTGCATCATGTTCTTCAGATACACCTTCATAGAATGCATATGTTCTACCTTAGACATTTTCTTGGGAATCTTAGATTTCTTCTGAGTCAGCTTTATCCTTGACATAAAGTCTCCCAAAGTATCTGAATCCTTCCTGGTATTTATGAAGTCTGCTAATTGTTTGGCTCTCTCCTCAGGTGTCAGACATGTATTAGCTTTTAGCTCTTCATACTTTGACCTCAATTCAGGATCACCCTCAATCATGGACACAATAGGATCATCTGTAGATTTTTCATGCAATTTCTTAGCCAATAGCTCATCTTGTCTTTTAATTTCATCCAATCTTTCTTGTTCAGCTGAATCCTCTGCTTGTATCCTAGCTATCTCAGCTAGAGATGCTTCCTCTTCTCTTAGCTGCTTCTTTGATTTCTTGGCTTTAGGAGTTTCAATAAGAATCTGCTTTCCTTCCCTTTGAGTTTTTGCAGACTTAACTTCTTGAGCAGACTTATCACCACCAGAATTAACCTCACCAGACTTATTTTGAGCTGGTGTTTGGAGTACCTGTTCTTCTTCATCCAAATTCCTCCCCTGTTTGGAAGAATTTTCATCCTTACCCTCCGGATCATCAAAATGAACTCCTTTCTCCTTCATAATCCTCTCCATTTTCTTGACTTTCTTTACTAAGGTCACAACAGCACTTTTCAATGATTTGTTGGTCTTTTCCAATGTTGTTACTCTATTGACTAAAGTAGGCACCAGTTGTAGAAGACCCTCTATAGTCATAGATGGAGATTCCTCCTCCTGAGTAGGATTTGGAACCTAGGTTTGTTGTGGTGGTGAAGGTGGTGTGGGTGTAGGTGACCTTTGCTGTGGTGTAGGTAATCTTGGTTGTGGTGTGGGTGATCTTGGGACTTCCTGGGTTGGCTCTTCATGTGTTGGTGATGGGGAGTGAGCCACTGGTTCAGTAGTAGATGTACCTGCAAGGTTAGTAGCACCAGAAAGCATAGCAGGTAATAATGGCCAATGTGTCCCAGAAAAACCCCTTTTCATATTAGCAAAGATTTTATCCTTAAAAGCTACACTCACATAAGTCTGCACTTTATTTTCAGTTTCAAAGTTCAAAATCATTTGCAGAAATCGAGGATACATCAAGAATTTGTGTTTGCTGTTGACATTTGCTACCATGCCATCAAAAATCAGTTTTGAAAAATTAAAAGTCTTTCCAACTGAAAGCAGACCAAAGAAGAAGCAATATTGGTTCCAAACCGATCCCATCCTCCACTCTTTGGACTTAGGCAATGGAGCAAATGATGAAGTAAAAACTTCCACTGAGGTGAGAAAAAGTTTTTCCAAAAGGTAAAAGTACCATCAGTGGGATAGCCTATGTTTTTCATACCCTCTAAAAGTTGTAGGTTAGGCAATATGTAATCCCCTGAAGCATCATTCAATTGAAGACTACTCCTAATGGATGCTTCAGTGACAAAGAAGTCATGGGTGTCTACGGTAGCCCTTAACTGTGGAGTCCCATCAGCAAGTGTTGTAGAGGTAACGGACCCCCAAAATTGCTTAACTAGGGACGCATAAATAGTAGGATTATGAGTTAAAGAATACCGAATGTAAGAATCTCTCAAGAAATCCACTATCCGCTCAAAACCTTCACTTTTATTGGGTTTCTTCAAGAAACCAACCTGATTGTGCTTGTCACAAAACTTTAGAGAAGCCATAGATGAGATAATGATTAAGTGCTGGTTGAGAATAAATTGGGGTTTGAGGATTAGTAGTGAAAACAGAGTATCTTAGGCCGAAAATAATGATTTCTTTAAAATTGGAAGTAAATAACAGATAAAAGTGAAAAATTTATCAAATTTTATCCTTATATACCCCTTTTCCCGAAAAATGAATAACGGTATTATATAATATGAAAAATCATTTTATGACTGACCAGACCTAACGGTAATAAATTGTTTTTCACATTTTTTCACTACCAGACTTAAAAATGGTCAACCAGACTTAACCACTGACTCACCAAACTTAACCAAAATATCAGACAAACAAACCTAGAAATCATTAGCAAGGCTTCTTAGTACCACCAATCCGTGCTTTTCCTGGAAAAATTAGGTCCAAAACCAAAAAAAATACACAAACATATGTTTTTGCAACCAAAATAAAAAACACTAACTACCAGAACTAACTTTAAAGCTACCAGAATTAACTTCTACCAGAATTAAAGCTACTAAGTACTGGTTCTATTTTACAAACTATACATTTTACCTCCCCTTAAATGTAACCTCCCCTTAAATGTAGCTATGGGTTTACCATTCCAATATTAACCACTAAGTAATTAAACCTAGGTCCATCAAAAGCTTTGGTTAATAGGTCTGCTACATTAAAGTCTGTGTGTATCTTTTCCACTCTAATTAGTTTCTTTTCAAAGCAATACCTGATGAAGTGATGCCTTATTTCTATATGTTTAGTTTTAAAGTGATACACAGGATTCTTGACTATACAGATAGTACTTTCATTATCTATGTGAATTATAGTATTCATAAAGTTCAAACCATAATCCAGCATTTGATTCTGAATCCACAGGACTTGTCCACAGCAATATGCAGCAGCTACATATTCAACTACAGTAGTTGATGTAGCCACAATGGTCTGCTTCTTGCACTGCCAAGAGATTAACCTACTTCCCAGAAATTGACAACCTCCAGTTGTGGATTTCCAATCAAGACTTGCTCCAGCATAGTCACTATCTGAATAAGCTTCCAGGTCAATTGATGATGATGCGTGGTTTTGCAACCTTACAACAGGTTTTACCTCTCGAGGGATCTCAAGAGGCTTACAACCCCACCAGGCAGTGTACCTGACCGATGTAGTATAGTGTAGTGGTAAGTACGGGGGATTGATCGTTCTCCACAGGGAATAGTGTCGTTAGGATTGAAAAACTACTTTAATAGGTCTAAGGGTGAGAGAAGATTCTTTTTGTATTTTTATATTTTTTTTGAAAGCAAGTAAAATCTCGGGTTTGAAAGAGTGGGCGGAATTAGTTGCTAGTCAACTAACCCAAATAACTACAAATGCAAATAAAATAAAATAACTGAAAATGAAAAGAGTTGTGAAACTTATGTGGAGAGAAATGTGTTTACTCAGATTTCCTTACTCCCTAACTATCTTTTACCGGTTGATTAGTGTGTATTAATTGCGTGGATGACGGGTGTATTCCTTAATACCAATCGTGGGGTGGCGTACGTACTTCCCCAACTCTACAAGCTCCTACTTCACTCCTATGTCGAGCCGGCTAAGAAGCTCCTAACATGGGATCACTAGAATTCGCTCATGCATTAAATACAACCATAAAAACCTTAGTACGCATTGGTTCATGTTTCTTAAGACGTTCAAGCAAGTTACCGTATAGGAAGTTAGCCAGTTTTCTTAAGCCTAACATCGATAGACAATCATCCAATACAATCAATAACACACTAATAACCAATAATCAATAGTTAGGTTTCATTAGATCTAAGCAAACACAAGATAAATCTAGCCTAGCATGTTAATTAAAAGACAAGAACAAGATGTAATCAAACAACACATAAACATATTGATTGATTAAATGAATACTTATCTTCAATTAAACATGGGAGATCCAAGGGTATGAAAACCCTTAAAAATGGCAGAAATTCGTCTTAGGGTTTCTCCTCACAAAGTTGCACACCAATGACAAAAAATTGCAAAACTATATATAGAGTTTAAGGGCTGACGGCGTCACGTTGTAGATCTTGACGCCGTCACCTCGCCGTGTCTAGGGTTCCCGGATGGCCTTCTTGACGCCGTCCCTCTTTAGTGCTCCAAAATCCGCTCTGGCTTATCAAAGGTTGACGCCGTCAGAAATGGGCTTGACGCCGTCTCTCTTTAACTTAAACCGTGATGGCCTTGATCACCTTAAAGGGTGACGCCGTCAGACTTTCCATTGTAAAATTCTCTGGCTTATCATGTGTATTTTTCATATCCACCTTTTTTGCCAAGCCGTGACGCCGTCTGGAACAATCCCTGACGCCGTCAAAGGTACTTTTCCAGCCGATTTTGAGACTTTGTCGTTTTCTTCACTTTTATGCTCCAAAAACGTCCAAAATGCTTCCTTTTCCAGATTTCTTCTCCAAAGTACCTAAAATGACAAAAGGAACGATTTAAGGCAATATTTGATCAAATAAATACGATTTAGGGCTTAAATGACCCCCTAAAAGCGGTACACTTTTCGCTTCATCAAATACCCTTACACTTGAGATTTGCTTGTCCTCAAGCAAATGCGCTTTTATTCTAATCAAAATACAAGTTAGGGGTCATTTAACGCTAATATAAAAGTAATTACAACAAATAGTCGTTCCACTTTAATCATAATAAGCAAGGAGATTTCAAACTAGCACCTCACAAGTAGTGTTTAGATACTCACATCTCTCAGGTGTCATCAAAATAAATCTCATAAATGAAAATGGATAATATCTCTCACTACATGTCATAGCAAATAGATTACCATAGGCTTGGGAAAGGATCAAAAACCTCCTCCACTAGGCGTAAGCACCTAAGATAAACTATCAAAGAGGGCTTTTAAATGGGTTATAACGTTAGGTGTAGGGATATGATAAACACGGTTTTGTTGGATAAGGGATATTTTACTGGTGGCGAGTTAAAGATCTTGATTAATTACATGTACAATATGGCGTTGCTAAGCCAAGACTAGACTCGACTTAAGCTAATGAAAAAATAACAAAAAGATAAAATAAACATAAAATGAAACGGGATGGTAGTCCGTTTTTTTTTTTTTTTTTTTTTTTTTTTTTTTTTTTTTTTTTTTTTTTTTTTTTTTGACATACACTCTTGCCCTACCATCCAAAATAATACATCATAGGGGCGTTGCATTCCCCTTACACTTGAACTTTTACATAACTTTACAAATAACTATTCTAATGACTCGAATTAAGATAATCGAAAAACTTGGAGTACTTTTAAAATATTTAGCACATATGGGGGTAATAATGATGTTCTTCCCCATTACTCCATTACACTAGTACTTTACCCATGAGTCCCAATCGTCCCAAAACAATATGTACAAGGATATGACTCGACTTAGCAACCATGTAATCAATTAGATAATTAACTTGGGGTTTAAACAAATGTTGTCACAATAATGCACTAAAAATGAGTGCATACAAGGTAGGCTAAGGCGATTTGGGTGTACATTTAAGTGGGGTGTAACAAATTCTTCCTTTAAGTAAAATGCTTAAAGGTCGAAATGAAAAGATAGGCTCTGAGGGGTGTACTAGGGGTATCGTGTACTAAAAATGAGTACAACGCAAAGGGTGTGGGAGAATTACTTGACCAATGTAGCCAACGTAATTATAACAAAAACACAGGTGTAAAACAATGGGTTAATCCTAATGCCTCTTATCATGTAGTAAATCTAACTACACGAATGTAGTCTCACTTGTGGCCTCGGAATGGTCCTAACGCAAGTTCTAGAATCTAAGTGCTACCGGTACACACATCATAGCATAAATGCTTTTCCTACCAATTCTAGGGGCGAACCTCACATATTTGGGGGTGGAAAATTTTTTAGTGGTACGGTTTTGTGCTAGTCATATAACTCCTATCCGTGAGACGCTCATTAAGATCAAAGTTTCACTCCTATCCGTGAGACGCTCATTAAGATCAAAGTTTCACTCCTATATGTTGTAAAAAATTTTAAATTTGGCACTAAAATTACCCTAACAGGTATTTCTCTCAGTTTTATTACACATCTACCATTAAACAAACAAAAATCAAGCGTAATTGCATTCTCTAAAGTATCGTATTTTACCCCCCCCCCCCCCCCCCTTACACTTAAGATGAACATTGTCCCCAATGTTCAAATAACAAGATGTAAAAGTAATAAAGTAAAAGAATGAAATCAAATACTCCCCTGATTCGCTTGGTGGATAAAGAGGTAACATGGTTAGATCTTCTTCCAAGGTAATGTCGAAGCTCCAGGACTAAAGCATCGCCACAAGCTTGATTCCACATACATTTCCTTGTCCAAAATAACCTGTTAAACCTGAGAAAACAAACACGAAAACCTGCATAACATCGGCGGGATAAATTCTATATATAAGGATATAATGCTTGTGGAATGATAATTTTGCAGTTTCCTGGGGATTATAAGTTAGAGATTTAATAAAAACTTTTTATGAAAACAAAACTTTCAAAAAATTTTAGAAAATTAACACCTGACGCCGTCAGGTTGTAAATCCTGACGCCGTCAGAAGTGATCTGACAGAATTCTCATGTTAAGTTTCCGGAAAATTTCTGGAAAAACCTATACCTTACTTCCTGGAATTCCTGCAAAATATCATTATGACTCGATACAAGCATTTGACTCAAACAAGTACTAATATGTATGTTAATTTAATATTATTACGATTCATGTTCATTTGTGTTCTAATAAACCGATTTGGATTTCCCTTACACTTATCTTTTGCAAAATACCTTTATATGTAGTTAAGACGAAGTTAAAAACAAGATAAAGCATTTTCACAATTTACTTTTGAACATGAATCAATAATAATAAAAATTAAACATACATACGGAAACAAATAAAATCAAACAAACAAACAAATAAACACACAAAGCAAATAAAGCTTGGGTTGCCTCCCAAGAAGCGCTTGTTTTTGTTCGAGTCACGAGCCTGACTCTACCCTTATTTAACGGAAATAGGGGAGGTTTTCCCTACACTTAGGATTAAGTGTGGGTGAAAGTAGCGATACACACCCTTAGGGTGGAAATATGCCACGTGAGGAAAGAGTGGTGGATGAATTATATACTCAAAGGGGTGTGCTCCTTTCATCATAACCTTACCTAGTTCACTTTGGTCAATGGGTGAATTAAAGTTTTCTCCTAAAAAGGGATCATCTTCTATCAACTTCGAGAGATTCCTAGTTGGGAATCCATCTTGACCTAATAAACCCGGTTTAAACCCATAATGTTTCTTGTGATCAATCATGAATGGGTGATGTAAGTATGTAAGGTCATGGTTCACTCCTATGTTAGCTTCCACTCCACATGGCCTAGAGTCTACTACCTTAATCTTAACATTACCCGGACTACATGGTTTGATGGGTGGATCGGGACCTTTTTTAATTCCTAAATTCACATCTAAAGATGGAAGATTAGGTAACGGTTTTGGTTGAGGCTCCGGTTCATCAAAACTAGGAACTTCCATAGAACTAAAAGAAAGGTTATGACTACAAGTATTCAAACCTACATCCTCTAGTTGTGTTTGGTCCAAGGGTTCTACTTCTATTGGGGTTCCTATAGTCTCTTCTACATCTTCTGGGTAAGTCACGGGTGGTGTGTGTGCCTCAAATGATGGTAGGACTTGTAGGGTACTTGGTGGGCTTGGGTTCTCTACTATATCCTCCATCACATTAAGATCACCAATGTGTTCATCTTGTATTATGGTAGGGCCTAACCATGACATGCAGCTAGGTGGCTCAACTCTACCCTCATGTGTGTCGTATGTTTTGGTGAAATCTATCCCACTCATGCAACTAACCATCTCAGAATCTTGGTTTGATTCTAAGTCCATGTTCTTAGAAACTAGGTCTCTTTGCTCATACGAATCCACCAATTCGTTCCACTTATGGGTCATGGTTAGGAAGCTTTCCTCAAAATTCATCCAAAGGGCCTGACTAAAAGGAATTGATCCAGATAATGCTCGTCTAATAGAAATCTCACATGCATAGAATTCATTAAACCCATTTAACCTTACCCCTAACTCCTTTTGGAAATCACAAAGATCACACAAAAATTCATAGGAATAATAGGAAACAAATCTATTGGTGAAATATAATTGTTCCTCAATTGTCAATGATCTAAATGGAATTTCATCCATCATAGTGACAAATGAAAATGGTTTTACAAACAAAGGCCACAAAGAAAAAGATAGACTACAAGAAATCCTAGAAAAATAAAATAAAAATCTCACTAGAAAGGAATCTAGTGAGTAGACCTAATAAAATAAAAATTCAACCTAAACAATAACTATTCCCCGGCAGCGGCGCCAAAAACTTGATGCGTGGTTTTGCAACCTTACAACAGGTTTTACCTCTCGAGGGATCTCAAGAGGCTTACAACCCCACCAGGCAGTGTACCTGACCGATGTAGTATAGTGTAGTGGTAAGTACGGGGGATTGATCGTTCTCCACAGGGAATAGTGTCGTTAGGATTGAAAAACTACTTTAATAGGTCTAAGGGTGAGGGAAGATTCTTTTTGTATTTTTATATTTTTTTTTGAAAGCAAGTAAAATCTCGGGTATGAAAGAGTGGGCGGAATTAGTTGCTAGTCAACTAACCCAAATAACTACAAATGCAAATAAAATAAAATAACTGAAAATGAAAAGAGTTGTGAAACTTATGTGGAGAGAAATGTGTTTACTCAGATTTCCTTACTCCCTAACTATCTTTTAAACCCGGTTAATTAGTGTGTATTAATTGCGTGGATGACGGGTGTATTCCTTAATACCAATCGTGGGGTGGCGTACGTACTTCCCCAACTCTACAAGCTCCTACTTCACTCCTATGTCGAGCCGGCTAAGAAGCTCCTAACATGGGATCACTAGAATTCGCTCATGCATTAAATACAACCATAAAAACCTTAGTACGCATTGGTTCATGTTTCTTAAGACGTTCAAGCAAGTTACCGTATAGGAAGTTAGCCAGTTTTCTTAAGCCTAACATCGATAGACAATCATCCAATACAATCAATAACACACTAATAACCAATAATCAATAGTTAGGTTTCATTAGATCTAAGCAAACACAAGATAAATCTAGCCTAGCATGTTAATTAAAAGACAAGAACAAGATGTAATCAAACAACACATAGACATATTGATTGATTAAATGAATACTTATCTTCAATTAAACATGGGAGATCCAAGGGTATGAAAACCCTTAAAAATGGCAGAAATTCGTCTTAGGGTTTCTCCTCACAAAGTTGCACACCAATGACAAAAAATTGCAAAACTATATATAGAGTTTAAGGGCTGACGGCGTCACGTTGTAGATCTTGACGCCGTCACCTCGCCGTGTCTAGGGTTCCCGGATGGCCTTCTTGACGCCGTCCCTCTTTAGTGCTCCAAAATCCGCTCTGGCTTATCAAAGGTTGACGCCGTCAGAAATGGGCTTGACGCCGTCTCTCTTTAACTTAAACCGTGATGGCCTTGATCACCTTAAAGGGTGACGCCGTCAGACTTTCCATTGTAAAATTCTCTGGCTTATCATGTGTATTTTTCATATCCACCTTTTTTACCAAGCCGTGACGCCGTCTGGAACAATCCCTGACGCCGTCAAAGGTACTTTTCCAGCCGATTTTGAGACTTTGTCGTTTTCTTCACTTTTATGCTCCAAAAACGTCCAAAATGCTTCCTTTTCCAGATTTCTTCTCAAAAGTACCTAAAATGACAAAAGGAACGATTTAGGGCAATATTTGATCAAATAAATACGATTCAGGGCTTAAATGACCCCTTAAAAGCGGTACACTTTTCGCTTCATCAATAGGCTTCCAGGTCAAATGATGACTCTCTAGGTTACCAAAGACCCAAATTGGGTTTGCCCTTTAGATATCTAAAGATCCTCTTTACAACATGAAGAAGTGAAGTCTTGGGAGTAACCTGAAAACGAGAACAAGCACAAACTGCATACATAATATCAGGCCTAGAGGCTGTTAGATACATAAGAGAACCTATCATAGATCTGTATAGATGCACATCCACATCATCAGCATCCTCATCTTTTGTTAAAGGCACTTTGTTCTCCATTGGTGTGACTGCTGTCTTCACACTTGCAAGATCAAACTTTTTCAGCATCTCAGCAACATACTTGTCTTGAGAAATGAAAAGTCCATCCTCCTTTTGCTTCACTTGTAGTCCAAGAAATAATGTGAGCTCTCCCATTGAACTCATCTGAAATCTTCCTTTCATCAGTGCCTTAAACTCTTCACACCAAGACCTTTTTGTAGAACCAAAAATGATATCATCTACATAAACTTGGACTAGAATGATATCTTTCTTGTTCCTTTTAATGAACAAGGTCTTGTCTATCACACCTCTCTTGTACCTATGCTCTTCAAGAAATGTAGAGAGTGTAGCATACCAAGCTCTGGAGCTTGATGTAAACCATACAAAGCTTTGATGACTTTGTAAACCTTCTTGGGATGAGCTGGATCAACAAAACCAGGAGGCTGATGAACATACACCTCTTCCTTAATAGTGCCATACAGAAATGCACTCTTGACATCCATTTGATAAACTATGAATCCCATGTAGGATGCAAAGGCCAAAAATAACCTAATAGCTTCAATTCTAGCCACAGGTGCAAAAACCTCATCATAGTCTATCCCTTCCTCTTGTTTATATCCTTGTGCAACCAATCTTGCCTTGTTTCTGACCACAACTCCTCTTTCATCCTTTTTGTTTCTGAAGACCCACTTTGTGCCAATTATCTTTGCCCCATGTGGTAGATCTACCAGAACCCATACTTTTTGCAATTTGAATTGCAACAATTCTTCCTGCATTGCTTCCAACCAACTCTCATCTTCTAATGCTTCAGAGACCTTGGTGGGTTCCTTTTGAGAAAGGAAACAAGCAAACAGACAATGTTGTTGATCTTTATGGTTGACCCTTTGCTGCTTCATAACAAAACCCAAAAGTGCATGAGTTTTAGGTTGTTTCTGCACTATGCTTCTAGTTTGAACTGCAGACATGGGATCACCAATGATTTGACACTTTGGATGAATGTTGTGAATCCTGAGTGTAGGAATGGGACTTACATCCACTGCTGTGGGTAAGTTGTTGAAGTCAGTAACCACCCCATCATCATCATAAGATGCTTCTTCAAAGATCCCTTCACTTGGCTTATCAAAAAGTTCAAGTTCTGGCATCTCAGTATCATCAAAAGCATCATTTGGAGTAGACTTAGGCTTAGCAGAATTAACAAACCCACTACCAGAATTAACAAAGCCATTACTAGAATTAAGTGAGTAGGTACTGGTAGTCTTTTTCCCAAGATGCTTGTTAGCTAAAGCATTCATTTCATCTCTGAAGGATGGAATATCTTCTGAAATCTTTGTAGGAGAAGCCTCTTTCCCTTGTGCTTGAGGCTTGGTAACTGGTTCCTTCTTCTTAGAAGACTTCTTTGTTCCTTCATGATCTGTATCAAGGTTGATTACAGATGTGGGAACAACAATAAGCTCTTCAATCTCCTCTTCTTTGTCAGAAGTATTTGTATCAGAAGTAACTTGAGTACCTGCATTGTTAGTTACTTCTTTGGAACCTGCAAGAGGGTTAGCTTGATTCTCCATAGAAACAGGAATATAGTTCATAGAGTCAGTTAAGTAATCAATATCGAACATCCATCTATAACCTATTCCCTTCACATTAGGTTTTTCCTCAAGAAAATTAACATGAAGATTCTCTTCTACCCTCTTGGTCACTAAATTGTATACCCTAAAGGCTTTACTATTCAGTGCATATCCCACTAAAAATCCCTCATCAGACTTTCCTTCAAACTTTCCAAGCATACTAAGAGTATCTAAAATTATAACATGGCACCCAAATGGTCTTATGTAACTAATAACTGGTTTATGGCCAAATATAAGCTCATAAGGTGTTTTATTCTGAGGTTTGGTCACTCTCACCCTATTGAATATGTAGCAAGCAGTACTGACTGCTTCAGCCCAAAAGGTTGTTGGTAAGAGTGAGTCTGCTAGCATTGTCCTAGCTACCTCAATCAGGGTCCTGTTCATTCTTTCAGCAACTCCATTCTGCTGTGGAGTTCTAGCATTACTATACTCTTGCTTGATTCCCTTATTTCTACAAAATTCAAGCATGCTCCTATTCTTAAACTCTGTGCCATTGTCAGATCTAATAATCTTAACCTTATGGTTAAGCTGGTTTTCTATCTGCCTAATAAAAGTTTGAATCAAGTCAGAAGTTGCATCCTTCTTAGACATAAAGAATACCCAACAAAATCTAGTGCAATCATTAGTAATGACAAGGCAATAACTAGCATGATTGATACTCTGCACAGAAGTAGGGCAAAAAAGATCCATATGGCAACGTGTGTAAAGGCTCAGAGATAAACCTTTCTAACTTAGCCTTACAAGTAGCCCTATGCTGTTTACCCTTGTTGCAAGCTACACAGGTATGGTCATTCTTAAAAACCTTGGAAGGTAAGCCTTTTACTAGGTTATTCTTCACAAGTTTGTTTATGTTCTTATAGTTAACATGACCCAACCTTCTATGCAACAATTTAGATTCATCAAAAGTAGCTTTTGCAATCAAACAGGCAAAACCTTTTACAGGTTCAGGTTGCTTCATATCAAAGCTGTACATATTGTGTTGTCTTGGGACTTTGAGAAGTATCTGATTTTCATCAGGCATCTTAAAGTTAGAAGTCAACACAAAACATTCAGATTCAGTAAAAAGCACCTTATGCTGCTTATCACAAATTTGTGATATTGGAAAAGGTTAAACTGCCCAAGTTCTTTTACAAAGGACACATTATCAAATTCTAAATTGCCCACAACTATTCTTCCTTTACCAGTGATATATCCTTTGCTACCACCAAAAGTAACAGAACCTCCTTTGAATTCTTGAAAATCCTTTAGATGATCCATGTTACCAGACATGTGCCCTGAGCATCCACTATCAAATATACCTCTATCTCCCATGTTCTTGAGTGGATGTTCCTGCACATAAAGAAGAGAGATTAGTTTCTCTTAAGGACCCAGGCCTGTGCAGGCTTGGGTCTGCCTTGTGGATCAACATACTTATATGTCTTGTATGAACATGATCCACTGTTGCTTTGGGATTGGTAGGTAAGTTCATTCTTAAAATGATCCCAAGCCCAACATGCTGAGGCCTTAACAGCAGACCTCCCATTCCCCCTTACAGCATTAGAGTTTGAAATTTGTGTTGTATTCTTAGCAATGGGTCTCCTCACAGGGGAATGTGATTTTGCAAAAGTATTTCTTTGATTATGTGTGTTCACATGTGGTCTATTTACTGGTTGTCTGGGTCCGAATTGATTAAACCACCCAGAATTAACATTTGGCCTCACAGAGTTAAAATTTGGCCTGACAGAATTAAAATTTGTTCTACCAGCATTAATGGTTGGTCTACCAGTATTTGTTTGT
This sequence comes from Artemisia tridentata subsp. tridentata, assembly GCA_021014915.2. Taxonomy (NCBI): domain Eukaryota; kingdom Viridiplantae; phylum Streptophyta; class Magnoliopsida; order Asterales; family Asteraceae; genus Artemisia; species Artemisia tridentata. The sequence continues at coordinate 296,221,595 of CP139503.1, forward strand.
GCTGGTCTGTGAACAAAATTATTTGCATGATTAATCCTGTTTGCATTATTCCAAACTGGTTTAGCATTCACATGACCAGTATTAACACTCTTCTGCCTAAGTTCAGCCTCTCTCAACATTCTTTTCTCATGAAAATCACAATCTTTAATTAGATGGCTGAGGCTACCACAAACAAAACATCTTTTAGGAGCAAATGTATAACTTTTCCCTTGCTTTTTTCTCATCCTATCAGATTTTGGTGACCCTTGACTTTTAACAGATTCCCTAGAAGATTTTATGTGTGTATCACAACTAGGTTTGTCTGTATTAGGTTTGGGTGTAGTCATAACTGATTCACTATGCTTGACAGACTTAGACTCAGAAACTTCTGTTGGTTTACTTTCTGATTCTGATTTAGACTGCTCAAAAACATCTCTAATGGATCCTTCACTGTCATTAGTTTGACAGGTAGAATACTCACTTGATTTGTCATCTGAGTTGACTGTTTCAGGCCTTTGTGGTCCTTTTTTACCATACACAAACAAAGAGTCATCAAGGTCTTCCTTTTGTAGAGCTGTGTAATCTCCACTTAATGGAGGTGGCACCCCTTTAAACTCATTAGTTTTTATGAACCTATTGTATATAGGTTTATTGTAGGTTACGAAGATATCTTAAACACACACTCGTTAGAACTAATAAACATACGAACTACTACACTAGATTAAGCTACGTATGAAAATGAATAAGCTAATAAGCAAAACTAGAGAAGAGAATAAGAAGAGTGGAAGGCTTTCAATTAATCAAACGTTACACTGACAGAGCTTTTGCAATACACATGAAAACCAATAATAATAATGATGCCCTTTCCTTCTATTTATAGGCAACTACTTAGGGCATCCATGTGCTTAATCTTTCTATAAGGAATTAACAAGGGTGGCCGGCCCATGGGCTACTAATGGACCGGTCACTTAATACAAACATTATAACCCATATCGTGCAACATAATAACTAAATGAACAAGACTTGAACTTAATTAAAACATGTTCCTAACAATCTCCCCCTAAGTCTTGATCATCAATGTTGCTCGACGTCTTCTTTGCTTCATAGGCTTCTGACGTCTTTATAATCTTTGTTTCTTTGTTCTTGAATGATGATGGTATGATGTTGTCTCGATCTGCCAATCTCGAACGTCTTCTCGTCTTCTCCATCATGCTCATATGTCTTTGACTTGTTTTGAATCATATATCGAACTTTTGATGTTACTGAGTCTTTGTGAAAACATTACTTCAAGATATGAACATGATGGAGTCTTGATGGTCGAACTCCAGCTCCTCAGCAGCAGCAGCAGCAGCAGTAGCAACAGCAGCATCAGCACGAACCAACCGGTACTTACAGGCTCAGACTTGAGATCATCAACAGCATAGCGTGAAGACTTTCTCAAATCCTAACCCAGACCGTTCTGAACCGGATTCCCCCGAAAGGGATTACATGGACACACCGAAGTGCACCCACGATTCAGTGAGTCGCTGGAGATCACCCCACGACTGTAGACCATTTTGGAGCAAACACTAAGCGTAACCCACAAGGAGTTACCGAAGTGACCTGCTGACAGAGTTGTTTGATGTTGCTCTGGCAGGATTTCCATTCAATCATTGATAATCACAATTGTGACTTCTCTCATGAATGTTCTTGGCAGATTGCTAAGATTTGCGAAGGACACTTTCTTAATTTTACATCTGCTGCCCATGATGTAGAACAACAGAGTAATACTAAGTGTACCTAAGAGATCTTTTATGAATCTCATGGCTCTAGACTCAATAAGTGCACATTTGTTTGGTCATCGGAGGCATGGAGCAGATTGCCTCCTTTTCAATATCAACACTCTCGTAATGAGAGGTCGATAGATTATGAAGGGTTCTCCGTGTGAATGAAACAAATGTCTTTTGAGAGACACTTGAGTGGCTTAGAAGGTTTATTAGTGCGTCACTGGGTCCATGACGTCTTTAGTCTTCAATACCGGTGATGCTCATCAACCAGTAGATTATGAATTGAACCCGGTGTCTGCCCTAAGGTTGAACAAATGGAGGGCTATTTCTTTTCACCCTTTTCTTTACTGTTCTTTTTAATTCTTCAACCCCTTCTTTCTCCGTTCATTCATTTTCTCCTTTTTATATCATACCTAGGACTTTCTAGTTTTAAACTATTGGTATTGTCCTTGGGTAGATCCCTCCGGCTATGGCGGATCATAGGACGGTTTTCCCTAACCTTAGTCACCTTATAACTCCATGACTATCCTAATGATGCCATAAACCAAACCATTGAAAATCTCTCAAAGTTTCGATAATTTGTAATGACATTTTGTTGACACCTTGAGAGTTTGATGATTTTCAGAAATACTCCCCCTTAACATGTGCGCATAAGTTTTAAAGTTTGAAATTTGCACATGCCGGAAAGAGTTGGCACTTTTGAATTGATTGACTTTCAATGAACCTGATCGTTGCGAGACACGCTTACATCACCAGTTAAACTGGCTTGAAATTATTACCCGTCCAGATCAGATTTAAAGATTATCGCTCGAAATCGGTACATTCTACTCAGACATATCCTTTGCGAGACACGCTTACATCACCAGTTAAACTGGCTTGAAATTATTACCCGTCTGGGACATGTCCTTTCGACTACTGACTTTCCTATTCGTCAATCCGAGAGTCAATTCTGAGTTTGAGCACACGAGATTTTAGCAAATGAGACATCATATTTTAATCATCTTTTACTTCTCCCCCTCAAAAATAGCATACTCATGATGTTTTTGGAAAACGTTTATGATTAAAATATGCTGTTTTTGAGTTTTAGGGAAGAATTTCAAGAACATTAATAATTCTTTGAACAAAGATTATATTTTCAAATACTCCCCCTTAACAAGGGAATATTTGTCCTTATGAGCAGAATGTTTGAAAAACTTTGGAAATCATTCTGGTTTTAATTCTGCTCATAAGTAAGAAGCTTTCGCTCCTTTTTCAGGATTGAGGCACTGAAGCGTACCTCAGGGTCCTTTCTTTGAGGTCCGGGTTGTACACTGTTATGTGTGCACAAGCCGTATTGTACATGCCAAAGTGAAGGAATAATGAGAAAAGAATAATGTATAATGATACTATATTCTTACATCAACCGCCTTTGCCAAAAGTTGTGAACACTGGGTCAGTCCGCTGAAATAGCCTGATAGCGAACGGTGGACGACCCCCAACATAGCTTTCTAGCCTCCTCATCTGATCCCGATGGTATAACCGTTCTTCCATCTTCCGAATAAATTCCTTGACTTGTCGCAGCTCCTTCGAATTCCATCTTCTTGATTTACCCAACGCCGAATCTCGAACTCTATTAGCTAACCCATCACGTACACTCTTTAGGGTGTCATCACAGAACTTATGAATTTCATTGAATGCCATGAAACGGTGAAAATATGTTGTGCTTCTGTAGACGAACCCGAAGACTGGACTATGTAGCATGGTGTACTGAGGGTCCTTTTTGCTGTTCAGAAGGAATTGTGGTTCAACAAGGTTAAGCTGAGTCTGATAACTTTCAACACCAAGCTGGAGATCTTCTACACGTTCTTTGATGATGGTTCTCCTGATGTAATGACAGAGGGAAGTACTGAGTGCATATCGAAGCTCGTTGGTCCGATGCTGCAATTTGCCTTGGACCTTCATCAGATACATGTCTTCGATATCATTCAGATTTAAATCAGGAAAATCCGCCTCTGAGAATGTGTAAAGATTGTTGTCGATTCTTTTTACTGTGATCTCTTCTAGAAATATATAATCGCATCTTCTGGATCCACTCACATTGATGACGGCCATTATTCTGAGATCACTGTAAACTGGTTCTCGGGATTTCTGGAGAGCAAGTTTGTACTTGTACCAGCTTTGTCGTTTAGAGTACCAGTGATGAATCCCCAACTCTGCATCACGATCATATTTAACGAGTCTTTTAACAAACAGATGTCTGTTAATAGCTGCATCTTCAATAGCTGACTGAGTGTAATGAGCAGCTGGTGTGAAAGTGATTGACGTAGCGTACTTTGTCGTCCCTTGTGCTCCTTTCTTTAGAAGTTCCAGATCGTTGTTGAAGAACATTTGGAAAGGAATTTCCGAGTGATGAAATCTTCGTATCACGGAAAGCGGCTTAGTCCAATCAGTGATGAACGGTTGATTCTTGCCAACTTTCCTGACCACGTCTGGATTAGCCCAGTCGAAGTCACTTGACATTGCGCGTGCAATGTTTTCAAGGTGATATTCAAGCTCTGCTGCGCTGTTTGATTTATCTTTCAGAAGAAGGAAAGCATCGTTCTTGATCCGACGAAGTTCCCTTTTGGTCATCTTCTTAATGTTAAGACTTCTTTTAATCTCTTGAGTAACAGCAAAGGTGCTGTCTTCAACTCGGGAAGCTTCGTCAGTCTGAACTTGAGCACTTGCTAGATGATCAAACCAGTCATTTCCTAGCTCATCCGTATCATTATCCAGCCATGTGACAACAGCTGGTCCAGTAGATGATTTTTTGCTGTGTGAAGGCTTGGACTTGGAGGGCTTTGGTTTTGGTGGTGATGGTGATGAATGAGGTTGATCATCTTGTGGCTGGAATTCTACATCTTCAGTCGTAAAATGCTCATAGTGATGTTCGGTTTCAGTGGGACCAGAGGATTGATGTTTTGGAGGTTGAGTTGATGTTGTGTGTCCAGTTGGCTCCTAAATATGAATCCCTGACCCGCCTTTGTGTTTCTTATGTTCGGGTTTAGGGTCCTGATCATCCTCATCATCCTCTCGAATACGTTTTCCTTTGTCAGCAGCTTCCTTGCACGATTTCTTCTCAATGTGTGCTTGAAGAGCCGCGATCAGGTTGATTTCTTCTTGAGAAGGAGAGGTGATTTCAAAGAGTCTGTCAAGAAGCACAAGCTCGATATATTCAGTGGTGAGATCTGGAAGTGGTTTGGCTTGGGAAGAAGAAGAGACGGCTTCTTTGATCTTTTCGTCAAGTTGTGAATCAATATGTTCATTTATGTTTTGTTGAAGATCAGGAAGAAATTGCTTAACAAATTTCCTTGTCTTGCGTGTCATATGATCTTTGATATTAAAACCGAGGAATTCATCTATCTTCTTCTTACTTTCCTGCATCTCTTCCATTTGCTGAGACAACTTCTTGACTAAGCTTTCCATTTCAGCCAATTTTGTTGTAGCTTGGTTGTCTCGTTGTGCTTGTGCTCTCTTTACTGCCTTTTTAAGTTTCTTTGCTGCAGGAGACACAACTTCAACTTTTGTTACATGGACGATTCTTCTCTTGCTCTTTCCTTTGTAGGCCTTATGAATATTCTCAGAAACAGTTGCTTTTGATTTTGGTGATGAAGATCTCGAAGATGATGGAGTGAGTGAAGGGATTGGTTCATCAGATTTAGCAGTTGATTCCTTTTGAGGTGAGGGTGGAGGTGTAGGATTCTTAGGCGGTGATCCAGGAGGTGTCTTGGGTGAAGAAGCAGACGAGGGCTGAACTGGTGGTTGTTCTTGCTGCTGTTGTGGGTTATGAACGACCATAGCCAGTTTAGATTCGGTTGTGTCCTTTGGAGGGGAAGGAGGAGGCGTTGGAGTGTGAGAACGAATGTAGCTATCTGCTTCCAGGTTAGCTTGAGCATCCTCCTTACGTTTCCTTTCTTCCTCTTGTCTTTTCTGTTCCTCAAGATCCTTGGCTGCTTTAATTGTTTGATCTCCCAGAATGTCTTTTTCTTCTTCTATGTTCCAATCTTCAGTATCATCATTACGTGGTTGTTCCTCGGGATTGTCGTCAAACATAGAATCAGAAATATCCTTGTCAGATAAAACAATGTTGCTATCCTGATCTTTTTCCTTCTCCTCCTGAGTTGGTGCTCCCAAGTCGGGTTGATTAACCGAACTTGTTTGCTGTGAAGAGACCTTTGTTGATTCAGCTCCAGACCCTCCGGGTTGATTAACCGGATCATCTTGGGTCAAAGCTGCTTTAGGAACAGTTTGTGATCCTCCAACTCCATGTGTTCTTTCATACTCCATCTGTTGTTCCAATACTTTCCTTGCTCTACGCTCTTCATCTTCTTTTAGTGATTTGAGACTCTGCTTTTGTGCATTCTCATGAGAGATCTTATTGTGAAGTTCAGCCTCTTCAACAGTCATAAAGACATGTTCTTCTTCAGATTCAGATGATTCAGATTCAGATTCAGTGTCTTCATCAATGATTCTATTTGGTTCAGGTTTTGGTTGAGGTTTACTGGGTACTCTCCTCTTGATGAAAGTGGTTCTGGGATGTTTTTGCTTAGGTTCAGAGACACTTGATGCACTACCCGTCTTGGTCTTACTTCGAGAACGAGTCTTTGAAGATCCTGATTCTTCAACCAATTTTGCAAGACCCACACGACGTTCACGGTATGCCTTGTCGTAATCATGATAAGCTTTAGTTTCTTTGACCTCATCAGGCATCAAAAATTCTGGCAACCGTGCACCTTGTTTGCGTGTGCTTTCTTTCGGGAAGTAGACTTTGCTCAATGTTTTATCCATGCTATACTCATGAACCTCTTGATCAGTAGGACGCTTATCAAGGTCTTCATGTTGATCAAGTAGATAGCTGATAAGAACTTTGGTATATCGTACAAATGGGATTTTCTTGGATGCTTTACGCATTAAGTACATTATGTCTTCCCAGATGAGAGCAGCAAAGTCAATTGGTTCCTGGTTTAGAAATCCCCATAAGACTTGAAGATGAGAGAGTCTTGGATGCTCAAACCCACTATCTCTTCCAGTTATGGAATGAGTTATGATGAAGAAGATAGTCCTCCAGGGTTGAGGAATGTATCTAGCATTGACCTTGGAGATTGTGGTTAATGGTGTATCAGGTTGAACATCATAACCAATGTCTTCCAGGAATTGCATGACCTCAGACTCTGAAGGTGTTGGGTGGAATTGGTTAGAAGGCTCAGGTGCCTCTGGAAGTTTCAAAGCTTTACGGAGTGTAGCAGGTGTGACTCTGATTTTCTTTCGATCCAGTGTACAAGTAAAGTACTTGTCATCATTGCTTCTTGTGAAGGTATCCCAGAATTGATGAATGTAGAGCTCTGGAATTGTGTCTGAGCTATCAAGAAGATCCCTGCATTTATGAGCTTTGAGAATCTCTACTGCTATCTGGCAACTTGAGTCAGAACACTTGATCTTGTCCAGTTCTACTCGTGAATTGTTCTTCCCAATTTCCAGAGTATACCCACGAGGAAAGACTTCATCTTTGGTGAGAGCAGGAAGAGGTTGTTGTTGTGAAGTTGCCATTGATGTGTTTCTGAATCAACAATCATATACGAGAATACAGAATGCATGTTTGTTAGAAAAATTGTTAGCTTTTAAGAACAACACATAGCATCCTATTGTATAATGATTGTTTGTTACATGCTTGGTCCAAGAATTTATCAAGAGTTAGCCAAATTCTATAAAATTTGATTAATTTTAATAAGTATAAAAGGATATACTTAAGGAAATTGATCAAAATTCTATATCAGATCACAACTGCGATAATTATGTCAACTGCGATAATTAATCTCAACTGCGATAATTATGACAACTGCGATAACTATGACAACTGCGATAACTATTCAATCAAGATAAGTATCTTAATTGCAATATTTATCCAACTGCGATAATCAACTCAACTGCGATAATCATCCCAACTGCGATAATTATCCAACTGCGATAATTAGCCCAACTGCGATAATTAGCCCAACTGCGATAATTATGTCAATCAAGATAATTAAACCAATCAAGATAAGAATCTCAACTGCGATAATTATCCTAAGTGCGATAATTATCCCAACTGCGATAACTATCCCAACTGCGATAATTTTGGCCAACTTCGATAAACTCTTATACAAGAGTTTACGAACACTTTTGACGATGAACATACACTTAAATCTTTATCGTGATTCATTATAATGCATGATTTGTGTCCACAGATTTTCACAAACAATTTGAATGACTATTATGGGCATTTTGGCTAAGTTATAACAAAAATGAACCACAAATACGTATAGATCAAACTGCTAGTGTCCATGTTCTTCATAAACCCTAAAATTCAATTGATTCACTTAAAGTGTTTCTGGGTACAAATCAAGCATGCCAACATTCAATTAAGCATCAAACAACAACATTCCAATAAACACATTACACAATAACGCTTAAACATGGTTTTCCCCAAATTGACGCTTAAACCCTAAAATTCAATTTGAACGATTTATAGTGATTGGGTATAATTAAGCATGCAATAAAGGTTCCTAAACAATGTATCAACATTATCGTACAATTGTTTTACACACAAACACTCTAAATCCAAAATCCCCAATTTAACGCAAAACCCTAGAACTACATATTACAATTTTGATTGTTCTAGCCGTTGGATCAAGAATCTGTTCAAAACCATTGTTTATAATCACATAATAATCATAAGATCGCTCACAAAAATCAAAAATCTTGAGCGGATTAGTGGAATGATTGTACGCCGTCGATGATGGTGGGTGGGGTGTATTAAATCCGGTTGGTGAATATTGGCAGAGTAATAACTGCGGTTATTAAATTTTGTTGACTTTAAGTATCTACCAATTTAACTTTGCATGTTTTACACATATAGTCCCCTAACCTTGATTATTATGAACACTAGGTCCTAAACCACCATCATGCAAACACTAAGTCTCATTTTTTGTCATTTAATGCACACAACTTTTCCATCTGTAAAATTGTAACACCCCAACCCGACAAGGGCAAAGATGTCACAATAATGGTTTCATATCAGAACAAACACAAGCATTTGACATTAATAATACAATAGAATTTCAATGGTTACAAAGGATAATCTAACATTACAAGGGTACAATATATCAATTTCTAAGTCTAATCATAAATTCTTCTATTAATCTTCCATAACTAGAAGGGTCTTCTAAATCCATGGTTCTCTCCACTCATGCCCAGCTTCCAAACTAAAAACCTGCCGTGGGAAAAGAAACGCGGCTGAGCTACGAGAGCTCAGTGAACAGATATAACGGAAACAAGCAGTAGTAACGAAAAAGTAAAGTAAAAGAAATAATACCAAGTGAAATAAGAGTCAGGAAAAAGGAATACAAGAGTTATGCAGACATACCAGGAATTTAGAATGGTTACAATGGTGTAAGTAAATGAAACCAGAACCCACCAAAATCCCAAGTCAAAACAAGTCAGGTCAAATGTCAGGTCAAGTATCAGGTCATAAGGTTACAAGGTTTCAGGGAAAACAGAAATCCTCTACGAGCCCAGAAACAGTACATATCAAATCAATCACATATCAGGGTGTATGGAGGGGTGACCTCAGCATACCAGGACAGGGTTGAGGGGATACCTCCAGGGTTGGAGTCATGAGCTCCCAGGGTTGTGAAAGACGTGGATTGCACCCATCATCAGTCACCACATATCAGATATCAAAAACAGGACAGGTCTAGGATGCATCCATTCGCCCCCCCAAAACAAATCATATTGGCCATAATAACAGGAGTGTGCACATATCAAAATCAGGATGGGGGACGGTGTAACCAAATCACTAGGGCTACACACTAGTCATGCCAGTGGTGCATCACAGACACGGCCATGTTACCTTCATGGCTAGGAAACACATTTTGGCTCGTAGTCTCAAACTGTGGGTCAAGGTCAAGTATCAAGTCTCGGGTGTCAAGTATCAGGTGTCAAGTCTCAGGTATCAAATGTCAGGTATCATATCAGGGTTCATGTCAGGGTTCAAGACAGGAGATAAATGCAGGAGTTCATTATCAGGAGGTCCATATCAGAAAGGTCAAATACTGGAAGGTTCATAATAGTTTATTATAAGAAATCCTTTTTACATGGTTTAATAAAATGATCGTTAGAACAGTTTCATAATAAAAGTCCTTTCAAGAAATGTTCAAAACCTCTTCATATATAACTAAAAGGTAGTTGTAAAATCTTATGAACCTTCAAGTACTCAAGGTCTTAATTATTCAGGTTATCAGGGTTCAATAAGTCATGTCAAGTGTCATAGCAGGGTTCAAGTCAAAGGTTCAGGTCAAGTGATTCACATCAAGTGTATCAAGGTTCAAGTTCAGGCTTATGACAAGGTTCAAGACAAAGGTTAAAGTAAAGGTCCAAATCTATGGTTCACAATACAAGGGAAACATAACAATGAATCGGGAATCAGAAATGAGACGAAGGCTCTTTACAAGAAGAGCAGAATATCTGTACCTTATTCAAATAGCAAGCACAAACACAAGAGTAGCTGACAGGGATCAAGATCACTCCCTCCTTGAACCTAAAGGAGTAGAAGACAGAAATACGAAAGGGGTTCAGTTATCTTCCCATTATAAGTAACTTCCATTTTTAGTAACTTTCTATTTTTAGCAGGTTTCCATAATTAGTAAGTTTCCATACTTAGCAAGATTCAAGTAATATTATTCAAGTCAAGTCTTTAATTAGCTTATTATGGAAGTCAGGTTCATTTTGACAAGTTATACAAGTTCAGGGTTAATTGTGACAAGTTTTTCATAGTTCAGGGTTATAAGTGTAAATTTGCCAAAGTTCAAGGTTTAAAATGAAAATATCACCATTAACTCATTCTCACTCTCAAGTTATCCAGAATTACACCTTTAGTCCTTTAGATTTCATAATTTACATTTTATACCCTTGGAATTACATAAGTTACATTTTAAACCTTATGGTATTTATAATTACACATTAAACCCTTAATTTCCCAATTTTACACAATGAACACTTATTTCAACATGTTATACGAACACACCCTTAAACATTCACAATTTTCACATCAAGTCCCTCTAGTTATCAAAGTTACATATTTAGTCCTTTAATTTACAATTTCAACCTTTAATTATCAACAATTTCATATTAAGCCATTAAATTACCAAAATTACACATAACCCCCTGAATATAATTTATTACTCAAAACAGCACCAAGTTTCCAGAAATTACATATTTAGTCCCTCATTTTTATTTATTTTCAAATCGATTTAACAAATTTATATATTTATCAAATAAACCCTTTATATGCAAAATTAACACATGAGCCCCTCCTTTTATATTTTTTTCGAACTATAGCAGGTCTAAAATGATTTACAAAATTATCCCTTAGGTTTTAAAAATTACAAAACACACCCTAAACTAATTATTTTCAAATCGGTTTTTATAAAACCTTAACAAAATCAAACCCTAGCAATCCCAATCATTAAGCAATCATTGTATCATCATTATATCACTTTTATTTCCAAATTTCATCACACAAGAACCCTAGATCGATTGGTTCCATATTTTGTTCCACGATTTCTTCTTTTATTTCTAAAATCCGATATAGCAATAATTCCAAAACTCATGATTTCCACTCAAACAATTCAAATGATTATTTTTATCATGTTATAAGAAGCATATAGAACCCAGGAAAAATAAGTATACACCTCAGAAAAATCGTATACATGATTTATAGATTTAATTCGATTTTAGGGTTTATAACACATAATTTTCCATACGATTAATATATAGTGCATGGCTTGTTTTTATCATTTTTCCCACGTTATATATGATTAGGAGAGGGTTAGAAAAATACCAGAAAAATTATAGATCAAGGGATTCACACGCTATGGATTATTGTTGCTCGGTTAGGGTTTTTCGACCCAATAAATTCACCACGACCAAACGACCAACTCCAGGACCTTGTGGCTATTTTTCCCACCTTCTTGGCACTATGAGGAACTCCATAAAAATGCCTCTTTGCTTCAGAAAATTCGGATGTGGTGTGGGTGATTTTTAAGAGTGGCGGCTTATTGTTTTTAGGGTTTAATGGGTGAATAAAAATTATGGGATTGGTATAAATGTGATTGACCGGATTTTTGGGGAGGGTAAAAGGCTAAAGCACCGGCCTTCATCATGGCCCAATTTAATTTACCATTTTTATTTCATTTTTCCTTAATTAATCTTGTAATTTAAATGGTTTTTAATTAATAATAATTGTGTATTTAAATTTTCGGTATGCACAAGGGTATTTTGGTCATCTCACATCTTGTATAAATATTAATCGAAGTCGTCAAAATTATTTTGTACCATATCTTGTTCGTTTCCAGAAGTTTGGGATCGATTCGGAACTTTAATTTAGCTTTAATTTAATTTTAAAGTTTCAGGGGCATTTTGGTAATTTTGCATGTTTTAGATTTTCGGGTTTTACAACTCTTCCCCTCTAACAGAAAAATTTCGTCCTCGAAATTTGCAGGAAGCAGAGAGAAAGAGAACGGAATACTCATACGGAATGCGAACAAGAATTTCAAATCGAATTGATTGTATCTACAGCAGAGAGCTCTTCAAGGAGTTTAAGATTCATAACTGAGGTCAACAGAATGCAACACGAGAGTCCAAACTAATCCAGATATTTAACGAACGAAGGTAGCGTATACGCATAGGTAGAATGAACCTAAGGTCTCACTAATCACAGATAATCCAACGGGAATCAAGTTCTAAACTTCTTAGGTACTTCCCAAGATATCCTATGGCCACAATGAGGGCACGTTATATGGTGTAAGTATTATCACGTTAATAATACCAGCACCACATAAATATGCCTTCATGATGATCATACTTTATCTCGAGTCGTAAGCAAAACAATCTATCTTAATCCACCTAGTACTTCTACAGTCTCGGAGGTCAACAAAATCAAGTGTCAAAATCAAGAGGGAAAGCCAAACTACTCGCCATGGAGATTCTCAAAGTGCCCAAGAGGCATCGAAATGATTAACAAAAGATCAGAGGTCAGAGTCGGAATCTGAAAGTAAGGATCAAATAATGTCAGGCAATTACTATGAAATTTTCAATGGCTTCAAGATTTATTAAGTTTCAAAACTTAGGTGATGCAAGGCAAAAGCTTTCAATCTCCAAAAGTGATCTCAACAAGCTTTAACCAAAAGCAAGGCACGAATCAGAGTGATGCGGAAGCAATGACACTTAAACAAAAGGCTTATAATCTACCCATTCCTCACTGGTCAGAACTTAAGTTCCTATAGGGAAGTCCTAAGGCAAATTCTTACAGGTTATCTTATGAGCGCCTACAGTGGAAACTTAGTGGTCCAAACTTACACAGGTCAAGGGTAAATGTATTACGAAATCGCAGCCTGTCTCTCTGAAACCATAAATTGTAACACCCCAACCCGACAAGGGCAAAGATGTCACAATAATGGTTTCATATCAGAACAAACACAAGCATTTGACATTAATAATACAATAGAATTTCAATGGTTACAAAGGATAATCTAACATTACAAGGGTACAATATATCAATTACTAAGTCTAATCATAAATTCTTCTATTAATCTTCCATAACTAGAAGGGTCTTCTAAATCCATGGTTCTCTCCACTCATGCCCAGCTTCCAAACTAAAACCTGCCGCGGGAAAAGAAACGCGGCTGAGCTACGAGAGCTCAGTGAACAAATATAACGGAAACAAGCAGTAGTAACGGAAAAGTAAAGTAAAAGAAATAATACCAGGTGAAATAAGAGTCAGGAAAAAGGAATACAAGAGTTATGCAGACATACCAGGAACTAAGAATGGTTACAATGGTAAATGTAAATGAAACCAGAACCCACCAAAATCCCAAGTCAAAACAAGTCAGGTCAAATGTCAGGTCAAGTATCAGGTCATAAGGTTACAAGGTTTCAGGGAAAACAGAAATCCTCTACGAGCCCAGAAACAGTACATATCAAATCAATCACATATCAGGGTGTATGGAGGGGTGACCTCAGCATACCAGGACAGGGTTGAGGGGATACCTCCAGGGTTGGAGTCATGAGCTCCCAGGGTTGTGAAAGACGTGGATTGCACCCATCATCAGTCACCACATATCAGATATCAAAAACAGGACAGGTCTAGGATGCATCCATTCGCCCCCCAAAACAAATCATATTGGCCATAATAACAGGAGTGTGCACATATCAAAATCAGGATGGGGGACGGTGTAACCAAATCACTAGGGCTACACACTAGTCATGCCAGTGGTGCATCACAGACACGGCCATGTTACCTTCATGGCTAGGAAACACATTTTGGCTCGTAGTCTCAAACTGTGGGTCAAGGTCAAGTATCAAGTCTCGGGTGTCAAGTATCAGGTGTCAAGTCTCAGGTATCAAATGTCAGGTATCATATCAGGGTTCATGTCAGGGTTCAAGACAGGAGATAAATGCAGGAGTTCATTATCAGGAGGTCCATATCAGAAAGGTCAAATACTGGAAGGTTCATAATAGTTTATTATAAGAAATCCTTTTTACATGGTTTAATAAAATGATCGTTAGAACAGTTTCATAATAAAAGTCCTTTCAAGAAATGTTCAAAACCTCTTCATATATAACTAAAAGGTAGTTGTAAAATCTTATGAACCTTCAAGTACTCAAGGTCTTAATTATTCAGGTTATCAGGGTTCAATAAGTCATGTCAAGTGTCATAGCAGGGTTCAAGTCAAAGGTTCAGGTCAAGTGATTCACATCAAGTGTATCAAGGTTCAAGTTCAGGCTTATGACAAGGTTCAAGACAAAGGTTAAAGTAAAGGTCCAAATCTATGGTTCACAATACAAGGGAAACATAACAATGAATCGGGAATCAGAAATGAGACGAAGGCTCTTTACAAGAAGAGCAGAATATCTGTACCTTATTCAAATAGCAAGCACAAACACAAGAGTAGCTGACAGGGATCAAGATCACTCCCTCCTTGAACCTAAAGGAGTAGAAGACAGAAATACGAAAGGGGTTCAGTTATCTTCCCATTATAAGTAACTTCCATTTTTAGTAACTTTCTATTTTTAGCAGGTTTCCATAATTAGTAAGTTTCCATACTTAGCAAGATTCAAGTAATATTATTCAAGTCAAGTCTTTAATTAGCTTATTATGGAAGTCAGGTTCATTTTGACAAGTTATACAAGTTCAGGGTTAATTGTGACAAGTTTTTCATAGTTCAGGGTTATAAGTGTAAATTTGCCAAAGTTCAAGGTTTAAAATGAAAATATCACCATTAACTCATTCTCACTCTCAAGTTATCCAGAATTACACCTTTAGTCCTTTAGATTTCATAATTTACATTTTATACCCTTGGAATTACATAAGTTACATTTTAAACCTTATGGTATTTATAATTACACATTAAACCCTTAATTTCCCAATTTTACACAATGAACACTTATTTCAACATGTTATACGAACACACCCTTAAACATTCACAATTTTCACATCAAGTCCCTCTAGTTATCAAAGTTACATATTTAGTCCTTTAATTTACAATTTCAACCTTTAATTATCAACAATTTCATATTAAGCCATTAAATTACCAAAATTACACATAACCCCCTGAATATAATTTATTACTCAAAACAGCACCAAGTTTCCAGAAATTACATATTTAGTCCCTCATTTTTATTTATTTTCAAATCGATTTAACAAATTTATATATTTATCAAATAAACCCTTTATATGCAAAATTAACACATGAGCCCCTCCTTTTATATTTTTTTCGAACTATAGCAGGTCTAAAATGATTTACAAAATTATCCCTTAGGTTTTAAAAATTACAAAACACACCCTAAACTAATTATTTTCAAATCGGTTTTTATAAAACCTTAACAAAATCAAACCCTAGCTATCCCAATCATTAAGCAATCATTGTATCATCATTATATCACTTTTATTTCCAGATTTCATCACACAAGAACCCTAGATCGATTGGTTCCATATTTTGTTCCACGATTTCTTCTTTTATTTCTAAAATCCGATATAGCAATAATTCCAAAACTCATGATTTCGACTCAAACAATTCGAATGCTTATTTTTCTCATGTTATACGAAGCATATAGAACCCAGTAAAAATAAGTATACACCTCAGAAAAATCGCATACATGATTTATAGATTTAATTCGATTTTAGGGTTTATAACACATAATTTTCCATACGATTAATATATAGTGCATGGCTTGTTTTTATCATTTTTCCCACGTTATATATGATTAGGATAGGGTTAGAAAAATACCAGAAAAATTATAGATCAAGGGATTCACACGTTATGGATTATTGTTGCTCGGTTAGGGTTTTTCAACCCAATAAATTCACCACGACCAAACGACCAACTCCAGGACCTTGTGGCTATTTTTCCCACCTTCTTGGCACTATGAGGAACTCCAAAAAAATGTCTCTTTGCTTCAGAAAATTCAGATGTGGTGTGGGTGATTTTTAAGAGTGGCGGCTAATTGTTTTTAGGGTTTAATGGGTGAATAAAAATTATGGGATTGGTATAAATGTGATTGACCAGATTTTTGGGGAGGGTAAAAGGCTAAAGCACCGGCCTTCATCATGGCCCAATTTAATTTACCATTTTTATTTCATTTTTCCTTAATTAATCTTGTAATTTAAATGGTTTTTAATTAATAATAATTGTGTATTTAAATTTTCGGTATGCACAAGGGTATTTTGGTCTTCTCACATCTTGTATAAATATTAATCTAAGTCGTCAAAATTATTTTGTACCATATCTTGTTCGTTTCCAGAAGTTTGGGATCGATTCAGAACTTTAATTTAGCTTTAATTTAATTTTTAAGTTTCAGGGGCATTTTGGTAATTTTGCATGTTTTAGATTTTCGGGTTTTACAAAAATATTATTCACCAAAAACTTGTGAAGCAACAATTTCTGAAAAATATATGCAAGTACAATTTAAAAAATGTTGGAAAAAATTATGTCTCCCCCTCAACATGTGTTCAAAAATAAGTAGTGACATAAAAAAAATGAACACAGTGTTGGATAAGGGATTGTACTTGCATCATTTTTTTTTTTTTTTTTTTTTTTTTTTTTTTTAATATATTTACAAAGATAGTTTTGGAAATGTTTGACTTGGTTATTTATTTTTAAGAAACTTTTCCAAATTGTTTGGCGTCAGACATCTCATACCAATCCGGTGAACCAGATCCACAAATCTTGCATGAGGCAAGGCTTTTGTGAATAGATCCGCCAGTTGGTGTTCAGTTCCCACAAAGTATAATTCAACAGTTCCCTTTTCCACGTGTTCCTTGATGAAATGGTACCGGAGATCAATATGCTTGGAATTCGAATGCTGGACAGTGTTGCATGAAATGGCAATGGCACTCTTGGAGTCGCAATACATCGGAATCTTGTTGAATATGTAACCGTAGTCCATTAGTTGTGATCTCATCCAGATGACTTGAGCACAACAAGCAGACATGGCTACATACTCAGATTCTGTTGAAGACAGTGAGGTGCAGTCTTGTTTCTTTGATTGCCATGAGACGAGCTTGTCACCCAAGAATTGAACTCCCCCTGATGTACTTTTGCGTGTGTCTAAGCATCCTGCATGGTCAGCGTCTGAAAATGCAACAAGTTCAAACCCAGAATCCTTTGGATACCAGATCCCCAAATTAATGGTTCCCTTTATGTATCTAAGGATTCTTTTAACGGCTGACAAATGCCGTTCAGTCGGTCTAGACTGATATCGAGAGCAAAGATATGTGGCAAATACAACATCCGGTCTGCTAGCTGTGAGATACATGATCGAGCCAATTATACTACGATACTTCGTAGGATCAATGGGTGTCCCATGTATGTCAGCATCTAGCTTTGGGGATGAGGAGGACATTGGGGTATTATAGGTGTCACAGCTGGTCATACCATGCTTTTTCAGGATTTCCTGAGCATATTTTGACTGACTTAGAAATATACCACGGGGTGATTGATGAACTTGCAATCCTAGAAAGAAATTAAGTTCACCCATCATAGACATCTCAAAGTTTTGTTTCATTAGTTTAGAAAAAGCGTTTGAATATTTTTTATTGGTTGAACCAAAAATAATATCATCCACATAAATTTGTACAATGAGAATGTCTTCCCCGTGTGTTTGTATAAATAAAGTCGGGTCAACAGTTCCAATGGTAAAATTATTAGCAAGGAGAAATGCAGACAGTTTATCGTACCATGCCCTCGGGGCTTGTTTAAGGCCGTAAAGGGCTTTCTTAAGCCGATATACATGGTTAGGATGATCTGGATCCACGAAGCCTTCTGGTTGTGACACGTACACCTCTTCTCGGAGTTGTCCATTGAGAAATGCCGTCTTCACATCCATCTGATAAACGGTGATATTCTTGTGGGCTGCGTATGCCAGAAACATTCGAACTGCCTCAATCCGAGCTACTGGAGCAAACGATTCCTCGAAGTCAATTCCCTCTTCTTGGCTGTATCCTTTTGCTACCAGTCGGGTCTTGTTACGAATCACTGTACCATCTGCACCTAGCTTGTTTTTCCAAATCCATTTCAATCCAACCACATAAACTCCATCTGGTCTTTCAACTAATTCCCAAACTTCCAAACGTTTGAATTGTTCCAACTCTTCTTGCATGGATTCAATCCAATTGTCGTAGGTAAGGGCTTCTTTGATGTTTGTAGGTTCAGATTGACAAACAGTGAGTGCATACATGCAGTGTTCACTGTCTGAATGAAGTTTTTGTCTTGTGATGACTGGATTGTTAGGATTTCCAATTATGTTTACCAAAGGATGATCTCTTGTCCATTTGTGGGTGGATGGAAAATGTTGAATGTTGTTATGGTTATCTGACGGGTCCATATTGCTCGAGGATGATTCTCCTGGTTCTGGAATGGTTGGTGGTGGAGCAAATGGATTGAAGAATGCGTTCCCGTCATAATCTGATGGTGTGGGAACTGGATTAGAAGTGGGGGAAGAATCTTCAACTGCTAGTTGAGGTGTTGTATCCATTGATGATGATGGTTCAGGTTGTGGTGCATCGGCAGCAACTACGGTAGAGGTAGATACTGATGGATTAGGTGCTTGATTTGAGAGTTGTGGAGCAGCGGAACTTGTGGAAGCCTCTGACGCACGGTTAACCAAACTGTCATCAAACATGGGTGCAAACAAATCTTCCAGATCCTTCCTGTTGAAAGGTAGGGGTGCAGCCGAAGATTCAGGAAAGTTCAGACGGTTGTGTGCGGGTTCCAAGCGGTCTTGCTCAGAAGCCATCTCAGTGAGTTCATCAAAATTAGCGTGTATAGTCTCTTGAATTTCCCCAGTCCGACGATTCCAAATTCGGTATCCCTTGGAGTTCTCACAGTATCCTACAAATATCCCAATATCTGCTTTAGCCTTAAGTTTACCAAGATCATCCTTATCATTCTTCGGATAACACAATGCTCCAAAGACGTGAAAATAGTTGATGTTTGGTTTTCTTCCTTGTATAAGCTCATATGGTGTTTTGCTGTGTCGTTTGTTGATCATGGCACGATTCTGAGTATAACAAGCAGTGTTGACAGCTTCAGCCCAAAGATAATCCGGTAATTGAGCATTGATCAACATAGTTCGAGCTGCTTCCACGAGCGTACAGTTTCGTCTTTCAACTACACCATTTTGTTCTGGAGTGCGAGCTATTGATGTCTGATGAACAATACCCTGTTTCTCAGTGAATTCCCGAATGATTTGATTCTTAAATTCAGTCCCGTTGTCTGTTCTGATGATTCGGACGGTGTTACGGACTTGAACTTGAATCTTTGTGAGAAACGTGATGAGGATAGAAGGAACTTGATCTTTAGTCCAAAGAAAATAGACCCAAGTCCATCTTGAGTAGTCATCCACTATTACCAGAATATACTTCTTCTCGTTAATACTCTGAACTCGCATCGGACCACACAAATCCATATGAAGCAGTTGTAGGACATGGTCTGTGCTGTGTTCTGTTTTGGGAGGAAAATGAGCACGGTGACTTTTCCCTTGTTCACACGCAGAACACAAGTGATCCTTGGCATATCTGAATTTTGGTAAACCGTCAACTAATTTCTTCTTGGCAAGGTCAGTGATGGTTTTAAAGTTGAGATGAGACAATCTTTTGTGCCATAACCAAGCCTTTGTGGGATGAGCCTTGGAGAGTAAACAAATAGGAGTAGAAGCTGTCATGCCTTCAAGTGAGATAGTATACAGACTGGTTCCGCGTTTCCCTTTCATGAGGTCGTTGCCTTGAAGATCACGAATAAAGCAAGTTTTCTCCCTGAATGCTACTTCCAAGTCTCCATCGCAGAATTGTCCCACGGAGAATAAATTATGACCAAGGCCTTCAACATAATACACACGGCTGATTTCGATGTTCCCATTAATGTAATCCCCATAGCCCATAATTGCAGCGAAGTGATCATTCCCGAATCTGACCGTTCCGATAAACTTTGCAATAAAGTTTTGAAGAAGTTTGAGATTGCCGGTCATGTGTCGGGAGCACCCGCTATCAACAATCCAAAGGACGATTTGAATCACTTGCATCACAAACATTGGAAACAGGTGGAGAATTGATAACGGTTGGATCCGCTGGGTTAGTAACACAAGAGGTTAGTACTTTAGGTATCCATTTAAAACCAAAAGTGTGATGTAACCAACGTTGCCAGGTCCAACTAGTCTCTGCCTTTTTCCTAATGTATGCACTAGGTGAGGTAGTCGTTTTGGATTTGGGCTTGTCCATTGTCTTCTCAGAAACATCTAGTGGGGGCATTCCTAGAATGGACTTTGCACTGGTTTTAAGCCTAGAGGAAGCGCCACTAGTTCGTTTCTTTCTCTTAGTCCGCAAAGTTTTAGCAACACATTTTGTATGATCACCAGATAATATGCTATTACGACAAAAAACACAAGTAGCATCAACCAAAACATCTTCATTAATATTTAAAGATTTATCATCCGTTACATCAATCTTAGAACTAGACTCAGATAAGTGCAATTCTATTCCTGATGTTACATTTGTCTTATTCAAACTACTAACTGGAACTTCTTCAGACTTAGATAACTCCTTCCTAGGTTTCTTGACTCTATTCTTCCTCTGTTTCTTGTGAGTCTTGGAATGTCTGACCTTAGATGTGGTTTCTAGTCCTGTGGAAGTACAAGTAGCTGAATTAGTGGTTATATCAGATGCTTGGGTATGTTCTTTGTCTACTACATACATCCCTGGGGCAATCTTATGAACATTTGCGTTGCTTTTGTCTAAAACTCTGATTTTCTTCTTCAGATCAATAATGGTGTGTTGAAACTCTTGATTTTGTGAGTCTAATTTTCTGTTGAGGCGGACTGTGTCATTTCTATTTTGAAGAATTTCATCCAGTTCCTTTTCATTTTCAAACAATTTAATTCTTAAGAAAGCTTTTGTTTCCTTAAACTTTTCAGGAACATGACTGTTTTGAAATGATAAAGATGCTATAAGATGTTGAAATTTAAGTTCAAATTCAACACTCTGTTTTTGACACCAGTCAAGCATTTTTTGAAGATTAAAAACTTTGTTTTCCACATTATTGTTGATCTGTCGAAGAATCTCATTCTCATGTACCATATTATCAATCTCCATACGCAACATCTTACTATCCACAGCATGATCATTCACAAGTAAAGCATTACCAGATTCATAGAGCGAATTCATAATCACAGACACCACGTCATAACACAAAACTTTTTCTAAGAGTCGATCATTTTCTTTTGCTAAAAATTTCCTTTGAAGTTTTTGACGTTGAACCTTGTCATCTTTAGCTTTGAAAATGGTCTGCATAGATGCTACTTCCGTTTGTAACTCCTCTTCCCATTTTGTTGCGCATTTCTTCAGATTTCTGACATGAGGAAGAATTTTCTTTTGAAGAATCTCTTTCTTTTCTTTTTGAACAGGAGAAAGAAAAGAAGAGACAGGAATTTGAGAACTAAACTCAATTTCATTCTCCAAACGAGAAATGTCGTCCATAAATGTCTTAAAATATTGAAGAACCCGACATTTTGGAGGCATTTGTGGATCAGCAAGATCCTCTGTCAGACAATCTTTGAAATGTACAGCAGTCGTGGGGACAGAAGTTATAGACGAAGGAGCACTTATGTTTGTGTATGTTAACGTTTGTTCTGGATGGTCCTTAGGAGGGACAAATGATTTGCTCAAATGAGGTCGTGCATTATAATCATAATGTATCTTTGAAAATTTTGGTTGTGAATCTGATCGACCCTCAATCTTGTTTGCAAGAAAATCAGTTTCTTCATCAACAGAATACATAACAACACGTTGAAAGGTATCATCTAACAGAAATGTTGCATTGTATAACTTGGGATTGTCTTTGAGTGCTTTGTGTAAATTGCGGGGTGTGTCACTTCCAAGTGCAAAACTTACTCCTTTAGGACTTGGTTTCACAACATTTTTCTGAATTTGTGTTACAGAATTTCCCGTTTTATACACAATGTTTTGAAATTCTTTGAGTTTGGTTTCCAAATCCAGAATTTGATCAAGATATGAGTCAACACGTTTCCTAGTGGCTTGCTTTTCTTCAAGAAGATCCTGCTGAGAAGTTGAAAGCTCAATTTGAGTTTTTAACAACTCAGAAGTTAAAGCATCAATTTGTTTTTTGAATTCAAATTGATCCTTTTCTTTTTGAGAGAGAAGCTCAGCTTTGGCAACGGTTAGCTCACGAACTTGACTTTCTAAATTTTGAACTTTTACGTATTCTTGTTGGAAAGCCATTTCAAAACCTTTTTCACGTTTATCTTGTTTTAGATATCCCGAAAGTTGTTGTTGGTAGCACTCATTATCCTTTGTTAACAATGCAATTTTATCTTTGAGCTTCTGATTGATGTCATTGCATTTTTCTATTTGTGACTGGGTGGTCAATAACAAGGCCTGTAATTCCGAATCTTGATCAGTCAAAGGATCTGTTTGATCAAGATGATCACAATTGTCATCATCAATGAGATCATCAAATGAAACAACGGTATTATCATCATCAAATGATACAACCGTGTTGATTTGATCATCAGATGGTGATGAGAAGGAATCATGTTGATCAAACGTTTCATTTGTAGATGAAGATGCAGCTGGTAAAGCAATTTCATGGATGAGACATGTAGGATCAGGTACCTGAGAAAGACCATCGGTATCATAGACCGGGCCTGACTCGGACATATTCATTTCTTGCATATTAGCCATAAGCATGACCGCAGCATTTGCCTCTAGATCTTCCATTTCATCATCTGATTCCACATTAGCCATAAAACTTTGATCATTCTGAGTCATCCTTCCAGCAGCTTTTTCATCTTTGAGTGCCATCAGAAGAGCCTCTTTGTGATAAGCACTGCCCATTGTTCTTGGCTTCGGACAAGCATTTGCCATGTGACCGTTCCCCCCACAGTTATAACATGTGATAGACGTATTTGCAATGCCTCTCTGAACATTCCCAACAGTCGAATTTCCTCTCTGATTATTCCCCATATTGTTTCTGTTTGCCCCTGCAGTATTGAACCTATTTCCTCCTGACTGAACCCTTTGAGTACCATATCCACGATTTCCCGAACCATATCTGCCTGAAGACCTATTTTGAATTTCTACTCTGCCATCATTAACAACTGCCTGATTCCTGGTATTTGAAGATGAACGAAGACGGTTGTTGGATTTGGTGAATCTGCCAAATGCGTTAGCAATCAATCCAAATGCTTCATTAAGAGAGTTGAAAGCATCCTCTTCATCATCATAATCTGCATTTGAGTATAACATTGAATCGGTGTTGTTGTATGGAACCAGCTGGTTGTCAGAGTATTGTTGTGGTGCTTCATAAGGAATGATTTGGTTATGAGGTTGGGGTGGAGGACTTGGTTGAAAAGATGAGTGGCCAAATTCCTGGTGTGGTAAAGAGAAGTTAGATTGAGCAACGAGAGCAAGTGGGTTTGATGTTGGTGCGGGTGTGAAACTTCCTCGTGCTGCAATTTCTTTATCCACTTCTGATTGATGTTGTCTGAGGTAATCATACATGAGTCCATATTTGACATCACCAATTTTCTTTGTCTGCCTTACAAAGGTTGCATACTTCTGCCATTCAGGACCAAGACATCCAAGGAATTTGGAGTTGACAGCAATCTTTGGTAACTTTATATCATGACGATCAAGGTCATTGATAATGTTGGTGAAACGGTGGTAGTAAGATTCAATGGTTTCCCCTGGTTCCATTATGAAGTGAGTGTACTCCATATACAATTTAGACTCAAGATCTTCCTGGTTTAACTCTGTTCCTTCCATGAGAAGATGAACATGTTCCCACATATCTTTGGCTGTCTTTTGAGCATCAATACTTCGATAGATAGGATTGGGAATCCCTAGAAGTATGAAAGACATTGCCAATTGGTTTGCTTCTTGTTGTAATGTTTGCTCAGTTGTGTAATTGGCAACAGGAGTGGGAGTGGTTGTTTCTTCTCTCTCTGAAGTTGTTGGAACAACAGTAGCTGGAATAGGATAGGGTCCTTCTTCAATGACTTTCTTGAGGTATATACCATGAGGTTTTTTCAGTTCAACGAATCTGAGGAATCTACTAGCCCATTGTACGTAGTTACCCGGAGTTAGCATTGGTGGAGTTTCTTGACTTCCAGCTTCATGACGTGATTGCTGACTACTAATTGCTTCACACATCTTGTTAAACCAATGAGGTTCCCTAGAGTAGGATGAATAATTCTGCAGTTGTTGATTCTGTTGCATGATCTGTTGTGGGGACACTTGTGGTGGAGAGAGAAATTGATGTTGTTGTACGAATGCTTGTTGTTGTTGATACTGAGGATGAAATTGCTGTTGTTGTGGATGTTGCTGTAGCTGGTAGTAGTAATTGAAATGAGGTGGTTGAGACATATCTGGATCTTTTAAGATAATTAAGATATGTGTTGATGAGATATGTTAAGTTGGTTTAGAAATCTAAAGATTTTGTCCAAATGCGATAAAGTACTGTTCACCAAATGCGATAAGACAGTTCACCAAGTGCGATAACCAAGTGCGATAATGACAGTTCACCAAGTGCGATAAGATCAGTTCACCAAGTGCGATAACCTTCAATAGCGATAACGAAAGTAGAAAATGCGATAAAACTATCAAGTGCGATAAATAATGACAATTTAAATATGTTATCTTAAAGTGCGATAATTTATAGCAAACTGCGATAAAATATCCAACAGCGATAAGATAATATATCAAACTGCGATGATTTATGGCAAGTGCGATAGATTTATCACAAATCCAAGTTCGATAAATTCTCAACTCTTGTACAAGAGAAGAGAAGCAACCAAGTCGAAGTATTACAACTTTCTAATACAAGAAAGTACAATACTGAGTCCCAAATGCGATAATTGAAGATCTCCCAAATGCGATGAAACCCTAACTTATCTTGATTCGAACTGCGATAAAACCCTTAGTTATCTGGATTGCAACTGCGATAAAACCCTTCAAATGCGATGAAACCCTAACTTGTCGAAGTTCACTCAGAAACCAAAACTATCACTTTTCATCAACTTTTCCAATACGCTAATAATACGGATTACACCAAATCGTCTAAATAACCAATAAACCCGATTGTTTTTGACCTTAAACGATTAGTAATCAAAAGATTTAATAAAGATTAAGCTTTTTAACGTAGAAAATATGAAATTTGGATGAAGATTAGTGAAAGTTTAACGATCGCAAAGCTACTTTTTCAATACAAACGAGAGTTTCACGTTAAGTTTGAACAAAAACCTTACAAAATCTATAAAACCAACGTAAATAATGATACTAATGACTCAAACACACGATCCTAATTATCCCTAGGCGAATGATACCACTTGTAGGTTACGAAGATATCTTAAACACACACTCGTTAGAACTAATAAACACACGAACTACTACACTAGATTAAGCTACGTATGAAAATGAATAAGCTAATAAGCAAAACTAGAGAAGAGAATAAGAAGAGAATAAGAAGAGTGGAAGGCTTTCAATTAATCAAACGTTACACTGACAGAGATTTCGCAATACACATGAAAACCAACAATAATAATGATGCCCTTGCCTTCTATTTATAGGCAACTACTTAGGGTATCCATGTGCTTAATCTTTCTAGAAGGAATTAACAAGGGTGGCCGGCCCATGGGCTACTAATGGACCGGTCACTTAATACAAACATTATAACCCATATCGTGCAACATAATAACTAAATGAACAAGACTTGAACTTAATTAAAACATGTTCCTAACATTTACCAACAAAATCATCATCCTTTGATGAAGCGAAAAGTGTACCGCTTTTAAGGGGTCATTTAAGCCTTAAATCGTATTTATTTGATCAAATATTGCCCTAAATCGTTCCTTTTGTCATTTTAGGTACTTTTGAGGAGAAATCTGGAAAAGGAGGCATTTTGGACGTTTTTAGAGCATAAAAGTGAAAAAAATGACAAAGTCTCAAGAATCGGCTAAAAGTTACTCTTGACGGCGTCAGAAATTACTCTGGACGGCGTCATGCCTTGGCAAGAAAAAGTGGACGTGAAATTTACTCATGATGAGCCAGTGAAAATAGCATGTGAATTCTGACGGCGTCACGCTTTAACTTGATCAAGGGCGTCACGGCTTAAATCAAAAGGGGACGGCGTCACGTTCAAGGTTCGACGGCGTCAAGCCTTGATAAGCCAGAATGGATTTTTGAAGAGCTAAAGAGGGACGGCGTCAAGAAGGTCATCCGGGAACCCTAAAAGCGGCGAGGTGACGGCGTCACAATCCATAAGGTGACGCCGTCAGATCCAAAAATCTATATATAGTTTTCTAATTTTTTGTCATTAAGGAGAGCTTAGTGTGTGGAATTTTGGGAGAAAACCCTAAGACGAATTCAGCTTCTTTTTCAAGGCTTTTTGCCTTGGAGATCTTCCATGTTACATTGAAGATAAGTTATCAATTAATCATTCAATATGTCTATGTGTTGTTTGATTTTATCTTATTCTTGTCTTTTGATTAACATGTTAGGCTAAATTTATCTTGTGTTTGCTTAGATCTAATGAAACCTAGCTATTGATTATTGGTTATTAGTGTGTTATTAGTTGTATTGGATGATTGTTTATCTATGTTAGGCTTAAGAAAACTGGCTAACTTCCTATTCGGTAACTTGCTTGAACGTCTTAAGAAACATGAACCAAATGCGTACTAAAGGTTTTTATGGTTGTATTTAATGCACAAGCGAATTCTAGTGATCCCATGTTAGGAGCTTCCTAGCCGGCTCGACATAGGAGTGAAGTAGGAGCTTGTAGAGTTGGGGAAGTAAGTACGCCACCCCACGAATGGTATTAAGGAATACACCCGTCATCCACGCGACTAATACACACTAATTAACCGGTAAAAGGTAGTTAGGGAGTAAGGAAATCTAAGTAAACACATTTCTCTACACATAAGTTTCTCACCACATTTTCATTTTTGTTATTTTATTTTATTTGCATCCGTAGTAATTTTGGGTTAGTTGACTAGCAACTAATTCCGCCCACTCTTTCAAAAACCCGAGATTTTACTTGCTTTCATAAAAATTATAAAAACATAAAAAGAATCTTCCTCAATCCTTAGACCTAATTAGAGTAGTCTTTCACACCTAACGAACACTATTCCCTGTGGAGAACGATCAATCCCCCGTACTTACCACTACACTATACTACATCGGTCAGGTACACTGCCTGGTGGGGTTGTAAGCCTCTTGAGATCCCTCGAGAGGTAAAACCTGTTGTAAGGTTACAAAACCACGCATCAAGTTTTTGGCGCCGTTGCCGGGGAATAGTTATTGTTTAGGTTGAATTTTTATTTATATTAGGTCTACTCACTAGATTCCTTTCTAGTGAGATTTTTATTTTCTTTTTCTAGATTTTCTTTAGTCTATCTATTTTCTTCGTTTCTTTGTTCGTAACCATACCATCCGACATCATGGAAGATGGTAATATCCTTAACCCCCACAACCCACCACCACAACAACCACAACCACCTCCTAGAGCCCGTACTTTAGGAGAGTATTCCCGTCCTAGCCACCATGGCTATCGAAACACCATTGAGCTCACTCAAGGAGCCAATATCGCACCCTTGCGATCCGACACCATCCGGTTGGTGCAAAGCGGATGCGCATTCCATGGACTTCGTTCTGAAGATCCTAATCAACATCTCAAGGACTTTCTCAAAATCGTTGATTCTATAGACCTTGATGTTGCCACTCGAGAGACGACCCGATTGCGTCTCTTCCAATTCTCTTTGCGGGACCAAGCTAGTCAGTGGCTAGAACGTCAACCCGCAGGATCCATCACCTCTTGGGATGATCTCACTACTCGTTTCCTTGCTAAGTTTTTCCCACCGGGAAGAACTACCAAGCTAAGGAATGATATCTTGATGTTCCAACAACGTCAAGGCGAAACCCTCTACGAGGCATGGACTCGATTCAAGGACTTACTCCAAAAAGTCCCTCACCATGGCATAGAACTTTGGCTCCAAGTCCAAATCTTCTATGACCATATCAATCTCTCCACGAGGCAAACCATTGACCAATCGGCCGGTGGCAAGCTACGTGATCTAAGTGCGGAACAATCATGGGCTCTCCTAGAGGATCTTGCTCTTTATGACAACGAAAGTTGGAGTGACCCCCGTGATTTGAATAAAACGGTCAAGGCAATATCTTTGCCTTCGAACAATTCAAGCACTTCCGACCGTAGGATCATAGAACTTGAAGACCAAGTCAAGTTTCTCATGAAATCCTACGAGGCTCCTAAACCTTCAAACCAAGTGAACAAAATCACTTCTTCATGTGAATTATGTAGTGGTCCCCACGACACTCGTGATTGCATGGAACTCCCCGAACAAGCTTTTGTGGACTACGCATCCTCGCGTACCGACGGAGCGGGAGACAAGTGGTACACTTTCAAACCCGAGCCAGACCATTACGGTGATTCATACAACCCCTCATGGAAAAATCACCCGAACCTTAGGTGGAAACAAAACCAAAACACGCAACAAACCAATTCTTCCAACCCACCTAATCGTTTCCAATCAAGCGGTTCCAACTCGAACCGTACTTTCAACAACAATCCTTCCGGTAATGGTAGTACCAATAACTTTGAAGGATTGATTTCCCAATTTATGGCATCTCAAGAAGCTCGGATAGCTAGATTCGAGACCGAATTCAATCAACAACAAACGGAGATGACCAATAAAATTGACAACTTGTTGAAAGCTCTCCATAACCAAGTGTTATCACCTCCACATAAGGACGCTAGGAACACAAATAGCGGACCCCAAGTAAAAGACCCCTCTTCATCCAAACACGTCCACTTTGTCAACATTGTCACTATTAAACCAATTGATAGGAATGAGGATAATAGTGAACCTAAGGATGAGGATAAGAAAGTCGAGGTTGATAAGGAAGTTAGGACAAGTGAGATTGAAGAAGTAGATGATGATGAGGACTACTTCAATAGGCTACCCACTAAGGAAGAGCGCGCATATCATACAAACTTATTCGATGACCCCGAGACACCATACTTCCTAGGTAGACCAATCATAGAAATAGGCGACCCTTCTAATCTCAACATACCATGCAACATCGGACATCTACATGTGTGGAAAGCTTACATCGACCTTAGATCGCCCATAAACATCATGACTAGAGCCCACTACAACTTGATAATGAAGAATCAACTTGGGTATAGGATGTTCCCTGACAAGGGTTGGATGAGTAACTTCACGGGAAGAGTTAAATGATTACCGGTTTATGTAGGAAACTTCACCTATGTCACCGACTTTGTAATTGTAGAAGATATCCGCCCAATAGTCGATGCATCCTTGACTCAAGTGGTTTTTGGAAAACCATTTGTTGAGGTCTCTAGAATGACTTATGAACCTTCCTTAGGGATAGTTAGATTTAAGGATGAGACCGATGAAGTAAGCTACCAAATGCCATATAAGATAAAACAATTCCAACACTTGTCAAATGTTGAGAAGGAGCTCAAACAAGCGGTCTACTATAGGAATGATGAGGATAGAAGTAAAGGAGTAGACTATGTTATGGAAAGGATATTCGGTTTCTACAAGGATTGTTTGAAATTAGGACCGGAATATAAAACCGGGAAGGAGAATGGCCTAGGAACCGTGACCGATGATGGAGTCACGTAATGTACGTGACTTTGAGTCTAGCTACAAGACTCGTTAATAAAGAAAAGCGCTTCTTGGGAGGCAACCCAAGCTTTATTTGTTTTATTTGCTTTGTGTGTTTATTTATTTGTTTGTTTGATTTTATTTGTTTCCGTATGTGTGTTTAATTTTTATTAGTATTGATTCATGTTCAAAAGTAAATTGTGTAAATGCTTTATGTTGTTTTTAACTTCGTCTTAACTACATATAAAGGTATTTTGCAAAAGATAAGTGTAAGGGAAATCTAAATCGGTTTATTAGAACACAAATTAACATGAATCGTAATAATAATAAATTAACATACATATTCGTATTTGTTTGAGTCAAATGCTTGTATCGAGTCATAATGATGTTTTGCAGGATTTCCAGGAAGTAAGGTAAAGGCTTTTCCAGAAATTTTCTGGAAACTTAAAATGAAAATTTTTGTCAGGTCATTTCTGACGGCGTCAAGGTTTATAACCTGACGGCGTCAGATTTAATTTCCAGAAATTTTTGAAAGTTTTGTTTTCATGAAAAGTTTTTATTAAAATCTCCAACTTATAATCTCCAGGAATCTGCAAAATTGTCATTCCACAAGCATTATATCCTTATATATAGATTTTTCCCGCCGATGTTATGCAGGTTTTCGTGTTTGTTTTCTCAGGTTTAACAGGTTATTTTGGACAAGGAAATGTTTTGAATCAAGCTTGTGGCGATGCATTAGTCATGGAGCTTCAACATTCTCTTTGGAGGAAGATCTAACCGTGTAATTTCATTATCCACCGAACGAATCAGGGGAGTATTTGATTTCATTCTTTTACTTTTTACTTTTACATCTTGTTATTTGAACATTGGGGACAATGTTCATCTTAAGTGTAAGGGGGGGTAAAAGTACGATTTTAGAGAATACAATTGCGCTTGATTTTTGTTTGTTTAATAGTAGATGTGTAATAAAACTGAGATAAATACCTGTTAGGGCAATTTTAGTGCCAAATTTAAAATTTTTTACAACATATAGGAGTGAAACTTTGATCTTAATGAGCGTCTCACGGATAGGATTTATATGACTAGCACAAAAACCGTACCACTAAAAAAATTTTCCACCCCCAAATATGTGAGGTTCACCCCTAGAATTGGTAGGAAAAGCATTTATGCTATGATGTGTGTACCGGTAGCACTTAGATTCTAGAACTTGCGTTAGGACCATTCCAAGGCCACAAGTGAGACTACATTCGTGTAGTTAGATTTACTACATGATAAGAGGCATTAGGATTAACCCATTGTTTTTACACCTGTGTTTTTGTTATAATTACATTGGCTACATTGGTCAAGTAATTCTCCCACACCCTTTGCGTTGTACTCATTTTTAGTACACGATACCCCTAGTACACCCCTCAGAGCCTATCTTTTCGTTTCAACCTTTAAGCATTTTACTTAAAGGAAGAATTTGTTACACCCCACTAAATTGTACAACCAAATCGCCTTAGCCTACCTTGTATGCACTCATTTTTAGTGCATTATTGTTACAACATTTGTTTAAACCCAAGTTAATTATCTAGTTGATTACATGGTTGCTAAGTCGAGTCATATCCTTGTACATATTGTTTTGGGACGATTGGGACTCATGGGTAAAGTACTAGTGTAATGGAGTAATGGGGAAGAACATCATTTATTACCCCCATATGTGCTAAATGTTTTAAAAGTACTCCAAGTTTTTCAATTATCTTAATTCGAGTCATTAGATTAGTATTTGTAAAGTTATGTAAAAGTTCAAGTGTAAGGGGAATGCAATGCCCCTATGATGTATTATTATTGGATGGTAGGGCAAAAGTGTATGCAAAAAAAAAAAAAAAAAAAAAAAAAAAAAAAATGAAAAATAGAAAAAACATACGGACTACCATCCCGTTTCATTTTACGTTTGTTTTATGTTTGTTTTTGTTTTTGTTATTTCGTTTCTAGCTTAAGATCGAGTCTAGTCTTGGCTTAGCAACATTGTATAGTACATGTAATTGATCAAGATTTTTAACTCGCCACCAGTAAAATATCCTTTATCCAACAAAACCGTGTTTTCCTTTTCCCTACACCTAACGTTATAACCCATTTAAAAGCCCTCTTTGATAGTTTATCTTTGGTGCTTACGCCTAGTGGAGGAGGTTTTCGATCCTTTCCCAAGCCTATGGTAATCTATTTGCTATGACAGGTAGTGAGAGATATTATCCGTTTTCATTTATGAGATTTATTTTGATGACACTTGAGAGATGTGAGTATCTAAACACTACTTGTGAGGTGCTAGTATGTAATCTCCGTGCTTATTATGATTGAAGTGGAACGATTATTTGTTGTAATTACTTTTATGTTTGCATTAAATGACCCCTAACTTGTATTTTGATTAGAATAAAAGCGCATTTGCTTGAGGACAAGCAAATCTCAAGTGTAAGGGTATTTGATGAAGCGAAAAGTGTACCGCTTTTAAGGGGTCATTTAAGCCTTAAATCGTATTTATTTGATCAAATATTGCCCTAAATCGTTCCTTTTGTCATTTTAGGTACTTTTGAGGAGAAATCTGGAAAAGGAGGCATTTTGGACGTTTTTGGAGCATAAAAGTGAAGAAAACGACAAAGTCTCAAGAATCGGCTAAAAGTTACTCTTGACGGCGTCAGAAATTACTCTGGACGGCGTCATGCCTTGGCAAGAAAAAGTGGACGTGAAATTTACTCATGATGAGCCAGTGAAAATAGCATGTGAATTCTGACGGCGTCACGCTTTAACTTGATCAAGGGCGTCACGGCTTAAATCAAAAGGGGACGAAGTCACGTTCAAGGTTCGACGGCGTCAAGCCTTGATAAGCCAGAATGGATTTTTGAAGAGCTAAAGAGGGACGGCGTCAAGAAGGTCATCCGGGAACCCTAAAAGCGGCGAGGTGACGCCGTCACAATCCATAAGGTGACGCCGTCAGATCCAAAAATCTATATATAGTTTTCTAATTTTTTGTCATTAAGGAGAGCTTAGTGTGTGGAATTTTGGGAGAAAACCCTAAGACGAATTCAGCTTCTTTTTCAAGGCTTTTTGCCTTGGAGATCTTCCATGTTACATTGAAGATAAGTTATCAATTAATCATTCAATATGTCTATGTGTTGTTTGATTTTATCTTATTCTTGTCTTTTGATTAACATGTTAGGCTAAATTTATCTTGTGTTTGCTTAGATCTAATGAAACCTAGCTATTGATTATTGGTTATTAGTGTGTTATTAGTTGTATTGGATGATTGTTTATCTATGTTAGGCTTAAGAAAACTGGCTAACTTCCTATTCGGTAACTTGCTTGAACGTCTTAAGAAACATGAACCAAATGCGTACTAAAGGTTTTTATGGTTGTATTTAATGCACAAGCGAATTCTAGTGATCCCATGTTAGGAGCTTCCTAGCCGGCTCGACATAGGAGTGAAGTAGGAGCTTGTAGAGTTGGGGAAGTAAGTACGCCACCCCACGAATGGTATTAAGGAATACACCCGTCATCCACGCGACTAATACACACTAATTAACCGGTAAAAGGTAGTTAGGGAGTAAGGAAATCTAAGTAAACACATTTCTCTACACATAAGTTTCTCACCACATTTTCATTTTTGTTATTTTATTTTATTTGCATCCGTAGTAATTTTGGGTTAGTTGACTAGCAACTAATTCCGCCCACTCTTTCAAAAACCCGAGATTTTACTTGCTTTCATAAAAATTATAAAAACATAAAAAGAATCTTCCTCAATCCTTAGACCTAATTAGAGTAGTCTTTCACACCTAACGAACACTATTCCCTGTGGAGAACGATCAATCCCCCGTACTTACCACTACACTTTACTACATCGGTCAGGTACACTGCCTGGTGGGGTTGTAAGCCTCTTGAGATCCCTCGAGAGGTAAAACCTGTTGTAAGGTTACAAAACCACGCATCATCTTTACAAGTAAACACAGCTCTTTCCATTTCTTCCTCATAACTCAAAATCTCACTTTCAGATTTTATTTCATAACCTAAGCCAATTTTACAAGATGAGCTTATTTACGCATCTACTAATCTGAACAGATTTCCATTTGAGTGATTCCATTTGTCTACTGTCTTTTGCAATTCATCTCTTTCTTTTACTGCTTTCATGCCAATTCTTCTATATCTCTTAAGTTTTTCATCTTTTTCATATATCTCATTTGCCTGAAAGATGAGTTTTTCATTTAAAGAAGCTTGTTGTTTTTGATAGGTGACTATTTGTGCTTCTAAAGTTTTAACAGCCTTAGTATAAGCAAGAATTTTAACCTCCTGGTCACCTATTTGTTGTAATTGTTCATCACACAAAGCTTTCAAATTATTGTATGAATCAATGCATATTTTGGAGCATAAAGATACCTCATTACTGGAGCCTATAGCCATAAGTGCATGGTTTGTCGCTTCTTCCTCCTGTGTGTGTTCATCCTAATTCACAGCTCTAGCTTCCAGTGTCAACATGCTCATCTGATTCTTCTCCAGCTTGTCATCATCTTGAGAGTTAGAATCCTTTTTCCTGTACCCATCAGTAGTCATCTGTTCCTTGCAATCTCTAGCAAAGTGACCATGTTTGTGACACCTATAGCACTCAACAGTCCTCTTATTGTACCCCACTGGTGTCTTCCCATCAAGCCTAATGTTTCTCCTAGTCTGCTTGAAAAACTTCTTAACCCTGAGAGCAATCATGGCAATTTGCCATTTGAGATCCATCTTTTCAACTTCAATATCATTGATCTATTCCAGATCCTCACTGATGAAGTCCTTCTCTTCTGGTTGCTTAGCAAAGAATGAATAAACTACTTCATCAGCAAAACCTGCAGGAGTATCTCTTTCTCTTATGCTGCTTGAAGAAGTTTCATAACCACCAGAATCAAAGCCGCCAGACTTAACCTTGTTAGTGCTGCCCTTGTTTTGAGAAACAAAGGCAACATTGGTATAACTTGAAGATGCCTTTGTGCTTCCTTGGATTTCTTGTTCAAAAACCCGAAGATTATTGTACAGATCATCAATTGACAAGGTGTCAATTTCATGGTTCATTCTCATGGTCATAGTCACACTTGACCATTCTTTTGGGAGTGATCTGAGAAACTTGTGGTTTGCATCCTCATTATATACATCAGCACCATGAACCTCCAATTGAGATAAAAGATGTTGAAACCTGTCATAACCCTTTTCCAAACACTCAGAGCTTGTCACTGTAAATGCTTCAAACTGTTGTTTAAAAACAGCTTTCTGCATCTTCTTGGAGTTTGCATTCCCTCCAAACCTTGTTCTAATAGCCT
The DNA here is from genome assembly GCA_021014915.2 of Artemisia tridentata subsp. tridentata. Taxonomy (NCBI): domain Eukaryota; kingdom Viridiplantae; phylum Streptophyta; class Magnoliopsida; order Asterales; family Asteraceae; genus Artemisia; species Artemisia tridentata. Next base: position 296,256,936 of record CP139503.1, read on the forward strand.
CCCAGATCTCCTTGGCATCGTCCATTCCATGAAATCTTCTCAAGTGTTCCTTGGGTAGTGCCATCAGCAAGATAGTTTTGGCCTTTCTCTCCTTTTCCACAGCATGTATCTCTTCAGCAGATACTGGTGGAAGTATCCTAACAACTCCATCCTTGCCAACCGAAATCCTCTTCTTTGAATTTCCATTCTGTATCACTTTCCAGACCTCATTGTCAATATACTCAAGATAGTGTTCCATCTCCATTGCCCAGATGTCATACTCTTCCTTCTTCAGGATTGGGAGTTTAATGTTTGATATGGTGGTTGTTGCAGGGATTGTTTGTTGTTGTGGTTTGGGGATAACAGTCTCTTCTTCCTCATGGTTTGAGGCTTCATCATCATTAGGACTAGAAAAGTGTTCACTGTTATGAATAGACATTCTAAGGGATTTTGAAGTGATTAGGTGTTTGAGTTTTGTGTTGCTTCTTCCTTAGAGTCTCTCTACAGGCTCTGATACCACTTGTAGGTCCACGGTTTTATGGATCTAAGTAGCCTTTGTTACTTATTAGATAACTTGAATAAATCCAAATTAATCTAAGTAAGAAACTCTTAACTATTTGTTAATTGCTAATGCGGAATCTTAACAATAACAATGAAGAACACAATTAACTAACTTCGTAGTTCTATTAACTTTCAATCACAATATCGTACTTTTTCTCTCTAATATCATATAGCCTTAGGGTTCCTTTTATACACCAAGTAAACCCTAGATACAAAATGTGTAGAAGGATAAACGTATCTTCTTATAAGATAACTATATCATACGTATCCTTTTCTAACTTATAGCTAACTAACTTACTATAAAACATAAACAGATTTAACTAAATCTGTCAACCAGACTTAACTATGATACTATGCCTACCAGACTTAATAATGTACTGGCAGACTTAACTATTACAATATTATAACTAACAGACTTAACCATGTAACCCAGCAGACTTAAGTCTGTTCTTCATATTAAGTCTTCTCTTGTGATAATTCCCAACAACTGATTTATCAGTTACGGCGTAACTATTCTTGTACTCAGATTTTGGCTATCTTCGAAAAATCATATCTTTTAAACCGTAAGTCATCACGGGTCGTGCCACTAAGCGTTTCGAAGGTAATTAAGTCTAGTTTCATTTAAAAATAATCTCAAGGTCTGAAAGCTTATAGATTTTTGTAAATGGTCAAAAGAGTAACAGAAGGTCAGTTTTGGTTCACGCTTTTTGTGCATAAAAGTTTTAAATTTTGGTCAAACTGAAAACGGGGTGTAACACAATTATTCAAGAGACAACGTGCCCTTTTCAGAGTCCTAGATAACTTTGTCACATAGGGACATGACTTCACTCTTACATTTGGATATCAAGAAGTTGCACCTGGCCATAAGATCTTTGGCTTTCACTTGTAGCAAGACAAACTTCTCTCGACGTAGTATCCACTTAACATCAATTTCGAGTCCTCAAACAACCTAGTTATGCCTGGACGAGTTGAGCACTTGGGCTTATGGGCCTTGTCTCATAATAATTTCCAAATATTTCAAATCATTGGCATCACACTCTGACCATAGACCTTTTGATTCGTAGATCGTGACCGTCAGCTAGCAGTATATGCTTAATGACATGCTTATCTTTAACATTCACACGCTGAGAACTTTTCCTTAAAGGTTCTTTGCACACTCAAAGATTTCTCATTACGATTACTTACGTTGACCGAACACCATTGAATTGTAATTTCTTATCGGGCAATGACGCCAACGAACTTCTTTTACCTTGCGATTCTTATAAAATTACTTTATAAGATTCTACGTTAAATTTTCGAACCTCGCGTTTAACATATACATTCTGGTATTTTAACCCATGCTCTCACGTATTTTCGCGATACTTACCCTTCAGATACCTAAAACCTAGATTCCCTTTCGCTTTTATTTCCTGAATCAACGTACGGTGACGCACACATTGTGTGTCTTTCATTGCCTCATTTCAACTTGTTCTAATTCATTTTTGTCATCACCCCCGATAAACTAGGATATTTATATTTTAGCTCACCTACTCGATTAGCCTTATCGTACTCGCTTTTGTGTTTTTTTTTATGCTCCCTCAACCAACCAACTTTTACACCTTACTTAATAATCACCAAACATATATATGCTCAACCACGCAGTACAAGATTTTAAATGCCAACTCCATATCACGAATTTGACATCTCTCCTCATTTCCTTCAATTGCCTTGAAACAACCTTCTTCACATTAGTAAGACTTCTCTAGTACTTCTTCAACCTTAGTAGACGCCGATCGTTCTTTCATTCGGAGATGCAGCTTTAATAAATTTCTATCACACATGATTTTTATTCCCTCGATTCTGGCCAATAAATTTAGTGCAAGTTACCACCACGAAATCCACCGAACTGAACCGGAACTTACTTCACCAGATTTCCCTTCCATCAATACTAATGAGAATATCATCAACGATTCCTTCAGTAACAAATTATCCTCCATCTACAAGTTTTACAACTAGCGCCCTATCTAATTTCTTTAATTCACACGATGGTATGAAGAAGTTACAAAACATCTTTTTGACATCAAACATCAAACACAAGAAAGTATGTCGACAAGATATGTACCTGACATAACATCAGATGATACCCTTATCTCCTCATTAGTCACCTTGCAAGCTCATCCTTTTGCTTTAAGTACTTCATTCTTCTTGTCATGGTGACCCTTCCGACTTTCTTTTGACGAATACATCAACCTTAATGAGTCCACAAGAAACACAATTTCCATAAGTTAACTATGTGGTGCAGTCTCAAACAAAGTGACCTAATCGATTTCACTAGTAATGAGTGTTCGTGCCAAATCTACAGCATCATAGCCTAATCATACTTCATTTCGTACCCGTAAATCTACCTTTAAGTGACTTGTTTTCATCCTTACAACATTTTCCCTCTCTTGATTTTTACAAAACTTTTGGCGCTACAAATCTTACAAACCGTTTGGGATGAAGACCAGATAAGAAAGATTGAACCTCCTATCCTCGGTAGATATCCGATGTCCTACAAAACATTGTACCCCGGTGAGAATCCTGTATATACACAAGAATTAATTCAGTTAGTCGCTTCAAGCTTATAAAACCTTATTCCAAACGTATCTATGAAATCTCGTAGGCAAAACTTCTTCCTTGTCGCCTCTATCAACTTCTCTCTAAGTGACTCACTAACTTTGACAGTATCCCTGATTTTCTCCGCTAAACTCGCCAAACTTAGCTACAAATACCTGATGATGCGTTTGCAATCCCAAAATTTAGCCAAATCATTGAAGACGTTAAATCTCTCTTTCTCAACAACTTGATATGTAGCCTAATCTCGTGTCCGTTCTTGTTTGATGAGTTACGAGATTAAGCTAGAATCAAGTTGTTACTTAGATTAAGGTTTGAATTCAACTTGCTACTTAGCTTAATCTCGTGACAGTTCTTGTTTGATGAGTGGTGAGATTAAACTAGATGCAAGTTGACGCTCAACTCAAACTACATGAAAATTTGCTTAAGGTTTTGATGATTTTGCTCAAGGAAGAGAAAGCTTACTCCATCAAATTTGACCACTCGATAGTTACTTTTGGATTGCATGATTCACTACGATCATAAGGACAAGCTCGGATAAAGTTGTCATAAGTTAAGGCTATTAGTAGTGTTTGACCTTGCCGCATAAGTTGTGACCATCACACTGAAGACCTAATTTGACTTCTATATTTCTTCGTTATGACCTTTATATTCATTGAACTCTACGTAAAAACGATGGCATTGTTGAATCTAATATAGGTGGTTGGTACATTCTCTTCGAACTAGTAGTTTCGTTAGCAAAAATTGCAATCTTGATCGACATAAACTCTTTGGAATTTAGTGGTTAACGTGTAAGGAACCATAAGTGAGCTTTCGGGCAATCAATTGGTTATCATCCCTTAGGATGTCAGCTTGATGTTTTGTTTCGTTTTGTGGAAGAGACAACCGAAACTGTTGGGCTATAAAGTCAAAGTACTGCTAGAATATCAAAGTACTGCTCGTTGATATAAAGTCAAAGTACTGCAAGAGTTGAAGGACTGTTATGCAAATAACGTTTAAAGAATATTGTATTATTCTAGAACGTTCTTAGTTGTTATTAGATTAGAGTTAGAATTACTTGTCGTTCAAGTATTGTAAACCGACTAGGGTTTTCCTTATGCCTATAAAAGGATCCCTAGGTGGTATTAGAAAAACATTAGACACGTACCTCACAAAGTGTTTATTAGAAAAGTTATTAGAGTTTGTTAGTGAATCTGTATAATAAGCAAGTTCAAAGTTTGGTTTAATATAATCGTTGAAAAGTTTTATTATTCTTCTTAGCTTTGTTGAAGTAGATTTCACATACTTAACAAGGTTATATCAGTGTTTCATTATTAGCAGTTTTATGTTTATCCAAGATTGCTAAAACCATTACAAGCTGCATAGTTAGTTTGGTCAGAGTATATCGATCCAACAAGTGGTATCAGAGCTTGTGTGGAGACTCTGATTAAGAAGAAACCCTTTAAAACCGATTTAACAACAAACCCTAAACGATGACGACTGAAGTTGCACCAATGCCATCCATCACCTCACTCAGAATTCCTATCATCAAGAAGGGAGAATATGATCTCTGGAGCATGAAGATGAGGCAGTACCTTGCTATTACAGACCATGCTCTATGGGATGTGATTGTCAATGGTAATGTTGTTCTTGAAGAACCTATAGAAGTTGAAGGACAACCTAAACCACCCAAGCAAACCTTGCCAGCAGCTACAAAGAGAAATCAAGATAAGGCTCTCAACATACTGCTGTCTGCTATTCCTGATGGTCACCTAATAAAGTTCCATGATGCTAAGGATGCAAAGCAATTGTGGGCTGCGATCAAGACAAGATTTGGAGGTAATGATGCTTCCAAGAAGATGCATAGAAACTTATTGAAGCAGCAGTTTGAAACTTTCACTGTTGGTGAAAGAGAAGGTCTTGATGCTGCCTATGACAGATTCCAAAATCTTCTCAGTATGCTAGAGTTGTATGGTGCAGAGGTATCTGTTGAAGATGCAAACTTGAAGTTCTTAAGAAGTTTACCATCTGCATGGCATGTGATTGCTACAATGATCAGAGGACAACCTGGTTTGGATTCTATGGATTTTGATGATCTCTACAACAATCTGAAGGTGTATGAGCATGAGATGAATGGTCAAATGAATTCAAAATCACACAGCATTGCTTTCTTGTCTTCTGAAAACAGAAGTAGTACTTCCACTAAAAGTACTGCTTATCCTGTTCAAAGTACTGTTGGTGATAAACAGCATGATTGCACAACCATGACTACTACCACTTCATCACCATCACCCATCATCAGCTCTGATGATGTTGTTTGTTCCTTCTTTGCTCAATAAGCCACTTTACCTGTTACTTATGAAGAAGACTTGCTGCAAATTGAAGAAGATGCTCTAGAAGAAATTGACATAAGATGGCAGGTTGCATTGATCACTACAAGGATCAAGAAGTTCATAAAGAAAACAGGTAGAGGTATTGACTTCAAAGCCAAACAGGGTATAGCATTTTACAAATCAAAGATTGAATGCTTTAATTGTCTAAGGCCTGGACACTTTGCAAGGGAATGCAAGTTTGGAAAGTATCAAGCAAACAGAATGATTGAACAACCCAAGGTTGAAAGAAAGGAAGTTCCTATTACTGAATCAAAACCAAAAGCTTTGGTGGCTCAAGAAAATTTATCAGAGGTTGACTGGAGTGCTGAATTTGATGATGAACTAGTAACCTACTCTATGGTTGCAATGGAAGAGTTTGATTGGAGCACAGCTTTTGATGAGGAACCAGGATTTGCTGCTTTGGAATCAAGAGATGGTCTTGGAAGCTTTGATTGGAGCATGGAGAGTGAAGAAGAACCTGTTCAGATTGCTATGGTAGCTGCTTTACCAAGTTCATCCAATGTCTCTGAGGTATGTTCTAAATGCAATAATATGTATCAAAAGTTGCTTACTGAATATGTGACTGAAAGAGATAATTGTAGAACAGCTAGGCTTGAGGTAGCTGGTTATCAATTAACTTTAGAGTCAATGGAAGCCAAAATATTAACACATGAAAATAATGAAATGGCTTGGGCAGAAAAATATGAGCAACAAGATTATCAATTAAAATTAAGTGAACGGAAGTTAGGATGTAAGGTGTCTGAATTAGAAAAGACAATTAAAGAAAGAGATGCTTTGTTAGAAAAACTTGCTAGTATAAAAAAGGCTGGTCTGTCACATGTTCAATTTGTTGAAAAACAAAGAATAGTAAACATTAAAACTGGACTAGGTTATGGTGTTGAGGATAGTAGTTCAGATGAGATTTCACCTAGTGATAAGGAACCAGTTAGTTCAGAGGAAATCTCAACTAGTGATAATGACCATACTAGCTCAGAAGAAAACACATCTAGGAATGAGGAACCAATTAGTGAAACGCCTCCTGAGTTTAAGAAAGATAAAGAGTATCACTCAGTTCCTGCACCCACTGGTAGGCTTCAACCACCTAGGACAGATGTTTCTTGTTATGGAGTAGACAACTTAGAGTTTAGAAAAAAGCTTACTGGTCAATCCACCCAAAGGGGTAATGATAAAGATTTAGGGTGTGTTGATCATGATGAAAAGTTTCCTAAAGCCTTTCAAAAACAAGCAGTATCTCCAAAATCTTTTCAAAGTACTGCTAGACATTCAGCAGTACCTTCAAGAAAATTTTTTCAAAATACTGCTAACTATATGAAACCTTTTAATCAAAGAAGAGGATTTGGGAATATGGAAAAAAAGTTATGTTTTGTGTGTTATAGTCCTGATCATTTGATTAAAGACTGTGACTTTCACTCAGAATATTTAAGTCAGTTCCTAAAGAATAAATTTACCAATCATAAGCCTAAGGAGAACAGTCCTGCCAACCATAAGCCAAAGGAAACTAGATCTGTTTGGAATCACTCAAATAGGGTTAACAATAGTAATTTCTCTAAAGACTATAGGTACCCTCACCAGAAAAGACCTTTTTCCAAACCACCAGTACCCTCAAGTACTGGTAAGTCTAAGGTTTCTCAAGCAGTACCCTCTAAAAGTACTGCTAGGTATTCACCCAATCAAGGTACTGCTAACACTTTTTCAAATGTAAGACCTAGGAGGTTCAATAACTATCAATCTAGAAGGTCTTACACCTCAAGCAGAGTACCTAAAGCAAAGAACCCAACACACAGTGTTAAAACTAAATGGGTTAAGAAAGAAGGTACTGATAGGGGACACGCAGTACTTTCATCAAATAAGGGTGAAACAGGGAAAGTTGTTGATAATACAACACAAGTTTTGGAACCAAAGCAAATAATTTTTTATCATGCTTTCAAAAACAGTGGAGATTACATACTCAAAGAATTCAAGTATGTCACTCCACAAAGGGAACAAAAGTTAGTAATGACTTGGGTTCCTAAAAGAAACTAACCTTTTCATCTTTTATGTAGGGCAACCCAGAAGAGGAGCTTAAAGATAAATTTATTATTGATAGTGGTTGCTCTGGAAGCATGATAGGAGACAAGGAGTTACTGTTAGACTTTAAGGCATATTTTGGAGGCAGAGTTGCTTTTGGTAATGATCCTGATGGAGGAAGAATTACTGGCAAAGGAACTATCAAGGCAGGATGTATTGATTTTGAGAATGTTAGATATGTGAAGGAGCTCAAGTTCAACCTATTGTCAGTATCTCAGATCTGTGATAAGAAGTACCCTATTCTATTCACAGACACAGAATGTCTTATCCTCTCTCCTGAGTTCAAGTTTGTCGAGGATCACTTGGTAACACTGAGTGTAATACCCAGAACCAATTATGTGTACAGTTTAGATTTGAAGAGTATCAACACTGCTGGAAGAGCAACATGTTTAGTAGCAAAGGCATCATTGGAAGAAGCACATCTATGGCACAGAAGATTAGGTCATGTGAATTTCAAGAACATCAACAAGTTGGTCAAAGGCAATTTAGTTAGAGGTTTACCTTCCAAAACATTCAAGACTGATCATTCATGTTTGGCCTGCAAGAAGGGTAAACAACATAAAGCTTCATGCAAAAAGCTTGAGGAAAGAGATATTAGAGAGCCTTTGGAGTTGCTACACATGGATCTGTTTGGACCTATTTCAGTGGAAAGCTTAAACAAGAAGAAATACTGCTTGGTTGTAACCGATGAATGTAGCAGATTTAGTTGGGTCTTTTTCTTGGGATTCAAAGATGAAACCTTTGATGCTATTCATGACCTGATAGTAGCCCTTGAAAATCAGTTGAGACTCAAAGTGAGAGGTATTAGATGTGATAATGGGACAGAATTCAAAAACAAGCATATGGATGAATTTTGTGCCAAGAAAGGAATAAAAAGGGAGTTTAGCATTGCTAGAACTCCACAGCAGAATGGTGTTGCAGAAAGGAAGAACAGAACATTGATAGAAGCAGCAAGAACAATTCTTGCAGATTCCTAATTACCTATTCTCTTTTGGGCTGAAGCTGTAAGTACTGTTTGCTATGTGTTAAATAGAGTATCAGTGACTAAACCTCAGATGAAGACACCTTATGAGTTGCTAATGGGAAAGAAACCAAACATTCGTTTTCTAAAACCTTTTGGCTGTCCTCTGACCATTCTCAATACTATTGATTCTCTGGGAAAATTTGATGGTAAGTCAGATGAAGGATATCTATTGGGTTACTGTACCAATAGCAAAGGATTCAGAGTATACAACAGGGGTACCAAAAAGGTTCAAGACTGTCTTCATGTTGAATTTTTGGAAGATAAAGAAAATCAGAGAGGTAAAGGTCCTGATTGGATGTTTGATCTTGATCTCAAGTTCACTCCTTCTATGAATTATGTGCCTGTCAGAGAAGAAAATCAAGTTGTTCACAAAGAAGAAGATTCACAGTACATTGTTCATGGAGTTAATGTTAGACCAGAAGATGTTCCTGATGAAGAACCCACAGTCATTGAAAAGGAACAAAGTACTGTCCAACCAACTACCATAGTATCTGATGAAGATCAAGCCATACAAGATGAACTTAATAGGATGCTTTTTCAAGAAACTATAGCAAAATCCTATGAAGATGAACAAAGGAGAGCTTATGAAGCAGCAAAGAACAAGGACGACTTCACAGATTCTTCTCACAGTACTTTTAATCAAAGTACTGCTGAACCATTTGGCAGTACTTCTGGTGGATTAGAACCATCAAATTGGACCAATGCTGATGATTCCAATGTTGATGATGATCTGGATGATGCTAACATTCCTGGGTTAGAAGAAATTGATGATGAGCTCAATCATGAAGGTATTTTCTCAAATTCCAATGAAGGTCCTGACTTCACAAATTTGGGACATGATCTTCCAGTTCCACCAACTTCTACATTAAGAGTTCATAAAGCTCATCCTCAAAGTAACATCATTGGATCACCTACTTCAGGAGTGGTTACAAGAAACAAAGCTAAGGATCTTTCTAAGCAACATACTGCTTTACTTAGCTTTGTTTATAAACAAAATAGGTTGAATCACGAGGATCAACAAACATGTCTGTTTGCCTGCTTTCTATCTCAAGATGAACCCAAAAAGGTAGCTCAAGCTTTAACTGATGAGAGTTAGGTTGAAGCTATGCAAGAGGAACTACTACAATTCAAGCTTCAAGATGTCTGGGTATTATGTGATCTACCTGATGGAAAGAGAGTAATTGGTACAAGATGGGTTTTTAGGATCAAAAGAGATGAAAGAGGGAACGTTATCAAGAATAAAGCTAGATTGGTTGCACAAGGATATCGCCAAGAAGAAGGAGTGGACTATGATGAAGTGTTTGCTCCTGTTGCACGAATTAAAGCTATAAGGTTGTTTCTTGCCTTTGCTTCATACATGGGATTTCCTGTCTTCCAAATGGATGTCAAGAGTGCCTTTCTTTATGGCACAATCACTGAGGAAGTTTATGTTAAACAACCTCCTGGTTTTGAAGATCCTGCACATCCAAACAAAGTCTATAAGGTTATCAAGGCTCTGTACGGCCTTCATCAAGCCCCTAGAGCTTGGTATGAGACACTCTCCAATTTTCTGTTACAACATGGTTACAGGAGAGGTGCAATTGACAAGACTTTGTTTATTAAAAGAGACAAGAAGGATATTATGCTAGTGCAAGTTTATGTGGATGATATTATCTTTGGAGCCATAAAACAGTCAATGGTGAAAGAATTTGAGCAACTCATACAACAAGAGTTTCAAATGAGTTCCATGGGAGAACTCACTTTCTTTTTGGGGCTTCAAGTTAAACAATCAAGAGATGGTATCTTCATTAATCAAGACAAGTATGTTGCATATATACTTAAGAGATTTGACTTCCCTACTGTCATGCCAGCCACCACACCTATTGACAACAACAAACCATTAGGAAAGGATGAAGATGGACAAGCTGTGGATGTCAAGCTTTACAGATCCATGATTGGTTGTCTTATGTATTTAACTGCATCAAGACCTGATATCATGTTTGCTGTGTGCTTATGTGCCAGATATCAGGTTACTACCAAAGTTTCTCATATGAATGCAGTTAAAAGGATTTTTAGATATCTCAGGCATCAACCAAAGTTAGGATTATGGTATCCTAAGGAGTCAACTTTTCACTTGGAAGCTTTTTCAGACAGTGATTATGCAGGAGATAATTATGATAGAAGATCAACCAGTGAAGGATGTCAATATCTTGGAAGAAGATTAGTCTCCTGGCAATATAAGAAACAAACAATTGCAGCAACATCATCCACTAAAGCAGAATATGTTGCTGCTGCAAGTTGTTGTGGACAAGTATTATGGATGCAGAATCAACTCTTGGATTATGGATTCAACTTCAAAAATACTCCTATCAACATTGACAATGAGAGTACAATCTGCATTGTGAAGAATCCAGTTTATCATTCCAAGACCAAACATATTTAGATTAGGCATCACTTCATTCGAGATTGTTATGAGCACAGGCTTATAAATGTGGTCAAGGTTCACACAGATGACAATGTAGCTGATCTACTCACAAAGGGATTTGATGTTTCAAGATTCAACCATTTAGTAGTGAGCATTGGGATGATTAACTACTAGGCTACATTTGAGGGGAGGACTTAGTATTAGTTTAGAATACTTTCTTACAGTTCTTTTGAAAGTATTGGTGTTTTAGTATTTTTAGTTTAGTTTAGTTCCTATGTTGAATTTAAGGGGAGGCAACATAGTTATTAGTTTGAAGATTCTTTGGATCGTTTTGAGCCTCTAGGGTTAAACAATAACAAAGTATTGTTTTAAGAGTTCTTTGATGTGTCTTTGTTTATGGATAAGAGGATGGAAAGTACTGATTTTCTATACAAAGTGCTGTTCTTGCAAAGTACTGCTCCAAGGTACTGCTATGAAGAGTACTGCTTACGTGGAAAGTACTGCTTGCATGGAAGTACTGTTCTAACAGTCATAAAAGGGGGTAAACGTCAACAGTTTTGCTATGGAGGGGGTAAAAGCCAAATCCAACGGTAATTTCATTTATTGGGCTTTAAATTTTTTACCTAAACCATTAGTATATACCCTAATTTTACTTCCGAATTTTACTCTCCACTTTACTCTTATTCATTCTTCGTTAACCGCAACCCTACTCACATTCCACCTTCGCTACACACATTCCTTTATAATCCTCAATCAATGGCTAACCGTGATTTCTGTAGTAAGCATAACGTGGTAGCTAATTTGGATAAAACGGCGAAAAATGTTGATTTTCATGCGATAATTGATTTCTTGACTGGGTCATCAATCAATTATGCTATTTTGGTCAACCCTGATGTAATTGGACCATGGATTCAACAGTTTTGGTCTACTGCTAAGGCTGATGAACATAATGGTGAAGCTTTTATTTGTGCTAAGGTTGCTGGTAGAGCAATTAGGGTTACTGAAGCTTCAATTAGGGAAGATTTGTAGTTTAATGATGAAGGGGGTGCTATACGTTTTGAAAGACAAGAGCTGTGGGATACACTTCGGGATATTGGGTATGAAGGTGATCTCACCATCCTTACTTTTCAGAAGCCCTTGTTTAGTCCACATTGGAAGTATCTTATACATGTTCTACTTCACTGCTTGAGTCCTAAAAGTACTTCATGGGAGAAGTTTGGCCAGAACATTGCTTCTGCATTAGTGGGATTAGCTACAAATTAATCTTTCAACTTTTCAAGGATGATTTTTGATGGAATGCTCGCACACATCACTAATGGTTCACCATTCTTGATGTACCCAAGGTTTATTCAGGTATTTTTGAACACACAACTTGAGGGTGTTTCTAAACCTCAAAGTTTTCTACCTACTGTCACACTTCCACCAAAGGTGTTTACCTTCATTGCTAAAAAGGGTTTCAAGTTCTCTGGGAGAAATACACCTTTGACAGCTCATATCTTGGAAGTGGCACAAGCTGTAAGGGATGAAGAGCAAGAGCAAGAGCAAGAAGAATCCTCTGCATCAGCAAGTAGTGAACATCCAGTTTCCATAGAAGCCACTATTTCACAACATACTGCTTCTCAACATACTGCTTCATTACCTATTGCTGATCCTTCTCAACATACTGCTTCAAGAGCAGATACTGTGTCTCAACAAAGTGCTGCTCAGGAAGTTTCAAATCAAGATGCGACTCAACCACCATCTCCTAATGATTATACTTCCACAGATGGGTCTCAAACATCTGGAGGAGATGAGAGAGAGGTTGAGGGAGTCTTGAACAACTATGCGTTAACAAGGGAATTGAGGAGGCTAAAGAAAGTTACTGAGGATCAAGCTGCTAAGATACTGGACTTAAAAAGAAAATTTAGACGATTAAAGAGGTTTGTTTGGCCACTAGTTAAACACCACAGGTTATGGGTGAAGTCATAGCAAAAGAGTGGTCAGCCACCAAAGAAGAAGTCTAAGTCAACGAAAAGAAAGATCAAGAAGCAGTCTTCATTCACATTGGGGAGGAATTTGGAGAATGTAAATCTGAATGAAGATGCTAATCAAGATCAGAATGAAGAAGATCATACTCAAATAATGCAGTATAATGTTACACCACTTGAAGAACACATTCCTCATCAAGATACTGCTAAGAGGAAAAGTGATGAAACAGAGCAAATCAATCTTGAAGATGCTGCTGTTGAAGTAAGAAGTAGTGATACTGAAGAAGTGGATTTGGAAGGTACTGGTATTGAAAGTATTGCTACTCAAGGTACTGCTCATAAGGTACTGTGAGGCAATTTTTGATCACACAAAGGACTTTGGATTTTGAGGAAGACGTTGGTCCTTCAAACAAAATTCAAGAAGAAGTTGGCCCTTCCAATCCAGTTCCACAAGAAGAAGAGTTTAGGAAACATACTGACAGTGATGATGAGACTATTGCTGACATTATGTTGTCTATGTCTAGAACAAGAGGCATCAACATTCCTAGAGTTGAACAACAACCTCATACTTCTTCTCAACCTACCCAGGAGTTAGATCCAAAAGATAAAGGAAAGGGGATCATGGTAGAAGCCAAGAAGAAGAAGAAGCTCACTTTGAAAGATTTAAGAGCTCTTGAGGATGCCAAAAATGAGGAAGCTGCTAGAAAGTTACAAGCTGAGTTAGATGCTGAAGAGTCAAGGAAGCTCACTATTCAACCAAGAAGGCCACAAAGTAAAGCTCAAGAAAGAAATTCTATGATGGCTTATCTCAAAGGTAGAGGATATAAAGGTTTGGTGAGATTAACATATTCAGAGATGAAGGTTTTATATGATGCTGTTAGAGAGGCTATAGAGAAAGATCTTGCAAGCATTATTTCTTTTGATTCGTACAAAGATAAAAAGCTTGAGGATATAAGAAAAGAAAGAGCTGTCACAAGGAGCTCAAAGAGAAAAAAGACAACAACTGATGAACAGCCACCAAAGAAGCTCGAGGATACTATTGAATTGAGAACAGATACAGCTGATGAACTGAGAAATTATTTGAGTGTTGTTGACTTTGAGCATCCAAAATCAGAAGAAGTTGCAGATAAGAAGTCCAAGATTAACACATTTTCTGTTGTAGACTCACAAGAAGGGGACTACTTGATATTTCATAGACAAGATGGAAGTTTTAGAGTGTTCAATTTGTTATGGGATATACTACATCTGATAGATAGAGAAGATCTGCTTCATCTATATTTACAAGTGCAAACTTACTTTGAGTACATTCCACCACAAGGAGTGGGTTTGGTTCTGCTGGGGGATCTCACAACTATCTGGGAAATAGAAGAAGCAAGTGATAGTGCTCTTTGGGAAAATCAAGAAGATTGGGAAATTAACAGATGGAGGTTCTTTGAATCAGTTGGAGTACACGTTTTGGAGCTAGAAGATGGAACAATGATTCACATGTTAGCTGAACAAAGATATCCACTTACCAGAGATCTGATGATCAGGATGCTAGATCATGGTATGGAAGTGGAACAAGAAAGTGAAACAGCTCTAATGGTGATTGGATTGTTCATCAAATGGACAATTCTAGCAGATGATGATGCATAAATACTGGTATGATACTTTATAATATAAATCTTTTGAAACATAAGTACTTTATTCAAAGTACTACTAGACAAACAGTACTTTCTCAAAGTACTGTTTGCAGTATAAAACCAGTACAATCTTTTGATAAAAATAAGTAATTTTTGAAAGTGCAAAAACGTTTTGAAGCACAAAGATTAAATAGCAACGAATGGTAATCAACTCACCATGTTTAAGTAAACAAGAAAGAGTTGGACTCATCATGAGGGTACGGCTCTGATGTGATAATCAAATCCGTTTTTAGTTGACAATTTACTAAAAATTGTATGGTTTTCAACTCACCATATCTATGATAGTGAAGAGTTGGCTAGCCCACATGATAATGGCTTGTGGTAAAGGCTGTGGAAAACCATTGTATGGTAATTAGTTCACCATGGTAATGATTGTACTAAAAGAACTAGCTAGTCCAAAAGCAAACGGCTCTTGGTAAAGACTAATCAAATCCGTTGATAGCTGATGATTTGCTAAAAATCATATGGTTATCAATGTACCATGGTTCTTAAACCTAAACATTGGCTACTCCAAAGTTAATGGCTTTGGTAAAGAGACATCAAAATCCATTAAGTTTTCAATGATTCACCTCTCACAGGAGTTTACACACCTGGAAGTGATGAGAATAGTATGAAACTTTTAAGATCTGATGTACCTTTTGCCAATATGATGCTGAGTTGCTGAAAAGAATTGTTGCTGATAAAGATTGCAGATACTGATTACTTTGATGATAACAAAACAACAACGAGACAGACTTCAAAGATACAACCTTTCCTTGAAGATAAAGATGATTGAATTCAAAGATTACAAAGGAACTTGAAATCAAGCTAGTGGAATTCAAGTTAGGGGAGGATTGTTGGGCTATAAAGTCAAAGTACTGCTAGAATATCAAAGTACTGCTCGTTGATATAAAGTCAAAGAACTGCAAGAGTTGAAGGACTGTTATGCAAATAATGTTTAAGGAATATTGTGTTATTCTATAATATTCTTAGTTGTTATTAGATTAGATTTAGAATTACTTGTCGTTCAAGTATTGTAAACCGACTAGGGTTTTCCTTATGCCTATAAAAGGATCCCTAGGTGGTATTAGAAAAACATTAGACACATACCTCACAAAGTGATTATTAGAAAAGTTATTAGAGTTTGTTAGTGAATCTGTATAATAAGCAGGTTCAAAGTTTGGTTTAATATAATCGTTGAAAAGTTTTGTTATTCTTCTTTGCTTTGTTGAAGTAGATTCCGCATACTTAACAAGGTTATATCAGTGTTTCATTATTAGCAGTTTTGTGTTTATCCAAGATTGCTAAAACCCTTACAAGCTATAGTTAGTTTGGTCAGAGTACATCGATCCAACAGAAACCCTCGATGGGGAAGTTAAGCAACTTAGATGATATAAGATTCTAATTACAAACTTATTTGGAGTTTAGACCATCGACACGAGTTTTACTTGAGAACGAAAGGACCGGGAGAGACTTAAGTACCCACACCTTTTGACAGTGGTACTAGCTAAATATTGAGGACAAAATTCTTTTAACGGGGGTAGACTGTAGCAACCAGCATTTTCAGGGCAATACTTGTTTATGAAACTCGAAACTATTTGTGACATATGGTAATTTTTCAAACTTATTTTAATAATAAATTTCATTTATTATTACCTATTATACATTTTTGAGCTTTTTCGAACTCATTTGTTTTGAAAATTAGAGGTTATCTCGTTTTTCTTGAAAAACGACCCCACACGCGTACCAACACTCAGTTATGGCAAAAGTTAAATAAACTCATATTCAAGTCAATAATAATGTTTTTATAATCCTTTTATAAAAATACTCATGAAAGCATATTTTAAACATCCTTGTTTAAAAACACCAAACCGGGGTACCACGAGTCACGTTAGAACTCAAACGGGACACAAAATACATCGCGAGATATCAAAATTCTTTCCCTCCTCACATGGTCAGTTTTGCCGATTAAAAACCAAACAAAAACATGTCAAATGTAAACTAAATTAAATCACAAAGTATATTGACTTAACATTTGGCATCTTGGACTTTATTATCCAACATGTAACAATGATAAGATGACAAACTTGTCTTTCTTTTGGTCCTTGCCTACTGTCGATGTAACATCATCCCAAAACAATACAAACCTTTGCTTGTTTCCACTTAAAACTACCTAGTTTATTTACAAGTTGGTGAATTAAGTACACATTTCATTTAATGTGCAAGTTATAACCAAAGGATTAAACACAAATCCTTCCCCTTGTGTCCTCATGGCAGCCGATTACTGTTGGAATATGTGAACTATTAAAAATCATAAACACATAAAACATCACAAAGCACGCAGCGGAATAGATCTACAAGAACATGTAATTAATTAAATTAAACAAGATACGTACCTTAATGATTCCTAGCAAGAACAAGGAATCTCTTGAACAAGAACAAATTATAAACCCTAATAGGATTTATGTATGGATCGATCACACCAAAGATCACAAGCTAAAGGAAGCTTGTCACTCGTTCTTGTACACACGTAATTATAGCGTTTCAATGAGAAAAGCTAGTTTCTTGATCACCAATAAGCCAAACACTTGCAAAACCACTACTTGGATCGAATACCCTAGTGGGTATAAAAAATGTCGATCGGTTCTTGGTTAAGGAGAAAAGAGGAGAAGAGAAGTTAGGCTTTTAGGGATTCAAGATTAGAGAAAACTAAAACACAAGTTAATGGTATTTATAGTTTTTCTTTGCTTGTTCCCCAAGCCTTGCGATCGACTCCCCTATCCCTAAGGGAAGGGTCGGCCGAACATCACACCCCCACAAGGATTCTAGATCCTTCTTTCCTATTTTCACGTTTAGTCCTTTAACGGTCGTTAGTTAAAACCCCGTTAAGTACTAACCGTCGTTAAGTGTTTTTATTAGTGAAATGAATAAATAAATAAATACATTAAATATATATAATTATTTAATTATTCATCATTGAAACTTTCACGCTAATGTGTGCAATCCCGAGCCTCGGGTTCGAAACCGGACATGCATATATTAATATTTATACACAAAAACTAACAGCTCCCACTTGGATAAACATTAATATATCAATGACATGGGTCAGCCTAGCTTAACCTTCCCAATGCCCCCAGCTCGATCCGAGTTGTGGTTCTCCTGGTAAAAAACCACGTGTGATGAAATTAATCATCATACTTATCCTTTTGTTACTAATACCGCGTTAATTTGGATATGGATCTTTGTCATTCCATAATTAACTTAGTTTCTCGTTTATACATAATTGAACAAGATTACCAAAACATCTGAACGTCTTCCAGATAGACTTTGGGCGTGCGCACGCAAACATCTTGTCAACCATACGAGTGGCCAAGCAGTATTAAACTTCAACACAAAGTTGAAGGAACAAATCCCTTATTGACTGCGAGCATAACCCTTGAACTTCGCATCATTTCTGAAAATAGCCCTTATAACTACCTTTTACGGTTAGCGTTAGACCACCTTACAGAAAATAAGCTACATCCTCGGCAATTATCTGTCATCTCAAGTCTGAGGATAAATATTCATGATATACTTAATGACTATGATCCATAAAGTATAATCATGTATTTTGGGATAAGTCCTATATTCAATTTATCCAATATTGAATATCATGTGACATTGGTGTCTCAACCTTACAGTTCATTCTACCAATCCTCACATTTGTCTTAGTTCAATAATATTCCCATATTATTAATTGACAACGGACTATTTAGAATAAATAAATTACTCATGGATTTAAACATGCAAATATAGGACACAAATATTAATAATGATAATAAACGTTATCCGCACTTTATTTCATTAAAATAATAATTGTTTACACGTCCCTATCGAAATACTAATCCAACAGATTTACATGAAACTATCTGCTAAACGAAGACCAATACCCTGAGCATGCCGATTAAACGTATCTTTAGGTAATGCCTTCGCGAAAGGATCAGCCAGATTGTCATCTGTGTGAACTTTGAGTACTTTGATTTCACCCAGTTCGACTTGTTCACGAACATAGTGCATCTTTCTTTTAAAGTGTCTGGCGCCTTTCATAACTCCAGGTTCATTGGCGAATGTGATTGCAGCAGAGTTGTCACAATACACATTTATAGGTAATTCAATAGACGGCATCACTCCAAGATCCGTAATGAAATTCCTTATCCAAACAGCTTCTTGTGCAGCATCCGATGTAGCATTGTACTCAGCTTCTGTAGCAGACATGGCCGTTGTGCTCTGCTTTTTACTCTTCCAGTCTACTGCTCCTCCATTTATGACAAAGACATAACCCGTTTGCGACTTCGTATCATCTTTATCAGTTTGCCAGGACGCATCGCAGAAACCTGTAACATTCAGTTCTGCGTCTGGATTTCCCCCGAAAACTAAAAACATATCTTTGGTATTCCTTAAATACTTAAGAATGTTTTTAACAGCATGCCAGTGATCTCTCCCTGGATTTTGCTGATATCTACTCGTCAAATTTTGAGCGAATGCCACATCAGGCCTTGTGCATCTAACAGCATACATGATAGATCCCACAGCCGAAGCATATGGAACTTTCTGCATGTATGCCACCTCTTCAGGCGTAGAAGCACACACTTTGCTACTTAAGCCATGATCAACTTGCATGGGCAAATATCCCTTCTTGGAATTTTGCATATTGAATCTCTTCAATATTTTATCCATGTAAGCACTTTGGCTTAATCCGATTAACCGTTTAGATCTGTCTCGATAGATCTTGATTCCAAGGATATACGCTGCTTCTCCTAAATCCTTCATAGCAAAGCAATTACCAAGATATTCCTTAACTTCATTAAGACTTGGTATGTGACTTCCCATGATTAATATGTCATCGACATATAGGACAAGAAAAGTAGTGTTACTCCCACTAACTTTGTGGTATACACATGGCTCATTGAAATTTTGAGTAAATCCAAACTTCTTGATTTCCTCATCAAATTTCTTATTCCATTGCCTGGATGCTTGCTTCAATCCATAAATGGATCTTTGAAGTTTGCATACACGCTCAGGAAATTCTGGATTTACAAAACCTTCAGGTTGTGCCATATAGATGTCTTCATCTAGGCGACCATTCAGAAACGCGGTTTTGACATCCATTTGCCAAATCTCATAGTCATAGTAGGCAGCTATGGCTATAAGAATCCTAATAGCTCTAATATCGGCTACAGGAGAAAAGGTCTCCTCATAGTCAACACCATATGTTTGAGTGAAACCCTTGGCCACCAAACGAGCTTTATAGGTGTGTACTTTGCCATCCATATCAGTCTTTTTCTTGAAGAGCCACTTACACCCAACTACCTTAGCATTGGGTGGAAGATCCACTTCAATCCAGACTTTGTTGTCTTTCATGGATTGCATTTCCCCATCCATGGCTGCTTGCCATTTGTCCTTTTCAGGATTATTAATGGCAGCCTTATAACTAGTTGGCTCATCAATGTGATCCAATAGAAAAGTTTCCTCATCGTCTATGCTTAAACATAGGCGTTCAGGAGCCTTTATAGATCTTGAAGATCTACGGATGGGTACCACTTCAACTTCAGGTGGAGGACCTAAACTTTCAGGTTCCACAGGAAGTGTGTTAGTGTTCTCAGAAGGTGACACATCTTCTTGATCATTTTCAAGATCATATACTCTCCCACTGAATTCTTGAGTCAAGAAACTTTCCTCAAGAAATTCACCATATCTAGCCACAATGACTTTATTTTCTGGTGGGAAGTAAAAGTAGTAACCCCTTGTTTCCTTAGGGTATCCTACGAAGATGCACTTAACAGATCTTTGTTGGAGCTTATCAGGTGAGTCACGTTTAACAAACGCCTCACATCCCCAGATCTTTAAGTAAGACAAGTTGGGAGCTTTTCCAGTCCATAATTCATATGGAGTCTTATCAACCTTCTTTGTTGGAACCATATTTAATATGCGAACAGCACTTTCAAGAGCATAGTCCCAAAAGGATAAAGGAAGAGTCGTAAGATTAAACATAGACCGTACCATGTCAAGCAAAGTACGATTTCTCCTTTCAGATACACCATTTTGTTGTGGAGTATAAGGAGAAGTGAGTTGTTGGACAATGCCACACTCAGCTAGATAATCTTTGAACTCTTGGCTCAAATACTCACCACCACAATCGGATCGAAGGGCCTTAATCTTCTTTCCGAGTTGTAATTCTACTTCATTTTTGAAAACCTTGAATGTCTCAAAGACTTCATGTTTGTGTTTAAGTAAATAAACACAACCATAACGACTATAGTCATCCGTAAAGGTTAGGAAGTAGGTAGCACCACGTTTTGACACATGTCTAAGTGGACCACACACATCCGTGTGTATCAATCCAAGTAGATCCGAAGCCTTCTCCATATTGCTATGGAAAGGTTTCTTTGTCATCTTCCCAGATATGCAAGATTCG
This sequence comes from Artemisia tridentata subsp. tridentata, assembly GCA_021014915.2. Classification (NCBI taxonomy): domain Eukaryota; kingdom Viridiplantae; phylum Streptophyta; class Magnoliopsida; order Asterales; family Asteraceae; genus Artemisia; species Artemisia tridentata. The sequence goes on from CP139503.1 coordinate 296,278,017, forward strand.
CATTTATCAACTGAATCATCATTGATATTAGGTAAAAGCCCATCACTTAGCAGCTTTTCCATGCGCTTCTTGCCTATGTGGGCAAGGCGACAGTGCCATAAATAAGACGAATCCAAGTTAGACTTGGTTCTCTTATTCCCGATGCTATACATAGAATTATTTTTATTGGATACATGGTTTTCCATGTCAATTTCAAACACACCATTTAATGAAATAGCATTAAAATAGAAAACAGAATTTAAAGAAACAGAAATTCCATTATCATTAAAAGTATGCTTAAAACCCAAATCCAATAACAAAGAAACTGAAACGACACCTCTAACAATAGAAGGTGCGTAATGACAATTGTTCAAAACTAATATTAAACCAGAAGGTAAAACTAGCTCAAAAGTCCCTATGGCTTCTACTGCTGCACGTATTCCATTTCCCACGTACAAGTAGCATTCCCCATAGTTCAGCTTCTTTGCTCCTCTAAGCCCCTGCGATGTATTACAAATGTGAGTACCACATCCTGTATCATATATCCAGGCATTTTGCTTACGAGGAAAAGAAAATAATTCAACCATAAAAATACCTGAAGTGCTGGCGCCCTGCCCAGCCTTGGCATTCTTATTCTTGCGACACTCCTCAAGCAACAATGGACAGTCACGCTTCCAGTGTCCAGGAGTATGGCAGTGGTGACAAGCAGCCGCATCCTTTTTGGGATAATCCTTCTTGGGAGGAGGATTCTGCTTCTTCGGCTTTTGCTGATAGGTCACAATCTGCTTGCCCTTGTCAGCTTTGCCCTTTCCTTTCTTGTTCACATGTTTCGGTTTACCGGGCTTAGCTACCCTACCACCTTTTATTGCCATGACAGCTGGTGTAGGAGCTTTCTTAGTGAGGGCCTTCTCATGCACAATAAGCATTGCATGCAATTCAGAAAATGTCTTCCCCTTGCAATGCATGTTAAAGTTGCGCACAAAATCACCATATAATTCCTCATTGAGGGATTTGTTGATGAGGCCAACTTTAACGTCTTCCACAAACCCGCAATTAAGTGCATCTAGTTGGTCAAGATAACCTTTCACTTTAAGTGCATGATCACTTACGGGTGTTGTCACATCCTGCTTGCACTTGCCCAAGTTGTCAAGTACATCATACAATTCAGCCATTGGTGATTTCTGAAACATACGTGTCAGTTCATCAATCATGTTTTTCGGGCTATATTTCTCAAACTGTTTGACCAGTTGATCATCCATCCCCGATAGCATGAGACAAGCCGCATCATTGTGCTTGTCATAGGTTTCATTGTACTGCCTAAGTATTTCATTAGACGAGTTTGCAGGAGGAGCTTCTGGAAGAGCCTCAGTAAGACATTCAGAACGTTTGGCAATTCTAAGAACAAGCCTTAGATTTCGATGCCAAGCATTGAAGTTCTTAGTCCCGGTCAATTTTTCCTTTTCAAGCATCATCTTGAAACAGGAAGTTAAGTTTGACGAGTTTCCGGGTTGGGCCATTTCTACAGAAAAAAGTTCAAAAGTTAGTACTTTCGATAATTTTAACATTTCATGAAAATTAAATACCCATTGGTCAAAAAACCATTTAATTTTCACTGAAATCTAGGATCCTAATTGACGTCGTTTCATTACATCAGCTGAGGCTGCTAGCAATGAAAGTACTCAACAAGGTACGGGATCACCCAATTGCCAATTTCAAATTGCAATTCCTAGAAATCTTGGGACTTACAATATATATGTTGCCAACATCAGTTGCAAATTGTAAGCATGTTTCATCCCCAATTCTTTTATGCCTTGACGCCGTTTTATTACATCAGCTGAGGCTGCTAGTAATAAAAGTGCTCAATTAAGTTAACCAATTTAGAAACGTGTAAATTGACGCCGTTCCATCACATCAGCTGAGGCTGCTAGTAATGGAAGTGCTCAATTTACCCCTATTGACTTCATTCTTTGAATCATCACATCAGCTGAGGCTGCTAGTAATGATAGAATGTCATCTTAGGTGTTTCCTTGTTAATTGGTCGGCATATAACTTAAATTTTAGGGTAATAAAATTTTTTGATGTGTTAAATCAAAAAAAAATATCTACAAAGATGTCATGCATTCATCTTTGTATCATATATGTTTTCAAAAACAAAACCATTTACTCATTCGTAGCTCAAATCATCAAATCTTTTAATTGAGGCGTTGAATAAATTACAACATTGCCTTAAGATGCTTCGTATTTATCGTGGTGTACTTGGTAAGTCTAAAATTGACGCACAGGCGGGCGTAGGGACGACAGCCGCCGAAGCTGGTTAAAACCGTGCCCCTCTAAGGTCACAATTTAATGCGTACCAACTAGAACCCACTTTTTAGTTTGTCAATTTTAGGTCCGCCGCTTCGACCACTTAATACAGTCGCAATCAATCAACTAAAAGAATATAATTTTCTTGCTAAAATAATTAATGTAGTAAATTTATTATTGCTAGTCTCGCCTGGGAGCAAATTACCGTGCGAAGCGAACCACTGTCGGCACATAAGACTTGGCAATAATTGAAATTACTACAAAGGTTTCATAGTTATTAGTCTTATTTATTTTTATTATGAAAAATTACCCTCTTTTGTAGTTTACAATCCATCATAATATAAAACACAAAAGATCAAGTAATCCACAAAATAAATAAACACATAATAACAATTTATATGATCATCCACGATATCATATAGCCACATGCAAACCTTTTTCAATAAATCCTAATATTAATTCTATGTGTAATTATTAATGTATGTAACTAACAAAACTCCCATTGGTTTTCGAGCTCATTGTACCCAATGGACCACAGCACCAAATAAATTTGGCCGCGTAAGTTTTAGTTAGTTAGATACCACATTGCACATAACCTTTTAATTAATATATTGAGGTCTTCCCCAATTTTAGATTTATTTAAAACATGTAGCATACAAATTCAAACAAAACATACAAATCACACCATGACAAATATGCAAGATTTGTCAAGGATACCATATTGATCACATAATCATGCAACACATATTATTATGTCAATATTAATTGTACGTATCTAATTAATTAGTAACATCACATACGGTACTTACTAATTAATTCCTAAAAATTTTCATGCAATCCTAGGGTTTCTCAAGTTTTAATAAAACAATTAAAACCCTAATTTTTAATTAATGTGGATCGTCCCATATTAGGGTTAAAAAAAAACAAACCCTAATTATTAATTAATGCATGTAATCTCTACAAGATCCAATTTTTAGGTTTAAGTAATTAATTACAAGTTCTAAACGAGGCTCATGATGCCACTGTTGGAATATGTGAACTATTAAAAATCATAAACACATAAAACATCACAAAGCACGCAGCGGAATAGATCTACAAGAACATGTAATTAATTAAATTAAACAAGATACGTACCTTAATGATTCCTAGCAAGAACAAGGAATCTCTTGAACAAGAACAAATTATAAACCCTAATAGGATTTATGTATGGATCGATCACACCAAAGATCACAAGCTAAAGGAAGCTTGTCACTCGTTCTTGTACACACGTAATTATAGCGTTTCAATGAGAAAAGCTAGTTTCTTGATCACCAATAAGCCAAACACTTGCAAAACCACTACTTGGATCGAATACCCTAGTGGGTATAAAAAATGTCGATCGGTTCTTGGTTAAGGAGAGAAGAGGAGAAGAGAAGTTAGGCTTTTAGGGATTCAAGATTAGAGAAAACTAAAACACAAGTTAATGGTATTTATAGTTTTTCTTTGCTTGTTCCCCAAGCCTTGCGATCGACTCCCCTATCCCTAAGGGAAGGGTCGGCCGAACATCACACCCCCACAAGGATTCTAGATCCTTCTTTCCTATTTTCACGTTTAGTCCTTTAACGGTCGTTAGTTAAAACCCCGTTAAGTACTAACCGTCGTTAAGTGTTTTTATTAGTGAAATGAATAAATAAATAAATACATTAAATATATATAATTATTTAATTATTCATCATTGAAACTTTCACGCTAATGTGTGCAATCCCGAGCCTCGGGTTCGAAACCGGACATGCATATATTAATATTTATACACAAAAACTAACAATTACCACACAACACACATACAAATCTTTGATGGTTTTATACTAAACTACTTTGGTAGAATGTTTAGTAGTTGAACTAAGTACCTTTGCATTTAAAGATAGGTTATTAACCAAAGACTAAACCTAGCAAATCTCTTCTCATGTCCTTGTTTCACTGCCGATCCAAAACCACCTCAAACCAACACACTTTTGATGGTTTAAGCTAAACCACCTAGTTAATGACATTGTTAGTTGAAGTTTGTTGAAACAAAGTACCATTTCATTTAAGGTTTGGATAATACCCAACATATTTAGACTAAACATTTCTCTTCTCTTTGCCCTTATAAACCGAACCATAAACACCACTTATACACTCATCTTTCATTCACAAAGTCTTACTAAAATTACTAACAAATCAAGGGGTTTAGTCTTGGAAGCTTGGGTAATTTGGAGAAAGCTTGGGAGCTTTAGGTTGTCTTGTTTTTGGTTTCCTCTTCTCACTCGACACACACCCTCAACACCCACTGTAAGGTTTCGAACATCTTGAATTTGCACTTCTATAATCTTCTTAACTTACAATCATGCTACAATGAGTTTCTTGTAAATATATGCACTACTCGACATATATATACATGTTCGGATATACATTCATAAGTGACTAAGTTGTGTTGCTTGAAACCTTGTGTGGCAAATGATAAATCACAACTAAACCTAAGTATTGGCTATGGAAAAAAATGTCTATGTATAGCATGTAACTTGACCCATCTCAATTGGAGTATATCTTGTTAAAACTTGGGTTTTGTGTGGATTTTGCTTTGGGTCAAAACCCACTGTGGTCGAACCACAGTGGAGTACGGTTTCATGTTGACAAGTCGAGATCGGTTTACTCTTGTTCTTTTACCTTGCGTCGTAACCCATGTAACCCAGCAAAAGGGTGCGTTATGTGCTCAGCTCCTTTCAAAACCAAATGCAAACTTATACATGAAACAGTTAAGCTTATTAAAATATATGCACAAAGATAGTTTTGGGAAACTGTTTTGACTTTTGAAAACCAACACAAATCACAAACGCATGCAAACAACGCTGAGTAAAAATTTATAACTAAAACAACAATGTAACGAATCCCTTACATACAATTGAGTCGTAAACATAAACGAATAAGAGTCACTTGGCTTGCTGTGTAAGTCACCCAGTTTTCACACAAGAGACTCGTGTTCGAACCTGGGTAATGTCACTTTGGAGTTTTAATTTTTTTTGAGACACACAAGCCCATATATTAAGTAGCCCAAACTGTGTTAAGTAGAATATATGTGCAGTTTATAATCGAATAAGGGCTTTGGCCCGCCGTGTAACATGCCAGTTTTTTACCCAAGAGACCCGAGTTCGAATCCTGTCATGGACACTTTTTGGTATTTATTTCACCGTTTGACGGTTATTTTTGGACCCGATCTAATACATTTTTTTTCATAGCAATTAATAAAAATGTAAAAACTAATATTTTTCAACATACTTTGTTCACATTTTCGTCAAATTAATATATTTTGTATGTTTTACTAAAACCCGACTAAAAGATGAAAACTAAATAACGGGAAAATATTTATAACAAATACAATTAAATATTTTCTAACTTATTATCCACTAACTTAATATATATATATATATATATATATATATATATATATATATATATATATATATATATATATATATATATATATATAATATATATATATATATATATATAGTGTAACTTTCAAACGAGAACCATTTTATCCGCAAGAACTGAGAGAACCACCAAAAACATACATGCACGCCTTCAATAATTGTATTTTTGCACATATGTTTTCAAAACAACACATATGTTTTAAAAAAAAACATAGTTGTTCTAAAGAATTTGATAAGAAATTCGAAATACAAAAATTTTCTTTGAAGGTGTGCATGTATGTTCTTATAAAACGTGCAACGACAATATTGCGGCCGTGTGTAAGGTTTTTGTGAAAAAAGAGGATGAGTTCATAATGATATTGAAGAACATAGGTGGATGTTTACGATTATTGATGATTTGCATGTATTTTTATTTTATTTTAAAAGGCGTGCATGTATGTTTTTGATGGTTCTCTCAGTTCTTGCGGATAAAATGATTCTCGTTTGAAAGTCCCCCTATATATATATATATATATATATATATATATATATATATATATATATATATATATATATAAACACATTTATATATATATACCATATCACGTAAACGTTTATAATATAAATACTTACATAAAGTATTTATTAACGCCATATAATTTCTCACAAACACTTTACTTGCAAATACTTTCCGTACTAAGTCTTTTGGTTACTCTCAAACCAAAGACTTATCTGTCTTGAATACTTCTATATTCGTATATACTTGTACACATGCCAAGAGCCAATACTTACAAATACTTTGAAATAATTTAATCGTAAACTCTGCCACACAAGCAACATTAAACACAACCACTTAAAAACATTTAGACTTATTTAAACACTTTGAGTCGTGAGTAAACAAAAACTGTAAACTAAGACTTGCCATACTAATTAGGTCGCGTGTCGGTGCTACACACTATTTCTACTTAACTTATCATTTCAGATGAATATTTGCTAAGGTGAGTTCTCGTAGCCCCACTTTTTACATGTTTTCCTTGGGGTGAAAATGGTACTCAAATGTTTTCTAAATGCTTTATGCTGTGATATGTTGTTTTCATATTTTTAGACAATATGTGCGTTTTGATTTCATTGCGTGCCTTATGTCACACCCCCAAATACATGATTTGCAGCGGAATGGAATACCTGGGGCGCGACTGCCATAGCATCACAGTTACAGTTATATCGAATGACCTAAAGTGTCATTTTAAAAGTACATCGCTTGATTAATTAAAAACATTCAGAGTTACAAAAGATAGGTCCCAAAAGATAATTCAAGTTTGCGGAAATAAGTTTGTTACAAGCCAAACGATGTTTTAAAGTGCATAATTAAACAAGTGAGACGCGTCGTCACCGCGACTCTATGATATGTCCACATGCATGCCATGAAGTGAACGCCTTAGTTTCCTGAAAATAAATTGCTAAAACGGTCAACAATAATGTTGGTGAGAATCATAGGTTTATGTAAATGTTATGTACGGCTACCACAAGTATAAGTTATGTATGACAAAAATGCCACATGAAAATGATACAATTGCTATAAGCTCATGACCCCGAAGCTAGACTGATTATGATGTTCGCCCCAACAGAGTGTTTGCCAAACAACTCAAATTCTGATATTAAATGAAATGCATCCGTTTGACCTGGTTGGACCTACCAACCCGGATGGAGGAGTCACCCTCAATAGATCTATTCACTCACTCTAGCTTACTCCGTAATTAACGGTTCATGATAAAGGAATGGGGACATTAACATGGCAATGCGGTAACTTAAGCAATGTAAATGAATTTGATATACTTGGGCCCGTAATAAAATGATGTGCAATGTATTCTCCCCCGTAGGTTTGAAATGAAATATTAACTTGAAAAACGGGGTTATGAAAACTCACCTGATGCAATGGATATGATAGTAATAGTGGCAGTACTGGAATGAGGCTCGGTCTCTAACCGCAACCTAATATGAATGATGTGATCTAATGTAAGTCATGAAATGATGTTACACATGCAAATACGTATGTTATCGATACCACTCGTGAAATTTTGGAAATAATGTTTATCGTCGAAAAATATATTTTTGACGTCTTGTGAAGTTATAAAACACTTTACGCGTATATATGTTGTAACGACATCCCACGATCGTCGTTTGGTGATTTATCGATAAAATAGAGTTTTCCGTCGTAAAATAATATTCTTCAACAACTTATAAAAATGAATAAGTAGCCTCGCAAAGCTAGTCACAAATCGGTGAATATTGAGTGTTAGGAAACGAACTCAGTGGTTTTAGAAAGCTTGTAACAATATCTAAAAGTCGTAACACTGAAATTTTGTCCATACGAGTCCCGATCCTCGATAAAAAAAATAGTTTAGTTAGGTAGTCGGGCTAAATTCGCTGTTTTAGTGCAGTTTTCGGGTATATTGGAGAGGTCGTATTTTATTCGTTACAAACCCGTTTGACGAACGGCTGGACTTTTTGGAAAATAGGCCAGGTGAACTCACTTTTACTTAGAGATGAAATTTTCTCAAACCTGACTCGATCATGGAGAAAAACGGCTCCAAAGTTGGTTCCCCGCAAAGACTGTTTTAACACTTTAGAAAATATTTTTAGTAAAAAGCTGATGGATTTTTGTTGTGAATGTCGGTTTTGTATTGCTTGTATCTCGGTCGTTATAAGCTCGTTTTCTACGTTCTTTATGTCCTCGGCTTCGTGCTACAGCGAACTAATAGATTTTTGATATCGGCTCGTCTAGTTTACGTGTAACGCCTTGTTTTAACCATTGAAAATCGGGTGACAGTTTGCTATTTTCAGAAAATAATAGTTTTCGTCGTTAACTTGTAATTAGCGTATCTTTCTCGTCGTAAGCCCGTTTTTACTCATTCCGGTGGCCATGGCTTCGTTTTTGAGTGTATTTTCTGAAAATATAAGCCAAAATAATCCATTGTCCACTGAAATTTCCAGATTTTGCAAAACGTAACAGCCCTTATTTATATGTTGTCGGATATGATTTTTCTAGTTCAAGGCTTGTACTAAACCCTTCCAATCAACACCAAAGCTAATCTAAACCTACCATACACCTTCCTAGGGTGTCATGGGTTCCTAAACTTCACAAAAAAATGATAGGTTTCATAAGAACACTAATAGGATACTTTAAGTCCATAATAATTAGAAAAACATATAGAAAGTGGTATTAATACATAAGAATACTTGCATGTCTAGTAATAGAAAATGAAATAGATCAAGTATGAGTATTGTAAGAGTATGGAAAAATATTTAGCAACTTACTTATGATGATTATGAGAAATGGTGAATGAAAACCTAGTTAAACTTAAGATTATAAGTCTTAATCTTATATAGAACACTAGTAAGCCTTGAATTATACTTGTTTGGCCGTGCACCCCCAAAGAGAGGAAGAGAGATTTTTGGGAAAAATGGCTAGTGATTTCTATATATAGTGTAAAAAAGGGTATTTTGGTAATTTTGGCAAAAGGGTAAAATGGTAATTTCAATGCAAGGGTATAATGGTAATTTCAATGGTTATTGAAAATATCTTAGATATTTTACATAAATATCTGGATATTTTAGTGAGCAGTTAATTAGATGTATCGGGTGTTTAAATAACTATCGTATCGAAATTACGTAGACCGTCGTAAATATAGATATTTAACAATATATATACTAAATAAATTCCAAACACCGGGTAAACTAATAATATAATTTTTGTATCACTGTTATGAGTGTGAAAAATATATTAAGATCATAGTCGGGAGTGTCGGGTTAATTGTTCAAAATAAATGATCGTGCGATAGCGTTTATTTAATAAATAAATATACGTGAATTAAAATTATGCAAACCCGTGAATGACCTAATATGAAAATGATGCTACTGATGATATGTAGACTAACTCTAGTCTATATGATGTGTTCTCAATGATGTTTCATGAATACGCAGCTTAACCCTTACGGTTACGCGAAATTGATACCCGTAAACCTAGTTTACGTAAAACGATGAATGGCAACTTTTCTCCGGGAATGAATAGTGATTTGGGAATAGTAAAAATAAAAGGTAACATTTTAAAGTCGCAAACTGACTTCAAAAACAATGAATATTAATATGATGAATAGTAATTAGTGAATAGTAAATTCCCGAGATGAATAGTAAAATGTAAAAGTTTGGAAAATGACCTGAAATTACGATTTGTCGCACCTTACTATGTGGTTATCATTGTGTGGATTCATTTTGTTTGGTTGCAAGAGGTTAGGATTGTATTGATAGTACCATTTAGAAAGTAGCACCCGGTACTATTTGGGTTAACACCCACACCCCTTTAAAGGTGAATACACTCCGAGCAAGTTACGAGGTTAGGATGTATTAGTAGAAATACTTGGGCTGACACCAACACCCTAAAAAGGGTGAATACTATCCGCGCAAGCTATACGTATATGCCATCTTGAGATTCAGTTGTTGCTAGTTTGAGTTTTCATTAACTACTTACATGTGTATAATGTGATCACTTTTGTCCAACGTTATATTATTCACAGCTTCGTGGTTTAACTCTTAAACCTACAAACTCACCAACATTATGTTGACGTTTTCTAGTACCATTTTCAGGTGATCATTATTAAGGTATTCGAAGGCATTTCCTTTGGAGTCAGAACCTTGTTATCATGCTACCCTGTTTTCAAGACTAACTGGATTCGAAGAAGACATATGCTTTACTTTTCAAATTTTAAATCAGAAACATTTTGAAATTTGTAACTACTGTTGAAACAAATGCAAGGTATGAATCTATGATGTTATGCAATGTGCCTTCTCAGTTACATCTTGTGTTTCCGCCATTGACGGGGTGTGACATATTTCTTTAAATATGCAATGACAATTCCAACACTTTTCTTACAAAGTGTCACATACAACTATTCATACAGGCAATTTTTATTCGAACGTAAATTAGCCTTTATGAACATGCTCATGAAAAAAGGTGCCTATGGGTCATAAAGTAGGAAATATACCCGACGACAATTTAAATAAGGTTTCATCACGAAAGCCTATTCTAAAGTACTACATACGCACAACTTGCCATGAGTGAGTTGCTGGAAGATAGCTAGTCGATAGCTACTAGTTATAATGTGCATCACAAAACACAAGTATTTATTATCAAAGTCAAAGTTAAAACAAACTTTCGATGACAAACACTATTTAAGTTCGTCAAGACTTAAATCAGTTGAACAAATCAGGCTACACATAGCCAGGGTACACATTCTTCATGTTTAACTAATCACTAAACATAAGAATACATCACAATACAATAAGTTGGGAAATCCCTAACTTCATTAGAAGCTCAGGGTCACAGAACCCTAGCTAACAAAAATGTTGATCCCAGTTGAACACTTGTAGAGTTCTAGTTAAACTTGATCGAATTCCTTTAGCTTGTAAAAGGTTTAGTTATATTAGATAAATCTAACACGATTATGATAGAAACTGTATTTGAGTGTATTAAAGTTTATGCGGAATCTAAACTTTAATATTAACTTGTTGGATCAGCTCCTAGATAGATCTTTGAGCCTGTAGGATCGATAGAATGCAAATGTAATCAAAAGCAGACTATATAGAGAATCTCTAACAACCTTATGTTCACGTGGAATATAAACACAAGGCAAAGAAGACAATTAACTAAAAGACTTTGATCCTCTATGGATCTATATTAATTACTAATAATTGTTTCTATTGAAAGTCGTACATTGTTCATAGCCGTATGTTTCTTTTATACTACAAGAAACCCTAATTCGGCTTTTTAGAAAACGTGTAAAGAAGATATGCATTATCTCTTCCTAATATAACTCATGCATATCTCTTCCTAATATAACTCATACGGGTTTACAATTTCTATTACCCGCAGAAACTAATACTAGCAGCAGGAACTAAACACTACTACCAGCAGGAACCACTACCAGCAGGAACTACATACCTGCCAGCAGGAACCACTAACACTAACAGCAGGAATGAAATAAAACGTATTATAATAATTCCTAACAATCCTCCCCTAAACTTGAATTTGACATGGTTAACTTCAAGTTTCTAGATAGATCTTTAACTTTAGAGAGCATGAGGATTGAAACTCCAGTAACAGCAGGTAGTAACCAGCAGCAACAATGAACTAGCAGCAGCAAGTAACAGCAGCATCAAGTAACAGCAGTAACAAGTAACATCAGCAACAAGTAACAGCAGCAACAAGTAACAGCAGCAACAAGTAAACCATCTCATCATAAGTTGATCACCATCTGATATGCAATGAACTTGATCTTTCCAGCAACCATGACTTATTGTACATCAAAACAATGAAGTTTCATACTATTCTCATCACATCCAGGTGTGTTAACTCCTGTGAGAGGTAAATCGTAGAAAATTAATGGAATTAATGTCTCTTTACCAATAGCCATTACTACTGGAGTAGCCAATGTTTTGGTGTGTAAGACCATGGTACATTGATAACCATATGATTTTTAGTAAATCATCAACTATAAACGGATTTGTGTTGTCTTTACCTGTAGCCGTTTGCTCAGGACTAGTCTATAAACGGATTATATCACCTTGGTGAATTGATTACCAAATATGGATTTCCTTGCCTTTACCACAAGCCATATACTTGTGGGCTAGCCAATTTTTTGGATTTCCAACGGATAAGATCCATGGTGAATTGAGAACCATTTTCAACTCTCAGTTGTGAAACATGGGTGAGTTGAATACCCAATGATTTTGAGCAAACCATTACATCTATCAACGGATTTGTTGTGTCTTTACCAAAGTTGTACCCTTTGGACTAGCCAACTCTTTAATGGAATGCAGTCATCATCATGGTGAGTTGATTACCATAGAAAGTGTGGTAAAGAACCAACATCAAATCCTGCAATCAAGTTAGTATACAAACAAAATACATACATTTTTTTAACTAAAAGAAAAAATAAAGAATGATAGAAAGATATACAAAATAGATACCACAGAGTACCATGATCAAGAGATTCTGAGACCAGCAAGTTTCCTCTTAATAAGCTTGATCAACTGTTCAGCATTAGTCATATCATTACCCACCATGTCAGAAGGAACTTGTAACTTGATCCTAAGCATTTGCTCTAAAAGCTGAGCTGACAGTGGATATTGAAGATCTGAAAACATATACACATAGACAGCAGAAACAGTTTCCAAGACATGAACATTAGAAAGAGGATAAAACTTCCAACCACAGATTTTCCACTGATTCTGATTATCCCAAATTTTGTAACCCCGACCATCTTGATAAGTGGAATCAAATAGCACAAGTAAGTCACCCAACAACACTAAACCAGTATCAACCGGAGAATGTGTTTTGAAGTACTTGGTGACCAGTCCATATAGGATAATCAGATCCTGTCTATCCACAAGATGGAGAATCTCATTGAGAAAAGAGAAATGCTTGAAAGACCCATCCTGCCTGTGAATAGTGTTAAGAACCCCCATAGGTGTAGAAGTCAATTCCCAGTTGACCAATTTGAACCACATGACAGGGTCTTCATCATCAGAATCATCAAGTGCTTCCTTGATAAATGAACTATCCTCATCCTGTAAGTTAAGTAGCCTAGAAGTTCGTTTTATAGCTACACTCTTTCTCCTTTTCCCTGGAGTAGAAGAAGGTGAGGGAACCACAGGAGTTTCCACAGATGGAGCTGCAGTAGTGGCAGCAGAAACAGATGATGAAACAGTAGGAATGGGATGCTCAGCAGTAGGATTAGGTGGAATGACAACAGAATCAGCATCAGTGTCTAGAACTCTAGAACCACTTTCCTTTCTTGATGTGACATCCTTCTTGAATGAAGTATTCAGTCTGGCATAAATGGCATAGAAGGTATGTTCTATAGCAGCATCTGTCTTGCCAATGAAGTCACTCTTCTTATAACCAGCTTAATTCATCATGTAGTGCTTCATAAAGCTTAGTTGTTCTCTTCTGGTAGGCAACTTTGTTTTGTATCCAGCCTTTTGCCTTTCTTGAATTCTCTGCACTAAACCAGCCCAAGTAGCCTCTTTATTTATTGACAAGATGAATGCTTTTAGTCTCTCTGACTTTTCTTCTTCACTCAAATCCTTGTCTTTAAGAATAATGACAGCTTGAGCCCTTACTATCAAATCAGAATCCAAGAAATATTGTAGTTGCTCATTGAATTGATCTTGATGAACATCTGCAATGCTGGATCTTTTCATGAACTCAGCTATGTTACTTTCATTCTCAACAGCCATCATTCTTGCTAGTTCTGCATCTCTAGCAATCTGAGCCTGTTCATCAGCTAAGTCTTTCTCTAGAAGCTTTCTAGCCACCTCTGCATCAAAGTCTATTTGAGCTTGAGTTCTGAGCTTAACCTTCCTGAACTTGTCAGTTTCTTGTTCAGCTTGTTCTGGTGTCTGCAGCTTCTTTCCCTTATCAGTAGTAACTTTTTCAGTCACTTGAACACCAGCATCATGACTCTGTTTGTCTACCTCCATATCAGCAATACCAGTAGGAATGGAAGCACTATCAGCAGCAACAGTAGAAGATTTAGGAACAACAGAAATGTTGACATGACCAGCAGGAATGTTGTCACTAGCAGCAGGAATGTTGTCACTAGCAGCAGGAATGGTGTCACTAGCAGTAGCATCCATAGAACCACCAGCAGCAACATTAGAACTTGACTTATCAAAATTTGACACTTCAGATAACTTCTGTAGACTCTTCCTCTGCTTTTTCCTAGTATACAGCTTTGGAGACTTGCTTGAAACTTGAGGCTGGACACCTGGAGTGGCTTGAGAAAATGTAGAATCCTTAGTATGCACACCAGCCAAGGTTGCAGAAGCTAACACATGAAGTGCATCCAAATCAAACTCTTCATACTCAGATTCAGACATTACAATCTTTCTTTTCTTGGTTTTAAGCTGAGCTTCCAAAGAAGTAACTATGCCAATCAGCTGCTGTAAAGCCCCACCAAGAGTCTCTTTTGTGTCATGGAGCTCTTTTTCCAATTCATCCACCTTGTGCATGTACCTGTGAAGTAAAATATACATAGAGGTCAAAGCAGCAGGATCCTCAGCTCCACTAGCAGGATTACCTGTGGTGTTGGGAGCCTCATTGGATCTTGGTGGAATGTCAGAAAAATCTCCACCAATATTAGTATCATGAACAAAAGGCTGCCTAGTAGGACTAGGAGTGGGTTGCCTTGTAAATGATGGTGGAACAGCATCATGGTCAACAGTAGCTAGCTCAATAAATGGCTCAGCACCAGAGGTTGTAGCCCTCTGAGATGGTGGTGTGGAAGGTCTAGAATTTGTGTGTACTTGGACATCAGCAGCAACTGATGCACTTGCACCAGTAGCATTAGAAGGTCCAGCAGTATCACCAGTTGGAGCACTAGCAGCATCATCTGCACCAGCAGCATCAGCTGCACTAGCTGCACCAGCAGCATCAACTGCACCAGCAGCATCAGCTACACCAGCAGCATCAGCTGCACCAGCAGCAGCATTGCCATTTGGCAACATAGCTGGTAAAAGAGGCAGATGTGCCCCTGCAAAATTCATCCTCATAGTGGCAAAAAGTTTAGCACTAAGCCTACCCATGATCCTAGGTGTACGGTCAACAGGCTGAACACCTAATATGATTTGCAAAAACCTAGGGTACATGAGAAATTTACGAGTGGCATTCCCTAAGTTCCCAATCATACCATCAAAAATAAATCTAGACCAGTTATACACCCTCCCATCAGAGAGGCAAATGAGTCCAGAAGCAGGATTACTTGAGAATTGATCCCAACCTCCTGTCTTGGGACTAAGACATTGGAGCAGTGTATGAACAAGAAATCTCCATTGGGGAGAGAGCCTATTCTTATAAAATGTAAACGTACCATCAACTGGATAACCAATTGTGGCCATACCATCCAAAACATCTTGTCCAGAAAAATCATATATACCAGCTGCATCATGCAATTGAAGCTGAGTCCGAATGGAGGACTCAGTGACGACATACTCATTTCCATCAATAAAAGCCACAAGCTCCTGGGGTCTACCTTCTAGGGTTCGGGAAGTGGCGGTAGCCCAAAATTGTGTAACCAAAGAATCATAGACAAAAGTCGGACAATAAGTCAAAGCATAAGTAATTGGGGACCCACGTAAGAAGGTAAGAATTTCATCATACCCTACACTTCGTTCAGATGATTCCAAATACGCGACTTTGTTATGATCAACCTTATATTGTAGTGGCGCCATTGTGAAGAATTAGCGAATGAGTTGTGAAATGAAGAAGGGATGAACCAGTCTTTTAGAGGAAAATAGGTATTTTAGGTGTGGGATGTAAATATAGGTTACGTATACGGTTACCTAAAATAAATACCCAAGTATAGCAAGACCAGCAGCAACCATCAGTCAACCAGCAGAAACAGCTGGTCAACCAGCAGGAACAAAGTGTGTTTGACCAAAAGTCATAAAGAAGCACCGGATTTGGTCAATTCATCAAAGATCACCAGAATTAAACTCATTCCTCCAAAGAATTAATACCATACACCAACCCTTCATTCAATTACCATTAACATCCATAGGTCTATAAAAAGGCCTCTAATAAGCAAGACATCTCCACAAAACAACCACCAATCACAATGAGTTCCTCAAAGCCAAACATCATTGAAATTTCTTCAGACTCATCTTCATCAGAGGATGGATGGAAACATTACTACCCACCAAACTACGTGAATCGGATCATTAGGAACCCAAAGCCAACCCCTTCTGAAAAAGTATCTTCGGATGAACTGCCAACCCCTCCATCCTATGTAGATGATTCATCCTCCTCTTACCCAGAAACTGACGAGGATGATGAGCAAACACAACCACCTCCATCTCCTACACCTCCAGCGTCAACACTGCCTGTGAAGAAGCACTTTCATCTAGAGCCAAGTACTTCACACCCAAGGACACAATTGCTAGGACTTCCGAGTCAAAGGGTGTGGAATGTGATCGGCAATAGAGGAGTGCACAAGATCATGCCTGACTGCACAAGCAAAGGGAAAAAGAAGCTTGAGTAGTGATGTAGGTCTTAGGCGTGTGTTTGTAAGCTTGTTTGTAAAGACTCTGTTTTATAATGGTGCATCTTTGAATGCATCTGTTGATAATGAATACACTTTATTTTTCTTGCTTTAATGAGATTTTGTGCTGATGATGTATAGTTTTGATTCCCAAAATAAAACAAAAAACCAATTGTTTTAATAGCAGCAACAACCAGAAGTCAAACAGCAGGAATCACTTGATCAATCAGCAGAAACCAATTTTGTTACCTAGCAGTAGAAACGACCCCATTAGAGAATATCTTCTTTTGGTTAACACTCTTGTTACTGCTCAACCTAACCTCATTAAAAAGCACCTCAAATCACAAGCAATACATATCAATCCCTCTTTAGACCCAATTAAACATCAAATCCACCCAAAACAATCAACTCAAAATCATGAGTTCATCGAATGCAAACATCAATGACATATCGTCCGAATCAGATGATGGATGGCTTTCGTATTTCCCTCCACAATAGCAGATTAAGAGAATGTTGAAATATGGGGTCAAACCAACTGGTCCACTGACGGAATACTTTCCTTCTCTACCCCCTCCAACTTCACTTCCACAAACTCGACCAAATCCACCCAAGCAAGAGAAGATCTAGGACAAAGGAGCCCACAAATCCATGTCGGATGTCAAAGACAAGAGGAAGAGGAAGATGAACTAGAGTTATTGGTATGATGATGTAATAGAACTGTAGCTTTGTAATCAGCATCATAGGATGCTAATTGTGAATGGAATAAAGAGAAAGTCCCCTATCTTTATCTGTGTAATGATTTGAATGCTTGCTAATAGAATCAGCAGGAATGGGATCACCCATCTGCAAAACAGAGTTAATGTACAAACTATACAAAAATCTGCAAAACAAAGTGAATGTACACAAAACAAACCAGAAAAAAAATCATAAGTTAATACAAAGTATACAACATTAAGCCTCCCCTTAGGCTTATGCCTCCCCTCAAACTTTGACTCATGATTTGACCATTCCAATGTGGACAACTAAGTGATTAAACCTAGGTCCATCAAAAGCTTTAGTTAGCAAATCAACCACATTATCATCTGTGTGTATTTTAAGCACTTGAATGAGATGTTTTTCCTTTGCATCTCTTATAAAATGGTGCCTAATCTCAATGTGCTTTGTTCTTTGATGAAAAACTGGGTTTTTAACAATGCAAATTGTGCTTTGGTTATCAATAAAGATTTTGGTGTTCATAAAGTTGAAACCATAGTCCAATAATTGATTTTGTATCCAAAGTACCTGTCAACAGCAATTAGCAGCAGCAACATATTATGCTTTAGTAGATCAGGTAGCCACAATGGTCTACTTCTTGCATTACCAAGAAATCAATCTCCTACCCAGAAACTGACATCCCCCAGTAGTAGACTTCCTATCCAAGTTAGCACCAGCATAATCACTGTCACTATAGGCTTCCAACACAAAAGGAGAATCTCTAGGATACCATAGGCCCAACTTAGGTTGACCTTTAAGATACTTAAAGATTTTCTTGACAGCATTCAGATTGGAAGTCAAAGGTGTAACTTGATGTCTAGAACAAGCACTGACTGCAAAAGTAATATCAGGCCTTGAGCTGTCAAGTACATAAGTGAACCTATCATAGATCTGTATAGGTGAACATTCACAGCTTCATCAGGTTCCTTTTGATTCTTAGGCTTTGGAGCTTCATAAGGAGTTGTTGCAGTTCTCACAGATTCCAGATCAAACTTCCTAAGCATGTCTTGTACATACTTTTCTTGGTTGATAAAAATACCTTCAGGCTTTTGCTTCACTTGTAAGCCTAAGAAGAATGTAAGCCTCCCATAGCACTCATCTTAAATTCACCCTTCATTAACTCCTCAAATTCCCTGCACCAAGCTTCCTTAGTGGAACCAAAAATGATGTCATCCACATAAACTTGAACAAGAATAATAACCCTGGAATTTTTCTTGATAAAGAGTGTTTTATCAATAGCACCTCTTCTGTAGCCATGTTTCAATAGGAAATTAGACAACCTTGCATACCAGGCCCTAGGTGCTTGATGGAGTCCATAGAGAGCTTTTACCACTTTGTATACATGCTTAGGATTCTGTGGGTCTTCAAAACCCTTTGGTTGAGTCACATACACTTCTTCTTCAATCTCCCCATATAGAAAGGCACTTTTCACATCCATTTGATATACAACAAATCCCATATAAGATGCAAAGGCCAAAAATAGTCTTATGGCCTCAACCCTTGCCACTGGTGCAAATACTTCATCATAGTCAATGCCCTCTTCTTGTCTGAAACCTTGAGCAACTAATCTAGCCTTGTTTCTGACCACAATACCCCTAGCATCCCTTTTATTCTTCAGAATCCATTTAGTGCCAATTGCAAACTTCCCATTAGGTAGAGGCACAAGTATCCAAACCTCTTGATTCTGAAATTGTTGCATTTCTTCCTGCATAGCTTCTACCCAACTTGGATCTTCAAGTGCTTGAGCTACACTAGTTGGTTCAACTTGAGATAAGAAACAAGCAAACAGACAATGTTGATAATCTGTGTGATTGTTCCTTTGCTGACTAGTGATATAGGTGACAAAAGCACATTCACCATACTTTGTCTTTTTCACTGCACTCCTGGTTTGAACTGTAGTATTGGGATCTCCAAGAATCTGGGATTGAGGATGAACAATGTTTATCCTCTTAGTAGCCATGGGGTGTACTTCTACAGTTGATGGAAGATTGTTCAGAGTAGGGGCAAAATCATCATCATATGAAGAGGAGGTGAAAATGCCAGCACTTGGTTGATGATTACCAAGATCTGTTGGGCTTGGAAATCTTGTAAGTGGTTCATCAAAGCTTAGTGATTGACCAGTAGGAATGGTGAATGGAGCAGCAGAATCAGGGAGACCAGTAGGAACACCAGCAGCAGAATTGGCATCAACAGCAGCAACAGGAACACTAGCAGCAGAAACAGAATCACTACCAGCAGAATCCATGTTCCTGCGGGCTTCATTAGCTGCTTTTCTCAAGAGTGCCTCATTATCTTTTTCCAGCTCAAATCCAAGTGTCTCAGCTGCTTCCTTTGCTGCATGTTCTTGTCTTTGAAGTCTAGCAAGATCCTCTGCATAACTTGAATCATCTCCATCCACACCAGAAGTATCTTTGTCATGAGAACCTAAAACATTGTTAGAGGAAAAAGAAGGAACAACAATAACTTGTTCATCACACTCAAAGTCAGAGTCAGAATCATCATCCAGGGTACCTGCATGGTTAGTTGGTGACTCTTGTGTACCTGCAGATTGATTAGCTTTGAATCTAGTATAACCTAAATGATCAGTCAAATAGCCAAGGTCAAAATACCACACATGGCCTCCACCCTGAACATTAGGTTTATCTTCAAGAAATCTGAGGTTGAGTGTTTCTTCTATTCTTTTGGCAGCCAAATTATACACCCTGTAAGCCTTACTATGAGCAAAATACCCTACTATATAACCTTCTTCAGCTTTCTCATCAAACTTTCCCAAGTGATCACTGGTATTTAAAATTGTCACATGACATCCAAAAGGTTTAAAGTAACTAATGGTAGGAACTTTCCCAGTCAGAAGTTCATAAGGTGTTTTATTATGAGGTCTAGTAATCAAAACCCTGTTCAAAATATAACAAGCAGTGCTAACTGCTTCAGTCCAAAACATAGTGGGTAGCTTAGAGTCAGCAAGCATAGATCTTGCTGCTTCTATTAGGGTTCTATTCTTTCTTTCAGCAACCCCATTTTGTTGTGGGGTTCTGGCATTGCTATAGTCCCTTTTAATCCCCTTAGACCCACAGAGTTCAATTAATTTAGCATTTTTAAACTCTGTTCCATTATCACACCTTATACCTTTAACCTTTTTGTTTAGCTGGTTTTCAATAAGAACAATAAATTCTTTAAGAATCTGAAAAGTTTCATCTTTAGTTCCCAAAAAGAATACCCAACAAAACCTGCTATAATCATCAGTAACCACCAAGCAGAAGTACTTGTGATCAATACTTCTGATAGAAGTAGGACCAAAAAGGTCCATATGAAGCAACTGGAGAGGTTCTGAAATTGTGCTCACTGCAGTAATGGCTTTGTATGAAGCTTTGTGTTGCTTTCCTTTGTTGCAGGCAACACAATTATGCTCATTTGTGAAGACTTTGGAAGGAAGTCCTTGGACCAATCCATGTTTTGCCAGCTTGTTGATGGTTTTGAAGTTCACATGTGCCATCCTTCTGTGCCATTTAGTAGACTCATCCAAGGATGCTTTTGCCACCAAACAAGTTAGATCTCCTTCAAGCTGGACATCATTCAAGTTGAATGTGTAGAGATTGTGACTTCTTGGAACTCTAAGCAAAACCTGACTATCATCAGGTAACTTGAAGTCTTTTGAAAGCACAAGACATTCTTTCTCAGTGAAGAGAACATTGTTCTTCTTGTCACAGATTTGTGAAACAGAGAACAGATTGAAGTTTTGAAGCTCCTTCACATAGTAGACATTTTCAAAGTCCAGCTTGGAAGTCCTAATGGTTCCTTTCCCTGTAATTCTGCCATCTCCTCCTCCAAATGTCACAGTGCCTCCATGAATGGGGACAAATTCATGTAACCTATCTTTGTTCCCTGTCATACTTCTAGAGCAACCACTATCTACAATACCAATATCTTTATTCTTGTGAGGATGTTCCTACAATTACAAAAATGTACAACAACATTAGTATCATAGTGAGACTCAAGTCATAAATGACTTGAGCCTGCCTTGTGGATCATAAAAGTTAGACCCTGTAGATTGATGAGATCCACCATTGGTCTTGGATCCCCTTTTTAGATATGGTCTCTTTTGTCTCCAAGAACAACATGCTGAGGACTTAACAGCAGTATCCCATCTTGGCCCCTTCATACATTGGGTCAAAAAAACCAGGCCAAAAACCATTCTGAAAGTAACTACTAGTAGGTCTTATAAATGGTCCAGCAACATGTCTTTTCCAACTAGCAGAAACTGGCTTACCAGCAAAAACTGGCTTACCAGCTGGAAAAGGTCTACCAACAGAAACTGGCTTACCAGCAGAAATAGGCTTACCAGCTGGAACTGGCTTACCAGTAGGAACATGCTTACCTGCAGGAACTGGCTTACCAGCAGCAACAGGCTTACCAGCAGGAACTGGATTACCAGCAGGAAAAGAAGCTCTACCATAGTTCATTCGTGCTGCTTGTGGAACATATGGGGGTATATCATGAACATTGTTCCACATAGGCCTAGTTTGTCCAGCATACATACCCATCTTTTTCTCATAATAATCACAGTCTTTTATAAGATGAGCATAACTCCCACACACAAAACAAGATTTCTTTCTAAAAGACTTAAACTTAACATTACTTTTCTTATTGCAACCAGAGCTATCAAAATCAACACATGAAACAGAATTATTCTTAACATAATTAACACCAGAAACATTATTGTTTGCAACAGTACCAAAACTAGAAACATTATTGTTTTTAACATAATCAAAACATCTTCAAATGCAGCTATCTTTGAATGAGATTCATCATCAGCTACTTCTGAGGAGAAATCTTCTGACTTGATAGAGGTAGACTTGTCACTTGAATCACATGTGGCATAGTCATTGGTCTTGATTTCTGAAGATTTGTCACTGTCAGAACAAGAGACAAAATCATTAGAGTCACAATCAAGATCAGGCGAGTCATTTGCCTTCTTGCCATAAGTCATTTGTGATTCATCCAAGTCAATATAGGGAGAGGTAGGCTTAAATGTTCCAGTTATTGGTGGAGGAACAGCATTCATTCCTCCTTCTTTTACAAACTTTACTGGTTTTTGATAATTTCCAGATTCAGGGTCAAAAATACTATGCTCATTAGGGTCATAAATTTCATCTGGCCCTATGTGATCTCCATACCCTAAACCTCTTTTACATCTGGAAGACTGAGTACTGTTGTTTAACTTAGCTAGGTGTTTAGATTGCTGTTTCCAAGAGTTACACCTGACCACTTCTTTATCTAATTTTTCCCTTAATTCCTGTTTCTCTAAGGATACCTTATCATTTTCAGACTCAGAATATTTAAGCTAATTAGTGGTGTTTTCTAAATCTCTCTGCAAAACCCTTATCTTTTCCTCATATGCTAGCTGATTGGTTTGATACCAGACCTTTTGCTTTTCTAATGTTTTAAGAGAGTTTTTATATGCTTGGAGCTGTATATAATAATCTTTATACTGACTCTCTATATCATCAAATTCCTTTTTCAGTTCAACATATTTAATTTCACAACCAAAATGACAATTTTGTACCTGAGATGAGATGCCCATCAAGGCAAATTCTTTAGTCTCACAACCAGCCAGCAATCCATAGACCTGAGAAGCACCACTTTCCACCTCTGAAGACTCATGCTCATTCCAATCAATTGTAGAATCCACAGATACCAAGGCTTTTGATTGCCCAGATTCCAATTCCTTCTGCTTGTATGCAGAGTATCTAGCTTTGTCATCAGCCTTTTTTTCAGTGCATTCTCTAGAAAAGTGACCCATTTGGCCACATGAGTAACACTTGACCTTCTTCTTATCAAACCTGACTGCATCCCTACCTTTGAAATTGAGCTTTCTTCCAGCCTTTGTTTCAAACCTTTTGATTTTGACTGAAAGCATAGCCATCTGCCACTTAAGATCCATCTCCTCTAAGTCCAATTTAGCAACTTGCTCCAGATCTTCAAAAGCCAATTGCTGTTGTGGTTCATAATCAGCAACAAAGGAATAGAGCACATCTTCAAGCACATTACTAGATTTTGAGTGATTCTTTGATCCAGTAAAGGTGTAGGAAGATGATGTTGATGAAGACTTTGGACTTTCAGCATAAGACACCTTGTTATTACCAGAATTAGTGCAAACAAATGCTGAATTTGTTGGAGTTGGTGAATAGGTTGAGTGTCCCTTGATATCAATTTCAAGAGTTCTGAGCTTGTTATATAGATCATCAAAGGTCAAGTAATCAAGACCACCTTTTTTCTTAAGAGTGATGCAGACTTGTGACCAGGAATATGGCAAGGCTCTTAAGAACTTGGTATTACAATCCTCATTATCAGGCTTTGCTTTCAACTGATTTAGCTGACTTAAGACCTTCTGAAACCTGTCATAACCTTTATGTAAGCCTTCTTCTTCTGAGATCTTGAACTCTTGGAATTCCTGCTTGAGCATGGACTTCCTCATCTTTTTAGACTCATCATTGCCTCCAAATCTTGCTTTAATAGCCTGCCATATTTCCTTAGCATCATCAAGATAATGAAAATATCCCATATGATCATCTGGGAGAGACTGAAGCAAGATAGTTCTTGCCTTGGTCTCTTTTTGGACAGCAACAAGTTCATCAGCAGCAGTAGGAGGAAGAATGATGATATTGCCATCATTATCTCTTCCTGTCTTCTTCCTTCTGTTGCCAATCTGAATCACATTCTAGAGATTAAAATCACTATTGGTGATCCTGTTTTCCATCTTCATAGCCCAGATCTCGTACTCATCCTTCTTAAGGTAAAGGAATTTAGCATTGCTGCTTGTCAATGTGGTTGTGACCACCTGTTGAAGTGGTTGTGTCTGAGTGTTTGTTTGAGTAACTTCAGAATCGTCTGGACCTGACATAGTTCTAGGGTTTAAGAGTATTTAAGAGATAAGTTAATCTTCTTTAACAGAGACTCTCTCCAGGCTCTGATACCACTTGTTGGATCAGCTCCTAGATAGATCTTTGAGCCTGTAGGGTCGATAGAATGCAAATGTAATCAAAAGCAGACTATATAGAGAATCTTTGACAACCTTATGTTCACGCGGAATATAAACACAAGGCAAAGAAGACAATTAACTAAAAGACTTTGATCCTCTATGGATCTATATTAATTACTAATAATTGTTTCTATTGAAAGTCGTACATTGTTCATAGCCGTATGTTTCTTTTATACTACAAGAAACCCTAATTCGGCTTTTTAGAAAACGTGTAAAGAAGATATGCATTATCTCTTCCTAATATAACTCATGCATATCTCTTCCTAATATAACTCATACGGGTTTATAATTTCTATTACCCGCAGAAACTAATACTAGCAGCAGGAACTAAACACTACTACTAGCAGAAACCACTACCAGCAGGAACTACATACCTGCCAGCAGGAACCACTAACACTAACAGCAGGAATGAAATAAAACGTATTATAATAATTCCTAACAAGAATTTTCAATGAAACAGTAACACAATAACACACAATTCAACAAACAATAAGCTCCAATATTATTAAGAATAATACGAATACTCTTCACAGTATTAGGGTTACAAAACCTTGAAGCTACGAATTCTAGTATTTTGTGTACTTAACTCGATGCCCTAGGACCTCCTTTTATACACCAAGGAGTTCTACACGGCTTATAATTCTTTCTCTCCAAGAAAAATCTTTTCTAAATCTTTTCTATAATTATCTAAGCATATCACTCGGTTTACAATGCTTCTCTCATAAGCAGTACTAACCAAAACTTCAAACAGTTGTAACTTATGCCTAACGGTTGTAACTTTGACACCAGCAGCAGTAACTCCATCAGCAGTCTTAACTTTGTACTAGCAGTAGTAACTTTGCACTAGCAGTAGTAACTTTGTTCCAGCAGTCTTAACATTCTTAGCATTTATTCTTTGAAGTCCCTTAACCAATTTATTCATGGTTTTAAAATTTAAGTGTCCTAACCTTCTATGCCAAAGATTAGATTCATCAGGTGTGGCTTTTTCAAAAAGGCAAGTTAAACCTCCTTTAGGAACTATGTTCTTTAAATCAACACTATACATATTGTTCTTTCTAGGAACTCTACGTAGAACATGACTTTCATTAGTTAACTTAAAGTTTGGAGATAAAATAATACATTCAGTATCATTAAAAAGAACACTATTCTTTTTGTCACACATTTGTGAGACACTAAAGAGATTAAACTTTAACTCTCTCACAAAATACACATTTTCAAAATCTAAATTACCAGTTTTAATGGTACCTTTTCCTGTGATTTTCCCTCCTTTGGGGTTCCCTCCAAAAGCAACATATCCTCCATCAATCTCTTCATAGTCTGTAAGATAGGACATATTCCCTGTCATGTGCCTTGATCATCCACTATCAATCACTCCTTGATCCTGTAAATCCATTTGTGGATTGCCCTGCACATTAGGTAAGAAAATCAGTTTCTTTTGGGGACCCAAGCCATCACTGACTTGGATCTGCCTTGTGCATCAACATAATCAAACTTTTTCAGGGTCATTGATGCACTGTTGTGTTTAGAAACATGGTCTAAAACTTTAATCTTTGGTTTCCAAACCCAACAAGCTGAGGCCTTAACAGCATAATCATTATTTCCCTTAACAGCATTAACTACTACTTTTGGCCTAGCAGCTGTAAAATTGTTACCCCTAACAGTATTAACCATTTGATTAACATTACTGTTTTTAAATGCTGTTTGCTTTTGAATGGGCCTCTTAACAGTTGAATGTGCTGTTTTAGAAAGATATGACATTGATCTAGTAGCATTCACTGTTGTTTTTGAGTGAGCAGTATTAACTTGTCTAGCAGTATTAACCAATACTACTGTTTTTGAAATATTTTGTCTAGCAGTATTAATTGATACTAAACCAGACTTTATTAGTACTACTCTTGGAACCATGTCCTTTTTAGCACAGGGGTGAGTCTTTTAGCAAAATTTTGATGATTCACCCTTTGAGCATTGTTCCAAATAGGTTTTACCATCCTTTGATTTTGAAATTGTTTTTTATGGTAATTGCAATCAACCTGCAAATGATCAAAGCTTCCACACACATAACAGGCTTTATTAAACATCTCAAAATTACTTCCTAATCTTTGAGACATCATATTGTTCCAGTTTCTTTGATTGCCTCTTTTACTATGAGTGTTTTGCCTAGGTTGCTCAAAATGTTTAACAGATTTCCTAGCAGTTTTAGGTTTTACAAACTCTATCTTTACAATACTAGAACTAACTATTTTCTCTTCACTTTTTGGTTGAGAGACATCCTTTTCCTCATCATCTGACACCCAGTCTTCAATAATTGGGGCATGATGAACTCAAATAAGTACATTTTATTATCATCATTTATCCTATTTATTTGACTTGTTTTATTACATTATATATGAGAATCGATGCATTAATGTTTACTTTAGTAATTCTCAGGTAAAAACAAGCATTACGTGAAACTTGGCGATTTTGGACTAATTATGGAGCAAAACAAGCAAGATGTCGAAAGTCTGCTGAAACCCAGATGATGCGCCGTATCTCACTCAACAGATACGACGCAATATCAAAAGTCTATCAAGATTTCACCAGTTACGATCCAAGATACATGCGCCGCATAAGATATTGAAGTTACGCCGCATCTGAAGACGGTGTACGAATATTCCAGAATATATTAATCTTGGACCCCACGCGAAGTTAAGTCGATGCGCCGCATCTGTTTAGTAAATGCGCCGCATCGACCCCTCAGATAGAAACTATAAATACCCCAAGGTCAGACGAATTTAAAAAGAACTAGATAGAGAGAAAAGAAAGCCGAATTCAGACGACCAAGCAGCACAAGACACACCTCAAATAAAGATACAAGAGCTGTAAGAAGGTCCTGCATGTATTCAATTCATTAAGTAGTTTTGTTTTATTGTAATAGTACGCTTTAATTCATCAGGATTGATGGGCTTGTGTCATGTGACTACGGAAAATCATGCACTCCCCTTAATATTGCTTTCCCATTAATTAAAGTTTATATGTTGATGTCTTTGGTGACTTTTATTAGTGCATTGATAACCTCTGTGTCTAGCTGAGTCTTGTTCGGGTCGCCATGTTCCTTCCTCGCCTATTTATTCTAGCGTCTCTAGAAAAAATAGGATAGACATAAGTAATCATTAAGAGTTTATTCACCGATAAGATTAGAGCCAACGAGAAAGGGTTAATTACATACACTTCATATAAAACTAGCAATAAAACAAGTGACAAGCTATTTAATCATCAGGACAGGTCTTCTTATTGTCTCGAGTATCTATCTGTGTACGTGTGTGCTAATCGCTGATTCGTGCTCATTAGTTTAGTTTTACATTTAATTATAACCAAACTGTGCCAGTCTCTCAGACTGAACCCCCTTGCTTTAGATTAGGTTGTATAACTAACTTAGGATATTAAAATACTGATTAGAATAACTAGATAATACGTTCCACTCTTAGTGATCGACACTCTGCTTACCATTATATTCATACTGACCGGGTACACTGCTCGTTAAGTGTGTGTGTTATTGATAAGTCGGCTAAATATAAATTTAAAACTTGAGTAGGCATTAATACTGCTAAACCGCAACGACACATCACGCGCATCAAGTTTTTGGCGCCGTTGCCGGGGAGTGAATTGTTATTATCTGTTAATTTGATTTAGTATTTTAATTAGGTTTTTCTTTTTAGTTTATATATTCTAACCACTAACCCTGTTATATATTAGATAGATTGCATTCATTGTATAATTTGCATATTTACTGTTTTTGTGTGTTTTTGTTTTCTGTAATTTTTGTTTCTTTTTATTTTTGTTTATTTTTGTTTTTCTTATTTTTTGTATTTTTCAGCTGTCGTTGTATTATGCTGATACAAACGATACGGCGCATCTGTTTTAACAGATACGGCGTATTGCGTTTAATTTTTATTAAATACAACACGTTTAATAAATTCGAGTACGACGCATCTTTCCCCAAGATACGGCGTATTCTGTTTTTAATAAGAAATTTTTCTAAACCTTAACGCCATACGACGCATCTGTTTTAACAGATACGGCGTATTTTCTATTTAAATTAAAAACAATTTTTCGAATTATTAAACAGAAGCGACGCATCGATCTTTATCGATACGGCGCATCTACTAAATCAAAAATCTTGTATTTTGAAACGTAACGAAAATACGGCGCATTAGCTTTTGTTAATACGACGCATTTAATTTTAATAAATATAGTTGATTTTTGATATTCACTTTGATCGTTCCACTACTCTCGAGCACAAGTTGGTTTATTTTCAGGATAAATGATGGCTTAAGCATCGCTATGGAAGATTACATTCTGAACCTAACCAAGAGATGCTAGCTGGGGTGATTAAACCTTTGATCACTGAAAGGTTGTAAGACGACATGAGTGGAGGAGAATTCAGTACTGGTAACATTGAGTATCTTAAATTCTTGAAATAAAATTCCAGGTACCCTCTACAATTATTCACCTAGCCTTAAGGAGAGTTCTTGATGCGAGGTTTTGCGACCTCGCAGTAGGTTTTACCTCTCAAGGGATCTCAAGAGGCTTGCAATCCCCACCAGGCAGTGTACCTGACCGTTGTAGTATAGTAAAGTGGCAAGTACCGGGGGATTGATCGTTCAACTCAAAGAATAGTGTTCGTTAGGATTGAAATTATTCTAACTAGGTCTAGAGGTGATGGATGATTCTTTTTGTATTTTTATATTTTATGGAAAGCAAGTAAAAATCTCGTGTTTTGGAAGAAGGGGCGGAATTAGTTGCTAATCAACTAACCCAAAGGCTACTAACTAAACTAATATGCAAGAAAAGTAAACTAGGGTTCTACAAGGGAAGTGAAGCATGTCTACCTATGATATGTTACTCCTTGCTAGCTATCCAATTCTACCTATTGAATTGTCACACCTTGTTTTAATTGACGGGTTGTATTCCTTAATACCATTCGTGGGGTGGCGTACGTACTTCCCCAACTCTATAAGCTCCTACTTCACTCCTATGTCGAGCCGGCTAAGAAGCTCCTAACATGGGATCACTAGAATTCACTCATGCACTAAATACAACCAAATAAACCTAGTACGCATTGGTTCATGTTTCTTAAGACGTTCAAGCAAGTTACCGTATAGGAGGTTAGCCAGTTTTCTTAAGCCTAACATCGATATCACCCAATCAAACAAGAGACAATAGGAAACAAGAATTATAAGCTAAACCAATAAGATCTATTGAAGTGTCACACCTTTATTGATGACGATAGACACATACATCAACAAGGAATCAATAAGATCTAATTAATTATATACAAGTTTCACACAATCATAAGTAGACACAAGGTGAATTAGCAAAGCATGATCAACGAAGGGCAAACAACCATAATAATGAAAGACATAATTAAGTTAGAATCAACAAACCAATATTTGATGTTTATGAAATGATTGAAACCCTATAAGTTGCTGGAAAAACACCTACCTAAACCCTAGAATCGGACTTAGGGTTTAGGGCTTACAAATAATGAAGTTATAAGGTTATATTTATAGGTAACTTTCTGTCGGCCCGATCTGACGGCGTCAGCCCATACACTTGACGGCGTCAGATCCCCTTTTTCACCAAATTGTAGATTTCTTCGTCCCGAATCCGTGGCCTTTTGAATCACCTAAATCCGAGTTCGTATGAGGATTTTATGGCCAAAACAGTAACAGCTACTCCGCGCGCGAGTTGTGATTGTCTTGATTAACTTGTGGCGGTTTCACTAAGGTTCCTTCTCGTGTAAGAATACTTTGACGCCGTCACTCTATATCATCTGACGTCGTCAGGTCTATGATCCTGACGCCGTCACCTTCAAAAATCCTCTGGCCCGTCTCTCTTTGTCTTAACACGTGACGGCCTTGATCACCTTAAAGGGTGACGCCGTCAGACTTCCTATGTAAAACTTTCTGGCGCGTCACGTGTATAATTCCACCACTTTCATCTTCAAGTGACGGCGTCAACATCCAAAGCCTGACGCCGTCAGGTGTAAAATCCTGACTTTCCTTGGTCTTTTTGTTTTCTTCATTCTTGAGCATAAAAAACGTCCAAAAAGCTCCAAAATGCTTCATATTCCAGAAATCACGTCCCAAGTACCTAAAATGAGAAAAGAAACGATTTAGGGCAATATTTGATCAGATAATCGCGGATTAGGGCTTAAATGACCCCCTAAAAGCGGTACACTTTTCGCTTCATCAGTTCTCTACGAAACCTCTCTCAAATTATAATCTCAATTTTGTAAGCTTAAAACGATATTTGCTCCTAACCTTGGAGTAAACCATTATCCACTAAACAATAAGATTATAATAATTAATAAAATGGGTATGCCTATTGCTCTTATCTTGAATTTATATATATCATATGGTATACCGTTTTATCCCAATTTGATGTATAAGGAAATGTGTTGCAGAGGCCAAGGTACGTTCCTTATTTAAATTTCGTTCACTTGCACAACAATACGGCGGATCTTAGTATTCTAAGCGCCGTATCTCTGAATAATTAAAACTTATTGACCAGTCAACGAATTTATATAAATACGGCGCATGACAATCATGCGATACGGCGCATCGCATCTACCCTATAAATATGAAAGAGATGCGCCGGATTTCCACTTTTTACACAAATTCACACACAGTAAAAACGCACAACAATCGACCGAATCAAACCCTCTAATTTGAGTTCTTTTCTCGAATCAAACCTTCTAATCCGAATTCTTGACCAATCCTAATCGTGATATAAGGTAATAAACTTATTTAATTTTGTTTGAATTTAAAAATTAGGGTTTGTGCTATTGGTATGTGCTTATTCACATACCTTTTATTTACCAAATTAAGACCAAAACGACAAAAAACTAACCAAATTGCCAAAGATATTTGTGTTTTTGTGTTTGTTTATGTGCAGGGACGGATATCGAGAAAAAGGGACAAAATCAAGCAAAAACCGGGAAAACGAGCACGAGATATGGAATTGATATTTACAGCTGATGCCGGGAAGTTTATGTCATCAAGACCCTCAAGAATCGTCATTTTTCAAGAAAATCCCTTGGATCCTACTTTGGAAAAATGACAGCAATGGTCCCTTAAATTTCAAAAAATACACATTGGTCCTTGAATTTTAACCAAAACCAAATCCAAACTAAACACAAATAAATCCGGATTTAGTATTTCTTAAACCCAAACAACAAAACACAAACCCAGTCCCAACTACTAGCCCACGATCCATCTTTATCCCAAACCCAGATAAAAAAACCAACCTGCAACCCACCAAACAAAATCCGGTCAAAGGTTAAACAAAGTCAAATTATATTAAAAAAATTACCCAAACAAGACCGCGCCCCAATTCATCATTTTACCCAGAATTCACTGTAGCCCTAGAACCCTAATTACCCCGTACATCGATTTTACTGCAATTAAGGGTATTTTTGTCCAATCATTGGGTGTCAGATGTCAGAGAAGCACAGAAGCGCATGAATGGGCTACGTGGCGGCATTTCATTGGACCGAACACCTCACAGGATTTAATCCAAGGGCTTGCAATGAATGATTGGTGATCAAGGCATGATCCAAGGGACGAAAACGATTCAAAGTAGCACATATGCACACGGATTGCCAGGGTGGACAGCCTAGAAGGGTCCATGATCGGCTATAAATAGAGACCTCCTCCTTCATTAGTGTTTGTCCAATTTTTATGCTTTAGAAAATTGTTGCCACTTTATTTTCTTGTCAAATTTACTGCTTTACTTAGTATAATCATTTACATTTCAGTTGTATTTTCAAATTTCAGTTTGTAATCTCAAAGTTTGTTGAATGAAAAGTTAGTTTACATTTTTTTTTAATTCGTGTCTCTTTGATTCTCAATTAAGTTTCTACTGCTTATTTAGCTTATTTTCACTCATTTCATCATCTCAGTTAAATTTAGATTTACATTTTTCATTATTGTTCATTTTATCTAAAAATAAAAATAAAAATATTGAAAAATACCTTTAAAATTCAAAAATAGCTTAAACACAGCTTTAATAAGCTGTTTTTCATTTAGTATCAGCTTATATAAGCTTAATAGCTTATTGTAAGTGATAGTTAGTTTAAATTCTGTTCAAAACACAAATAAAAAAAAGTCAACAAAAGTCAACTGTTGAATCAAGGTGATGATTCTGGGCTAATTTCTGGTAGAACAAGCAAGATTGGGAAGTGCTTGGCCTATCTAAAGATAGGCTTCATTGGAAAATCCCTTTGTTCTAGCTAAGGGATGATTTTGTAAGTTCTATTTCATTTTAAGGTTTAATTTTCTGCACCAGTTGAGATTTGTTAGATTAAGTGCTATTTGATTGTTGATTGTTGATTATTAGTTGTTAAGTAACCTAGTAAATCATAGATTAGTTGGTATCTAGCTACTTTTCAGTTTGTTATTAGTGGAATAGTGCATCAGTTGGTTAAAATAGGTGAAAATAGGAACTGTTTTGAGCAAATAAACTAGGTACTGTTCATTTGCATCATACTTGAGTTTTGATTGATTATTGTTGAGGCTTAAGTTGCTGTTGAGATTAAATGATAAGGGAAGTTTAGTGCATTTGAGGTTTTTGATCAATAATTGCAAAGATGAGAAGCTTGACTGCCATAATAAGCTCTCCATAAGTTAGCATGGATCTATGGTAATTTTTGGTGTTTTTGTGTTCTACCTAGTGTTTTTAGCAAGTGTTAAAGAGTTGGATTAGTTTCTATTGGTTTTGCAAAGTACAGGGTTCAAAAACTCTGTCTGATCCCTCAGTAGAAGCAGTCCACAAGCTGCTATTCTAGTTTACTTTGTAGCTTATCAACTTGAGCTTAGGTTCTAATTTTTGATTTATAAGTAGTTCACATAGCAAGCTTTTAGTGCATCATCTGGTATTTGAGTTTTGAGCTTATTAGATAGCTTATTTCAAGCTTGCAAAACCCCCCATCAGGACTGTTTTTAAGCTTGCACAATTTTCAGTCCAAGTACTACTTTTCTAGGCCTGATTTAGATAAGCTAATGATGTTGGAATTTGAAATTTCTAGTATTTTTGGGTAGCCAGCAGTACTGAGAGAGTTTTCCCCCCATTAGTTTCCATCTCACTGCTTATTTGGACTGCTTATTTGGGTTGAGAAGTGGGCTGGTTCACCATTTGCTTATGTTCCATTTATTGCATCAGCCAAGTGCTTATCTGCTTATTCTGAGTGCTTCTTTGGCCACCAAAAGTTGTTTTAAGCTTAATATAGTGTGTTTGTTGGTATTTAAGCTTTTTGGAATTTTTGGTCAGCTGTAGCTTATTTTTGAGCTTATTGCAAAGTGCTTATTTGATTGTTTAGCTTATTTAAGCTGAATTACTTTCTGAATTTATTTTTCCTAAATAGTTAATTTAGTTTTAGAATTACTCAGAATTTTTCAGATTTTTCACAAGCTTTTTAATTTTTTTTTTAATCATTTAAATCATTTACTTTAGTTTTTAATTCATAAAAAATTCATAAAAAGTCAAATAAATAATTTTTTTTATAAAATTTTCTTTTTATATTTAGAGTTTAGGAAAAATCATTTTATATTTTTAGGATTTAAATTTTAGAAATTCACTTTTTAATTACGTTTTATAATTCGTCGCGTAACGTTTTTAAAATTCAAATTGCGTTTTTAGATTAGTATGCTTAGTATAATCGTACCCTTAGCTTAATTAGTTAATTTCATTTAATATTTCATTATTCGTAGTATAAAATCACAAATCATCACTTCACTCACATTCACGACACTAATTCGACACCGAAACGCGACTCGACTTCAACCTTCGTTGGGATAACGACCCGGGGAAAATACATCCGTTGCGTTTTCCTTTGGAACAAAAATTACTACATCAGCTATATCGATTTGATGGGAAGTTTAGGGGCTTTGATTAGAACTTGGACTAGATGATTTTCCCTATGTTAATTTTTGGATTGATCATTAAATTTGGAACCGAATTGATTTGAATAAAAAATTAGGGTTTGGGAAATTATTTTTGAACTTTGGAGGGAAAATGAAATGTTGGGGTTATAGGAACTTTTAGATTTGATATATGGGTAAAATGGAACTGTGATGTTAAGTGGGAGTTTACGTCACGGGGCCGGATTCTTGGAAAACGTGCCTGACCCCCTTTCTTTTATACTGATGCATTACTAGATGCGGCGCATCTAAGTTAATTGATACGGCGTAACAACCTATATCCAATTTAAATATTTTCACCATACGCCGTAATTTAGATACGACGCATCCTCCATACGCCGTATTCTATTGCATACTCCGCATCTCTTCTATGCAACCTAGATACGCCGCATTGATTTATCAAATGCGCCGTATCAACCTTATTTCAGGACTGTTTTCTAGCCTTGAATTTTATTTCAGATGGAATTACCAGCTGTTGGACACAGGCATATGTGGCTCCGTTTCGAGACCATGGGACTTACACCAGACACCGAGGCTGATTATGTACGGAGACTTAGAGCGATTTTCTTTAGGAAAATCTTTAGGGTTCCGGTTTTAGATTTTTAGGGTGTTTGTGCGATTGATGGAGGGAATGCAGCTGGAGGTCTTCATGATAGGTTAGAGATGGTTGTGAGGGATGAGGATGATGATATTGTGTTCAGGTCGTATGCGTGGGAGAGATTGTTTGGTTGTGATGAGCCTCTGATTAGGGAGCTCATGCTTGAGTTCTTTAGTACAGTTCATTACAGGGAGACTGATATGGAGATTGACACGGCTGATACTCCGGTATTCAGGTTAGGAGGGGTGCATAGGCAGATGTCGATGAGGCAGTTTATTGAATCGTGTTTTGAAGACCCTTCCTCGGAAGTTTCTCGTTTTTATAAAAAGAAAAAAATACAAAAAGAAAATAAAAAAACACTTTTCCTAAAGTGTTTTCACCAAAAATAATATATCCTCGCTCTCGAGAGGGCGTTGTAAACCATTCCAAATAAACAACAAAAGAGATCGTGAAATTAAACGTTACTCGGATTATTTCTTTGCTACAACCTATACACGGGGTTTAAGGATGGTCTTGACATTAAATTGCAGACCGGAAGAGGCGGGTTTTTAATCACCTTCGAGTGGACCTTTGCTTCTCCGCCACGCTGCGCGTAGTTTTGAAAGAAACGTGTACGGTTGATCAAACGATCACCAAAAAGATTATAATTTTAATTTTTCCTTAATAAAAATCCAAAAATATTTTATTTTCAAATTTGGTTTTCCTTTTTGATTTTGTGTTTGTTTTTGGTGTATGCACACCCGATCTTCTACTTCTCACCCTCTTCTTTCACCGCTCTCAAATCCCGAGAGAATTATCCGTCACAATCACCGAGTTACATTTCCAACTGAGGAAATGGACGACGATCAACACCCGCCGATGGGTGGTGAAAATCACATGCCAGCTCCCGATCTCCGAACGATGGAGGAGTTGTGCCAACCCACAATGCACAGACGTGGTGGCCCGATTGCCCCCGTCAATATCCAAGCCGTCGATTTTGGACTTAAACATCATATGATTCAACAAGTCCAAAACTCGTGCCAATTTCATGGCTTGCCGGGTGACGATGCCAACAAACATCTTGATAAATTTATCACCGTCACCCAAAGTATGAAACAAAATGGGGTCACCGATGACGCCCTCCGTCTATATCTCTTTCCTTATTCCTTGACGCATCATGCCACCGCTTGGTTTGATCGTCTTCCCAAGAACTCCATTCGTAGTTTCGATGAAATGGTTACGAAGTTCTTGGCAAAATATTTCCCACCGTCGATGGTGACGAAATTAAGGAATGAGATTAGCAATTTCCGTCAGCTTCCCGATGAATCCTTATTTGAGGCATGGGAACGCTACAAGTTGTCGATTGATCGGTGTCCGAACCATAATATGTTATTGGTCACTATTATAGATACATTCTATAACAGTTTGACTTTACGACACCGTGATACGATAAACGCTGCTGCCGGTGGTACGTTCATGAAACGTCGCCCCGAAGAGTGCTATGATCTTATTGAAAACATGACCGCCCACCATAATTTTTGGGATTCCTCTGCCGAGAGGAATGAGTCAACAAGATCTAGCACTGATTCTTCTACCTCCGAGATAGCCGCTCTTTCTAAACAAATGAATGATATGTCAACGGCTATTTTAAGAATTCATCAGACTATGAATCAAAACAACAACAATCAAGTCAATGTTGTTAACCATAGTTGTGAAACTTGCGGTGGTCCACATCCGTATTTCAAGTGCCCAGCCTCCGGTGGCTACACTCAAGAGAACGTTTACGCTGCTACGGGATCCTTTAATCAGGGAGGTAACGGTTATCAACCCCAAGGAGACCGTAATTTGCTCAGCTACCGTTCTAACAACTTTCTCGGACCACCCGGTTTTACCCAAAATCAAAATCAGCAAGTGCAAAACCGCAATGTTCAAAATAACCAGAATCAAAATCGGGGTAATCAAGGTTATCAAAACCAGGGAAATTTTAACCGAGCCCCAAATCAAGGAAACTTTCAAAACCCGAACCAAGGCAATTTTCAAAACCAAGGAAATCTTAATCAAGGAAATTTTCAAAACAACAACCAGGGTTTTAATCAAAATAACAACCGAGGGCCAAATCTTAACAATAATCAAAATCAAGGATTTGTGCAAACTCCATCGGCCTCGGATGAGTTATTGAAACAACTGATTCTTCAAAACCAAAAATCTCAAGAAGAAATGAATCGGTTGTTGAGTAGTCAAATATCTGAACTCAAGAAGGCTTTAAATGATCGACCCTCGGGATCTGGAACTCTTCCTAGCAACACGATCGCTAACCCGAGGGGCGATGCTAAGGCGATCACTACAAGGAGTGGTGTTTCATATGATGGACCCACGGCTCCGACTACCAATTCTTCTCTTCCTCCCAAGGTAGTCGACCGTGAAACCGAGGCGACAAAGGACACGGAACTTCCTACTAATAACGGAAGAACCAAAGACGTCCAACCTCCGGTTGTCCCACCGTCTGAACCAAAGGTTGTTTTTGAGCCCGAAGAAGCTCCCGCTAAAACAAAACTTCCTTATCCTTCGAGATTAAGTGATCAAAAGCTCCGTGAGAAAGCTTCAACTCAAATGGAGAAATTTTTCCAAATTTTTCAAGAGTTACATTTCGACATAAGCTTCGCGGATGCTTTGATTTTGATGCCTAAATTCATTTCTACCCTCAAAAGTTTGTTGAGCAATAAGGAAAAATTATCGGAACTAGCAAAAACTCCAGTGAACGAAAACTGCTCAGCGGCAATTCTCAAAAAGCTTCCGAAAAAGCTTGGAGATCCCGGAAAATTTCTCATCCCATGTGAATTTTCGGGAATGGTTGAATGCCACGCCTTGGCCGATCTTGGTGCGAGCATCAACCTAATGCCGTTATCCGTCTGGAAGAAACTTTCTTTGCCCGAACTTACCCCCACTTGCATGACCCTCGAGCTTGCGGACCGTTCCATAACTCGTCCACATGGAATAGCCGAGGATGTCTTTATCAAGGTCGGGATGTTCCATTTTCCAGCGGATTTTGTGGTAGTTGATTTTGACGCCGACCCCCGGGTTCCTCTCATTCTCGGAAGATCATTCTTGAGGACCGGGCGTGCTTTGATCGATGTCTATGGTGAAGAAATTACTTTGCGGGTCCATAAGGAAAAAGTTACTTTCAACATTAATCCGAACTCGAAACCTCAAACCGACAAATGCAATGTCGCTACGGTTGATCAAAAGTCCGATCCCGTAATTGCTCCTAAAAGAATTGATCCAAACCTTTCAAGATTCACGGTCAAGAGTATGTCAGAAAAACGTGCTGAGCTCAAGGCCATGAAAATTACTCCTGGATCGAGCAAATGGTTTGAGTGTTGTGCTGCAAATACTAAGAGTGTTCTTGACGACGATGATGAAGATGAATCGGAGACTACAACGGAAGTGGTGGAAATTGCTAGCTCTAAGAGCACACCACTTGTCCCACCTCCAGAACAAGTTTATCACATCGAGATTCTTGATTCCGACTCTTCCCATCCTTCTCCTACGATTGAAGAAAATGTTATCTCTAGGGAAGAGGTCGAGGTGTTCTTTGATAAAACTCCAATTTCACCGGAAATTGTTGAGACTGACAGTGATCCAGGGAAGATGATTCATTAAAAATAATTGATGAACCGTTCCTTTCCCTTCCCCCGAAGGAAGTTTATGAAGAAGTTAATCTTGAAAAGAAGCCTTCAGATCCTTTGGAGCTCGAGCTCGAGGATGCTTGTCCCGAATATGAGAGTTTTACGTTTGACACGGCTAGTGGCAATCCCACTTCTGATCTCAATCTTTCTATCCCATCTTTTGAAACCTTCTTCTTTGATATCGATCATTCGGAGGAGACGAGTAGTGGCAGTACCACTTCTCATGCTCATATCTCTCTTCCCGAGTATGATTCATTTCGTTTTGAATTGAATGATCTTTATCACGAGGAGTTCTCCGATGAACTTTCTCTTTTGATATCTCCTCCAGAATATGATAAATTCTATTTTGATCTGGAGGAAGATACTAGTCTGGGGGGAGGTGTACCTTCTCATAAAGATTTCATCCCGACCCTCCCGCCCGAGATTCTTGACAAAACTTCTGCTGATGATGAAGAGTATTTCATGATAATTATCCAAATCTTTATGCTCTTCATCACATATACTGTGACTTCTCCTATCCTTCACTCCGTCGGGAGTGAAAATACCATCTTTGACCCCGGTATTACCATTTTTGGTTCTTCTTTCTTAATACCGAGGGTGTCTCATCGGGGTGGAACTTTCATATGTTTCAATGTTTATCCAAACCTCTTGAACGAAAGTCCGATTGAGAGTATCTCTTCCACTTGCTCCCCCAAGAACAAATGAATTCGGGGCGAGTCTAAGCTTTCCGACTCGATACTAAACAAGCGCTTCGTGGGAGGCACCCCATGCTTATCATTCTATCTTCTTATCTCTTTTCTAATAAAGTGAGGAGGGTTTCCTCTTCCATATCTTGTGTTTCATGGTTGTTTGTGTATGTCCAGGATTTTCCAGATGATTGAAGACTCTCGTGCTCGTGGTTTGCTTCTCTCCACTCGAGTTTCATCATTCATTGCTCATCCGATATCCTTACTCTTATCGTTTTACGTTTATCTTTGGCATAATTAATAAACGGCCTTAGATTTATGTAGGAGAACCCTTACCTTTAAGACATTGAGGACAATGTCTCATTTTAGTCTGGGGGGTAATCTTTCGATTTGATTTTTTGCCTTGCATTTTTTGCCGTTTACTCATGCAACCCCGTTTTTCCTCCAAAAATTGAAAAAATCCAAAAAAATGAGAAAAATTTAAAAATTTTTGCAAAAATATAATAAATTTTGACATTTTGTTGACTTTCCGTTGGTGAGAGTAGGAATAAAATTCTGACTTGACCGGGCGTGTTGAGCCCTAGCTTGTCCCCTTAACCATTCATAATCTATAAGCTCGTGCTAGTCTTTTACACAAGGAGCTATAAAATGCGAAGTCTTTTTAAGAGTTTGCAAGTTCCCGTATCGACTTTATATATGCATGGCTTAATTATTTGGCTAAGCATTCGTTGATCTTATTATTTAAGATTTTAAATTTGCGAAGAACGAGAAATAATAGAGTTGTTTATAAGTTAGATTGCTAAACGTGGAGGAGTTGGATCTCTTTAGAGCTCATCAAAGTTATTTGTGGCTTTTTGTTCCCATAAGCATGTTTCACCCAATAATAGTAATCTAGGAATAATTAAAGGTATTTTGGTTTTGGCGATAATTAGTTTTTATTTCTTCCTTAGAGAATTCTTGCTTCTGAAAGTTGGGTACACATCAAGGTACTGTCAGTGTTACGGTGTAATAGACTATTCCATCTTGCCGGCTCGCAACCGATGTTGGGATTGTTATAAAAGCCGTAGGACTTGGGGTTTGGCAACACAAATAATTAATGAATATGATAATGTATAATAATAATAATCCAAAGCCATAAAAAGTTTTCTACATCTTTCCGGTTCGCAGCCGATGTTGTAGACTTCTAATAAAGGCAGAGGAAAAATTCCAAGGTCATAATAGACTATCATATCTTGCCGGCTCGCAGCCGATGTTGTGATTGTTATAAAGGGCCAAGGATTAAATACGTTAATGTGCTTGAATATGCAGATAAAGTGTTATAATGCCAAACTTCGACTTCGGGGATATCCTAATAAAAGCTTCTGTCTCTGGATTCGTAGATGAGTTGTTTCGGTCGTATATAAAAGGGATATCCTCAAAATCGTGTTAAATCAGAGACCTTGATGTAGACCTCATTTTTGTATGCAACGGTTTTCGAGGGAAGGTTTGGAAACTACTTAGCGTCTAAACTAGGTATCTTTATCGGACTAAAACTTATCGAAACGAGAGTATGAAGAAATTCATTTCTCACCAAAAATAAAATAAATAGAGGAAAATAGAAATTTGGGAGCAAGAGGTAATTACACAATTAGCTTTCATGGGTAGTGTCGGCAATCTAACTTGTAAACAACAATGATTTCGTTTTTAAGCTTAGTTTGGGGACTCGTGAAAAATCAGGAACGACGAATTTTATCCGTATGGTCACTTCTTTATGAGTCGTGTTTCCTACTTGATGACCCTAAAAGTTATTGAAAGATAATGATTGTCAACAAAGCCGTCACATGAATTATGAGAAAAATACAAAAATAGAATAAAAAGGAAAATCGGGGAGTTTTCATAACTTAAGATTTCTTTATCTCTTTTGAAAATTTTGCTACTTCTCAAAGTTAGTAAAAAGAGATTGGAAATTTTCGGTTTCAAAAACGTGTTTTTATAACATTGCATGAGGACATTACAATAGCTTAGTCTGGGGGATTTTGGTATGTGCTTATTCACATACCTTTTATTTACCAAATTAAGACCAAAACGACAAAAAACTAACCAAATTGCCAAAGATATTTGTGTTTTTGTGTTTGTTTATGTGCAGGGACGGATATCGAGAAAAAGGGACAAAATCAAGCAAAAACTGGGAAAACGAGCACGAGATATGGAATTGATATTTACAGCTGATGCCGGGAAGTTTATGTCATCAAGACCCTCAAGAATTGTAACTTGTCAAGAAAATCCCTTGGATCCTACTTTGGAAAAATGACAGCAATGGTCCCTTAAATTTCAGAAAATACACATTGGCCCTTGAATTTTAACCAAAACCAAATCCAAACTAAACACAAATAAATCCGGATTTAGTATTTCTTAAACCCAAACAACAAAACACAAACCCAGGCCTAACTACTAGCCCACGATCCATCTTTATCCCAAACCCGGATAAAAAAACCAACCCGCGACCCACCAAACAAAATCCGGTCAAAGGTTAAACAAAGTCAAATTATATTAAAAAACTTACCCAAACAAGACCGCGCCCCAATTCATCATTTTACCCAGAATTCATTGTAGCCCTAGAACCCTAATTACCTCGTACATCGATTATACTGCAATTAAGGGTATTATTGTCCAATCATTGGGTGTCAGATGTTAGAGAAGCACAGAAGCGCATGAATGGGCTACGTGGCGGCATTTCATTGGACCGAACACCTCACAGGATTTAATCCAAGGGCTTGCAATGAATGATTGGTGATCAAGGCATGATCCAAGGGACGAAAACGATTCAAAGTAGCACATATGCACACGGATTGCCAGGGTGGACAGCCTAGAAGGGTCCATGATCGGCTATAAATAGAGACCTCCTCCTTCATTAGTGTTTGTCCAATTTTTATGCTTTAGAAAATTGTTGCCACTTTATTTTCTTGTCAAATTTACTGCTTTACTTAGTATAATCATTTACATTTCAGTTGTATTTTCAAATTTCAGTTTGTAATCTCAAAGTTTGTTGAATGAAAAGTTAGTTTACATTTTTTTTTAATTCGTGTCTCTTTGATTCTCATTTAAGTTTCTACTGCTTATTTAGCTTATTTTCACTCATTTCATCATCTCAGTTAAATTTAGATTTACATTTTTCATTATTGTTCATTTTATCTAAAAATCAAAAAAATATTGAAAAATACCTTTAAAATTCAAAAATAGCTTAAACACAGCTTCAATAAGCTGTTTTTCATTTAGTATCAGCTTATATAAGCTTAATAGCTTATTGTAAGTGATAGTTAGTTTAAATTCTGTTCAAAACACAAATAAAAAAAAAAGTCAACAAAAGTCAACTATTGAATCAAGGTGATGATTCTGGGCTAATTTCTGGTAGAACAAGCAAGATTGGGAAGTGCTTGGCCTATCAAAAGATAGGCTTCATTGGAAAATCCCTTTGTTCTAGCTAAGGGATGATTTTTTGTAAGTTCTATTTCATTTTAAGGTTTAATTTTCTGCACCAGTTGAGATTTGTTAGATTAAGTGCTATTTGATTGTTGATTGTTGATTATTAGTTGTTAAGTAACCTAGGAAATCATAGATTAGTTGGTATCTAGCTTATTTCAGTTTGTTATTAGTGGAATAGTGCATCAGTTGGTTAAAATAGGTGAAAATAGGAACTATTTTGAGCAAATAAACTAGGTACTGTTCATTTGCATCATACTTGAGTTTTGATTGATTATTGTTGAGGCTTAAGTTGCTGTTGAGATTAAATGATAAGGGAAGTTTAGTGCATTTGAGGTTTTTGATCAATAGTTGCAAAGATGAGAAGCTTGACTGCCATAATAAGCTCTACATAAGTTAGCATGGATCTATGGTAATTTTTGGTGTTTTTGTGTTCTAAATAGTGTTTTTAGCAAGTGTTAAAGAGTTGGATTAGTTTCTATTGGTTTTGCAAAGTACAGAGTTCAAAAACTCTGTCTGATCCCTCAGTAGAAGCAGTCCACAAGCTGCTGTTCTAATTTACTTTGTGGCTTATCAACTTGAGCTTAGGTCCTAATTTTTGATTTATAAGTAGTTCACATAGCAAGCTTTTAGTGCATCATCTGGTATTTGAGTTTTGAGCTTATTAGATAGTTTATTTCAAGCTTGCAAAACCCCCCATCAGGACTGTTTTTAAGCTTGCACAATTTTCAGTCCAAGTACTACTTTTCTAGGCCTGATTTAGATAAGCTAATGATGTTGGAATTTGAAATTTCTAGTATTTTTGGGTAGCCAGAAGTACTGAGAGAGTTTTGCCCCCATTAGTTTCCATCTCACTGCTTATTTGGACTGCTTATTTGGGTTGAGAAGTGGGCTGGTTCACCATTTGCTTCTGTTCCATTTATTGCATCAGCCAAGTGCTTATCTGCTTATTCTGAGTGCTTCTTTGGCCACCAAAAGTTGTTTTAAGCTTAATATAGTGTGTTTGTTGGTATTTAAGCTTTTTGGAATTTTTGGTCAGCTGTAGCTTATTTTTGAGCTTATTGCAAAGTGCTTATTTGACTGTTCAGCTTATTTAAGCTGAATTACTTTCTGAATTTATTTTTCCTAAATAGTTAATTTAGTTTTAGAATTACTCAGAATTTTTTAGATTTTTCACAAGCTTTTTAATATTTTTTTTAATCATTTAAATCATTTACTTTAGTT
Organism: Artemisia tridentata subsp. tridentata; assembly: GCA_021014915.2. Lineage (NCBI taxonomy): Eukaryota > Viridiplantae > Streptophyta > Magnoliopsida > Asterales > Asteraceae > Artemisia > Artemisia tridentata. The sequence continues at coordinate 296,322,204 of CP139503.1, forward strand.
TTTAATTCATAAAAAATTCATAAAAAGTCAAATAAATAATTCTTTTTTTATAAAATTTTCTTTTTATATTTAGAGTTTAGGAAAAATCATTTTATATTTTTAGGATTTAAATTTTAGAAATTCACTTTTTAATTACGTTTTATAATTCGTCGCGTAACGTTTTTAAAATTCAAATTGCGTTTTTAGATTAGTATGCTTAGTATAATCGTACCCTTGGCTTAATTAGTTAATTTCATTTAATATTTCATTATTCGTAGTATAAAATCACAAATCATCACTTCACTCACATTCACGACACTAATTCGACACCGAAACACGACTCGACTTCAACCTTCGTTGGGATAACGACCCGGGGAAAATACATCCGTTGCGTTTTCCTTTGGTACAAAAATTACTACATCAGCTATATCGATTTGATGGGAAGTTTAGGGGCTTTGATTAGAACTTGGACTAGATGATTTTCCCTATGTTAATTTTTGGATTGATCATTAAATTTGGAACCGAATTGATTTGAATAAAAAATTAGGGTTTGGGAAATTATTTTTGAACTTTGGAGGGAAAATGAAATGTTGGGGTTATAGGAACTTTTAGATTTGATATATGGGTAAAATGGAACTGTGATGTTAAGTGGGAGTTTACGTCACGGGGCCGGATTCTTGGAAAACGTGCCTGACCCCCTTTCTTTTATACTGATGCATTACTAGATGCGGCGCATCTAAGTTAATTGATACGGCGTAACAACCTATATCCAATTTAAATATTTTCACCATACGCCGTAATTTAGATACGACGCATCCTCCATACGCCGTATTCTATTGCATACTCCGCATCTCTTCTATGCAACCTAGATACGCCGCATTGATTTATCAAATGCGCCGTATCAACCTTATTTCAGGACTGTTTTCTAGCCTTGAATTTTATTTCAGATGGAATTACCAGCTGTTGGACACAGGCATATGTGGCTCCGTTTCGAGACCATGGGACTTACACCAGACACCGAGGCTGATTATGTACGGAGACTTAGAGCGATTTTCTTTAGGAAAATCTTTAGGGTTCCGGTTTTAGATTTTTAGGGTGTTTGTGCGATTGATGGAGGGAATGCAGCTGGAGGTCTTCATGATAGGTTAGAGATGGTTGTGAGGGATGAGGATGATGATATTGTGTTCAGGTCGTATGCGTGGGAGAGATTGTTTGGTTGTGATGAGCCTCTGATTAGGGAGCTCATGCTTGAGTTCTTTAGTACAGTTCATTACAGGGAGACTGATATGGAGATTGACACGGCTGATACTCCGGTATTCAGGTTAGGAGGGGTGCATAGGCAGATGTCGATGAGGCAGTTTATTTTGGCCATGGGATTACACCCCGAGGAGGAGATTGGATCTGCTGGGTTTGCCAGGTACTGGGCTGATAGTTTACGGGCAGTGCCAGATAGGATGTTGCTTGGTGATTTCTGGGATAGGATATCCTCAGGGGGCGATTCCACCACTGCCACCCCATCCTACACATTGATCAGAGAGCCTATGAGGAGATTGTGCCACCGTATGATAGCATTGACCATTGCTGGGAGAGGTCAGTCACCTGAGAAGGTGACCACTCTTGATCTCTTCCTTCTCAGGAGCATGGATGAGGGATTGGTGGTGAACATCCCTCACTTTTTGGCGCATTTCCTTCACAGAGGAGCTTTAGGGAGAGATAGGAGGAGCCAGATGACTGGGGCGCATTTTGTGTCTAGATTGGCCCGACATTTTGGTGTGATCGGTGATGAGATCCCTGCTGGCCTAGAGATTGAGGTGACCAGTTTGCCGGTTATTGGGCAGGATTATTTGGTCAGGTTGGGGATTTGTGAGATGATTATGGGGGGATGCTATTGGGTGGCATTGGGCCCCGTGAGACCTGCAGAGGTTGAGCCGGAGCAGGGAGGTCCCCAGGGAGCTCCAGCTGCTGCTCCAGCTCAGGAGGAGCCACAGGTACCCCCGCCACCAGTTGTCCGCACTGTAGGACAGAGAGTAGAGCGAGTTGAGGAGGAGGTGAGAGCCTTGAGGGGTGTAGTTGATAACATGAGGGCTGACATTGCTGTGGTCAGGAGAGATATGAGTTGGCTAGTTGGGAGTGTGAGTCAGATTTTGGAGCATCAGGGCACGAGCCATACTCGCCCAGATGGCACTTTCGTTAGAGGCATGATTACATACTCCCGTGGCACACGCAGAGTCCGACCTAGGACCGATGATGCTAGCACCTCGGGGACTCGCTCAGCTGAAGGAGACGACTCCCCTCATCCTTGATCTCATATGTTTATAGACATTGTTCCTCATACATTTTTATTCCTCTTGGGATTGTATTGAATTATATTATCGTGTATTTATTTAATGTTTCAGTTTATGTTTCTGATTATGTTTGATGAAGACTGGCATTAAGTTCAGCATGAGTGAACGAGAGAACCCGAGAGGTAAAACCATGATACGTGCCTGTTTTGCAATAGACTGTTAACAGTCTGTTTGGTAAATACATGCGCCGCATCTAGTGAAACAGATGCGACGCATCCTATCCTTTATTTTATTTTATTTCGTATTTACTCCAGGCTCGATACGGCGTATCTTCTTCCATGGGATACGGCGTATCGACTGACCAAATGATTTACAGTTTGATTTTTTAGGTTTTATTTTTACTAACTACTAATGTATTATGCAAGTTTGAACCTTCTTAACTCAGGTGTGTTAAAGTCTAAATGGTATTATAGATTCCTGCATTTTTGTGGATACATCATTTATGAAGCTTAAACGTTCTCATCCACAAGAAAGTTGATTTTTGCTCTTATACGAATAATGGAGGATCATACCGAGCAAATCTCAGGGGAGTTTTTCTGTTCTAATTCTTTTATTTTCCAGTTTTTAACCTTTGACACAAACAACGAGGACGTTGTTTAACTTAAGTGGGGGGATGGAGAATTAGAACACTTACTTGTCCTAAACTTTTTCAAAATATGCTTAAAATGCGCTTAATATATCAAAATTTAAAATTTAGTGTGCCGGTGACTTGTAAACTTTAGAACTTGGCTTGTATACTATTCGAGACCACCATAATGAGTATTATCTATATAATTGGAGTGACTTGTCTAAATTGGTAAATTTCTAGGATTACACCCAAATAGCCTTTATATGTTATGTGATATTAACTAACTACACTGGTTAGTTAACCCCCGTATAAACCCTTTGTTTACTCTCACTTTTAGAGTAAGATACCCCTAGAAAAACCCTCAGAGCCATTCCTTTCGTTTCTTACACCTTTGTTATAATGTTTCGATACACCCTTACACCTTAGCCTACCCTGTAGATTAAAATCCGTGGTTAATTGCTTTAGGCAAAGTGTGTTTCCTTACATTACCTGTGTTCGCGTGCGTAATTCATTATCTTTGGTTAGGTTGGGAAATTGCACAATGCAATTGGTATGAAAGTAAATATTGTATAACTTTTAGTTTATTTTTGTGTGTTTGCTACTTTCACTATTACAGTTATTTCTGAAAGTATGAAGAGTATGGAAAAATTATCCGGAAAAATAGTGATAGAAAAGTTGTGAAATTTTACACATATATGTTGATGTCAAAAAAAAAGAAAAAATAAATAAATCAAAAAAATAGAAAAGAAAAAGAAAAAGGAAAAGTTGGAAGTTTGTTTTTAACCAACTTATGTAAAGTTTTGTATTGAGTGGGAGATATCACCACTAATTGTTATTGTATATTATATTTATGGATTGAATGGGAGTTGGCCATTATGGGAATGCCAACTAAGGTTATTCTTTGATTAAGATATTGTTGAGTATAATTCGTGTCTACCTAAAGCGTGTGTTTCAAGTGTTAAAGCGTGAGTTATTCAATGATATGAGTCTTATTCATGGGATGGTTGGGAAAGTGATTAACCACATTTAGGATTTTAATTTATCTGTTTTGTTTATTTTTCATTTTACACCAATTTGTATCCCAAATATTATCCATACCCTATATCATTCTTCATCCAAATCTTTGATTTATTGAGATTAGGGATTTGAGCAATCTTAAGTATCGTAGTCGTGGATTCGGCTATGTATTTATGATTTTGTCGCCCTTTTTGATATAATATTATTGGTGAAGATTACTTGGTCCTATCTTTAGCCCATTCGAGTTAAGGATTTGAGCAATTACAAGTATCGTGGTCGTGGATTCGATCATGTATTTGTAATTTTGTCGCCTTTTCTGGAATGTGATATCGATAGAGATTAAAAAGGATGATCAACCCTTAACCAACAAACCCTTTTTACCGCTTTAGACTTGTTATTCCTTGGCTTTAGCGGGGGAGATGCGTATACTTGCCAAGCCTATGATAGAATATTCGTCACGACTAAGGAGCTAAACGATTTAGAATTGTTTTACATTAAAAATTATTTTGGTTTCTACTTCGTTAAGTGTTTGGTTGTGTGATTATGACAAAACGAATACGTGCTTAATTATAAAAATAAATCCTAATATCTTTTAGGATACATTTTCATATGATTAATTCTAAGGTTTACTTGGGGACAAGTAAAGTTCAAGTGGGGGGATATTTGATGAACTCAAATAAGTACATTTTATTATCATCATTTATCCTATTTATTTGACTTGTTTTATTATATTATATATGAGAATCGATGCATTAATGTTTACTTTAGTAATTCTCAGGTAAAAACAAGCATTATATGAAACTTGGCGATTTTGGACTAATTATGGAGCAAAACAAGCAAGATGTCGAAAGTCTGCTGAAACCCAGATGATGCGCCGTATCTCACTCAACAGATACGACGCAATATCAAAAGTCTATCAAGATTTCACCAGTTACGATCCAAGATACATGCGTCGCATAAGATATTGAAGTTACGCCGCATCTGAAGACGGTGTACGAATATTCAAGAATATATTAATCTTGGACCCCACGCGAAGTTAAGTCGATGCGCCGCATCTGTTTAGTAAATGCGCCGCATCGACCCCTCAGACAGAAACTATAAATACCCCAAGGTCAGACGAATTTAAAAAGAACGAGATAGAGAGAAAAGAAAGCCGAATTCAGACGACCAAGCAGCACAAGACACACCTCAAATAAAGATACAAGAGCTGTAAGAAGGTCCTGCATGTATTCAATTCATTAAGTAGTTTTGTTTTATTGTAATAGTACGCTTTAATTCATCAGGATTGATGGGCTTGTGTCATGTGACTACGGAAAATCATGCACTCCCCTTAATATTGCTTTCCCATTAATTAAAGTTTATATGTTGATGTCTTTGGTGACGTTTATTAGTGCATTGATAACCTCTGTGTCTAGCTGAGTCTTGTTCGGGTCGCCATGCTCCTTCCTCGCCTATTTATTCTAGCGTCTCTAGAAAAAATAGGATAGGCATAAGTAATCATTAAGAGTTTACTCGCCGATAAGATTAGAGCCAACGAGAAAGGGTTAATTACATACACTTCATATAAAACTAGCAATAAAACAAGTGACAAGCTATTTAATCATCAGGACAGGTCTTCTTATTGTCTCGAGTATCTATCTGTATACGTGTGTGCTAATCGCTGATTCGTGCTCATTAGTTTAGTTTTACATTTAATTATAACCAAACTGTGCCAGTCTCTTAGACTGAACCCCCTTGCGTTAGATTAGGTTGTATAACTAACTTAGGATATTAAAATACTGATTAGAATAACTAGATAATACGTTCCACTCTTAGTGATCGACACTCTGCTTACCATTATTTTCATACTGACCGGGTACACTGCTCGTTAAGTGTGTGTGTTATTGATAAGTCGGCTAAATATAAATTTAAAACTTGAGTAGGCATTAATACTGCTAAACCGCAACGACACATCACGCGCATCAGGGCATCATCATTCTTCCTATCTACCTTAGGCTCTTCTTCACTAGACTTAACTTTATTATTCTCAACTACAGGCTCATTCACAAACTCATCTAAACCAGTAAAAGACAAGTCAGGTGTTGGAGGCATGAACTTTCCATTTATGGGAGGTGGAACTTCATTATAGCATAAACCACCTTTCTTGCAATTGTTAACTATCTGACACTCTATGAGCTTGTTTACACTTTTAGATGCATGTTCAAGTTTATCTACAGTTAGTTGAATGCCATCTTTTTCTTTTAGAGCTTTCTCAAGCTTCTTCCTAAGCTCTCTAACAGCTATTTCTCCACAATGGATTTCAAATTCTAAACCATTAATCTTTTCTCCATAAAGAGACTCATTTTTCTTATAAAACTCAAGTTTTTCTTCCACTGACTCTAAACCTGTCTTATAAGCTAAAACATATAACTCAGATTGCTTAAGATCTTTTAATAGTTTAGCATGTTGAGACTTAAGAGACTCAACAGTTTCTAAGCAAGATTTAGAACAAGTAGAATCATTGGATACCTCTGAGTTACAACTTGAAGATGAATAAGGCATGAGTGCGTAATAAGGTCCTTCCTCTGCCTGATCTTGTGTATTAAAACAGATTCTTCTAGATCACAACTTCTCTACAAGCTCTGATACCACTTGTTGATCCCAGTTGAACACTTGTAGAGTTCTAGTTAAACTTGATCGAATTCCTTTAGCTTGTAAAAGGTTTAGTTATGTTAGATAAATCTAACACGGCTATGATAGAAACTGTGTTTGAGTGTATTAAAGTTTATGCGAAATCTAAACTTTAATATTTAGAAGAATTTTCAATGAAACAGTAACACAATAACACACAATTCAACAAACAATAAGCTCCAATATTATTAAGAATTCTAGTATTTTGTGTACTTATATTTTGTGTACTTAACTTGATGCCCTAGGACCTCCTTTTATACACCAAGGAGTCATACACGGCTTACAATTCTTTCTCTCCAAGAAAAATCTTTTCTAAATCTTTTCTATAATTATCTAAGCATATCACTCGGTTTACAATGCTTATCTCATAAGCAGTACTAACCAAAACGTCTAACAGTTGTAACTTATGCCTAACAGTTGTAACTTTGACACCAGCAGCAGTAACTCCATCAGCAGTCTTAACTTTGTACTAGCAATAGTAACTTTGTTCCAGCAGTCTTAACATACTTAGCATTTATTCTTTGAAGTTCCTAAGCAGCACTATCTTTCTCTAAGCAGTCTTAACTTTTACACTAGCAGTAGTAAAACACTTAGCATATATTCTTTGAAGTTCATGAGCAGTCTTAAATCCATAGAGCAGCAGTAATACCATTATGAGCAGCAGTAACACAAACATCATCAAGAAGCTTTTAATCCCAACAATCATCCCCTAAACTTGATATTTTTCATCAAAATCATCAAGTTTCTTCATTCAAAGCTTCATAATCACCAAGAGGATGCTTCCAAACACTTCTTTACTTCTTGACTTGTTGCAGGATGAACCAAAGAAGCTCATTAGCCATTTCACTGCCATATTCCAGTTCAAGCTTCTTTTCTAACATCATTTTAAGTGTAGTTATTGAAAGGGGATAATTCTTCTCAAAACCAACATGTAGACCACCATAGATTGCATCATTAAAAAGTGAACTCCACAAGAATCAAACAGCTTCCAGTGTAGTACTTTATATCCATGTTGATTCCTCCATATCTCATCTTCTACATGTGGTTCAAACATAGTCTTCAAATCACCCCATAACACATAATCATGCTCATCTGTTGGTCTGGTTGATCCATACTTAGCCTTAACCAGTTTCCATAGAGTTTTTAAGTCTTCTCTATCAAAACTTTTAAGCATCGGAATGAATCTTGTAAACACCTAAGTCTTTCCATCAGCCCTTATGATATTCCAATACATTTTCTTTCCCTCGGTGTATATCTTCCAGTCAACAATTCCTGGAGGCTTAGTAGCCAAAGGTACAGCATCAATTGGTACTTCTTCATCATCAGAAGTCAGAACCATAAACTGTTTAAGATCAGTTGTATCTTTGTCATCATCCATCTTTTGCTTCTTTTGAACTTCTTGCTCTAGCTCTTCTCCTGCTCTCTTCTCTTTGCTTTCCACCAACTTTGTATCCATATCAACAAAAGTGTTTACCCTTTTCATTGCCTTCTCAAACATCTCTTGGATTATCTCAAAACTCTTTAGTGCCAACTGATTGAGCTTCCATCCTTCCATGTTTCTGAGATAAGCACACATTATCTTTCTTTGTTGAGCTTTGGTTGGTGGTTTATTTCTCTTTTCCTCTGCTCTCTTAGCTACAAAATGTCTTCTCATTGTTTCTAAGAGCTCCATAAATAGTTTAGCTTTTTCATCCATAGGTAACTCTTCTTGCTCTTCTTGATGCATTCTTAGAGCTAACAGATGATCAGCATCACACTTTGCTTGAATTTCATCCCATGTATCCATCAAAGCAATATTGGCTTCATCTTTCTCAGCTGCTATTCTTGCTTCTTCATCAAACTCAGCTTGTAATCTTCTTGCTTCTTCCTCATCAAGATTGAGTTGATCTTTCTTGCTCACAAGCTCTATCAAAATACTTTTTCCCTTGCCCTGTGACTATTGTTGTGATATTGTTGTTATTGTAGATTGACCTGGTTCTCTGATAACAACCCTTTTCTCATTGGGTCTTGTGCTCTTTAAATCTTTGAGTGCTTGAGCTATAGTGATCTCATCAGCAGTAGTTGTAGTAAGGGTGCTCACGGTCTAAAAACCGGACCGGATCGGCCAAGACCGGACCAGACCGAGACCGAGTTAGGCAAAAACCCTAGACCGAGACTGGACCGAATGTGGTCGGTCCGATCTCGGTGCAGTCTGGTCCGGTCGGTCCTTCGGTCGGTCCAGTCCAAATAGGCTAAATGTTCGGTTTGTAAGCCAGACCGGACCGGACTGGTCTGGACCGAGACCGAAATAATGAAAAACCTCAGACCGAGACCAGACCGTTGGTCCTTCGGTCGGTTCGGTTTTTGGTCCGTCCAGTCAGTTTTGTCAGTCGGTCCGGTCGATCCGGTTGGATTGCTCACCCTTAAGTTGTAGTTGGTGTAGCAGTACTAACATCTTCACTAGCAGCACTAACTTCAACACTAGCAGCATTAACTTTTTCACTAACAGCAGTAACCTGAGCAGCATCAACAATCATCTCAGCAGTAGAAACCACCTTAACTGTTTCTTCAACAACATTTTCAGCATCATTTACCCTTTCCACAACAAATTCATTCCCTTCATCCATCACCACCTCATCCATGTCATCAGTTTTCCTCCCCTGTTTGGATGCATCCTTACCCAAACTTTCATCACTATCTGAGGATTCCATCCTGGATGTAGCACCAACCTTATATAACCTTTTCAGCCCTTTAGTTCTTGACCTCTTTCCCTTTTCAAGCTTCTTTACCCTCTTCTTTAACCTTGTGATTTCATGTTGTTGAGAAGATGTAAGTTTCTTCAAGTCAAGAACCTGTTGTTGTAAATTAGTACATTGTTCCATCAATTCATTAAGTTTAAGACTATCCTCATCACTTCGGAGTGTGTTACCTCTCCCGAGTGGTGAATCATTGGATTGTTTAGACACACTCTCAAACCTAGTCTGAGCATCTGCATCCCCCATGGTTTCTTGGCACCTGGGACCATCACCTGAATTAGTTCCTTGGGAACTGGATTCATTAGATGTTGCCTTAGATTGGGTCTTATTGCTATTACCACTGTCCTGCTCTGCTTCTAAGCTAGAAGCAGAAGTGGCAGCCTTCACCAATCTGTGACCCCTCTCCATACGGACAGCCTCATCTGCTACAATGTCTGTAGGAGCACTAGACTAAGGTATCTGAGTGTCCTTTCTCTTAGGCTTCCTAGGTTTTTGGGTCTTTTAGGGTTGAGAGGATGATGGTGGTAAAATTGTGGGTGTGTGTTGGGTATCAGTGGGGATTTCTGAACCTTCACCCATTTGTTGTTGGCCTTGTACCACCATTTTTTGAAACAAAGGTGTTACAGTACCAGAAAATCCTTTACCAATTCTTTTCATATTACTGAAAATCTTTTTAGTGTGAGAAGGTGCAATATAAATTCTCTTATGAGTAGCCTTCTTAGTAAATTGTTTGTCCATAAATACTTGCAAAAACCTTGGATACATATAAAATTTCCAGACAAATGATCCAAGTTTCTAACCATACTATCAAAAATTAATTTTGAAAAGTTAAATTTCTGGTTTGTAGCCAAGCAGATAATGGCAGATGCCATAGTGCTGCTAAACTCATTCGAGGAAGTTGTCTTTGGACTAAGACACTGTAAAATAGTATGTATTAGAAATTTCCATTAATGGGAGAAAAATGCTTTATAAAAAGTCAGTTTTTCAGGAGGTTTTTCATACCCCATCAATGCAAGATTTTCAAAAATAGTAGAATTTGGAAAACATTCAACACCTTCATCATCTGCTAGTCAAAGATTTATCCTAATAGATGTTTCAGTGATGATGATATCCTGGCCATCTACAACAGCATGTATCTGTACTTCCCCATTGATAGTTTTGACCATGGTAGAAGACCAAAACTGTTCAATGTGGGAAACATATATAGTAGGATTAACAGTTAACGCATACCTTATAGGGTTTGCATTTAAAAAATCAATTATCTGTTCAAATCCTTCACTTTCAGTTGGTTTTGACAAAAACGCGACCATGTTATGAGAATCAGCAAATTTTAGATTCGTCATTTGTGTTGATTGGTGGGTTTTGTGATTTGATGATAAAATTGAGTTAGGGTTTGTTTTGAGAGAGTATTTTTGAAGAATGAAATCGATTAAGTGAATGATTGGTGGATTTAAACCCTTAATCGAATATATTCATGAAATAGTCCCCTGTACATCCCAGCAGTAGTAACCTCAGCAGTAGTAAGTTAAGCCTAGCAGCATTAACTTATGCCTAGCACCATTAACTCTAAGTCACCAGCATTAACTCAACTTCCATTCCAAGCAGCTTGTCTACCATCACTCTAACACTTTTCTTAGCTTATCCTGCAAAATGTTAGTCCAAAAACCACGAAAACACAAGCCATAACAATTTGCATAATGATCACACTATTTATAACCAAAAGCAGAAACTCAGCAGTATTAAGTATAACCAGCAATACTAATTATACTTAACAGCAGAAACTTTTAATTACTTAAATAACAGTACTAATCCTTACAAAATTTTACAAAAACATAAAGAGATAAGAGATTTTAAAGATTTAACATTCTAATACTAGCAATCAAATATTGAAATCTACTTACAACAAAAGCTTTTGTAAGCAAATCTGCAACATTCTTGTTAGTATGGATTTTGACCATTTGAATCAATTTCTTTTCATTGCAATCTCTAATAAAATGATGTCTTATCTCTATATGCTTTGTTTTTTAATGAAAAATAGGATTTTTAATTATGCAAATAGTACTGTTATTGTCAATAAAGATCTTGGTATGCATAAAATTATACCCATAATTAAGTAATTGATTCTGAATCTAAAGCACTTGTCCACAGCAACTTGAAGCAGCCACATATTCAGCTTCTGTTGTGGAATTTGCAACCACAGTTTGTTTCTTGCACTGCCATGATATCAATCTACATCCAATAAATTGACAACCTCCTGTTGTAGACTTCCTATCCAAGCTTGCTCCAGCATAATCACTATCTGTGTATGCTACCAAATCAAAAGGAGAATCTTTTGGATACCAAAGGCCCAATTTTGGTTGACCTTTTAAGTACCTAAAAATCTTTTTCACAGCATGAAGATGTGAAACTTTTGGATTGACTTGGTATCTAGAACAGGCACACACTACAAATATAATATCAAGTCTTGAAGATGTAAGGTACATCAATGAACCCATCATTGATCTATACATGTGAACATCAACATCTTCACCATCTACATCCTTGAGCAGAGGCTTGTGAGTTTCCATTGGTGTGCTTGCAGACTTGACTTATGTAAACCCAAACTTCTTTAAAATTTTAGCAACATATTTATCTTGACTGATAAATATACCATCCTTCATCTGCTTCACTTGTAATCCTAAGAAGAATGTAAGTTCTTCCATAGAACTCATCTGAAATCTCTCATGCATCAACTTCTCAAATTCAATGCATAGTTCCTTCTTTGTTGAACCAAAGATGATATCATCCACATACACTTGAACTAGCAAAATATCACCTTTGTGCCTTTTGATGAATAAGGTCTTGTCAATCTTCCCTCTTTGAAACCCATTGTCCAACAGATATGTTGACAAGGTTTCATACCAAGCTCTAGAGGCTTGATGTAATCCATACAGTGCTTTTTCAACCTTGTATACTTTATCAGGAAAGTCTGGATCTTCAAATCCTGGTGGTTGACATACATACACCTATTCTTCAATCTTCCCATAGAGAAAATAACTTTTTACATCCATTTGATACACCACAAAATCTTTAAATGAAGCATAAGCTAGAAATAACCTAATTTCTTCAATTCTTGAAAGAGGGGCAAAGACTTCATCATAGTCAATCCCTTCTTCTTATGTGTACCCTCGAGCTACCAATCTTGCTTTATTTCTTATCACAATTCCTCTTTCATCCTTTTTATTCCTGAAAACCCATTTAGTACCTATAGCCCTTTTACCATTAGGTAACTCCACCAAAGTCCAAACTTCTTGTAACTTGAATTATAGAAGCTCTTCCTGCATAGCCTCTATCCAGCTTTCATCCTTTAATGCTTGAATTACCTTTTTGGGTTCTTCTTGTGATAAAAAGCAAGCAAACAAGCAGTTTTGAAGGTCTTTATGGTTTGTTCTTTGTTTAAGAGTACAAATAAACCCTTGTTCCTTCAAATTCTTTGACATCTTTCTTGTTTGTGTAGCTGAATGTAAATCTCCAATAACTTGATTCATAAGATGATCTTTATGAATTCTTGTAGTTGGAGTAGGACTGACTTTGATTGTTGTATCCAAATTGTTCATGTCAACCACTTTATCATCATCTTCATCAGCACTTGAGTAGTCAAATATGCTAATATCTTCCAACTCAGGCATTTGTGGATCCCATGGAAATTCAATGCTTTCATTTCCACCAACAGCATTAACTTCTTTGCCAGCAGCACTAACATTTGAACTAATAGTATTAACTTTGTTAGTGCATGTTTCCATCACTAGCAGTATTATCATCTTTAGTGCTATTAACCTTATCTTCCTTCTCTTGATCATCACATTTACTTTCTGTTCCTGGATCTTCATTAACCTTCTTATCATCATCACTTGAAGGTTTGAAACCATCTTTTTGAGAACTCTTTGGATCTTAGGAGAATGGTGGATCAGCAGTCCATAATGGTAGCAAAATGTAATCTTTGACAGGTTTTGTCTCTTTTCTAGCTTGACCTGCATTATCACTTGCTTTTGTACCTGTAAAACCATTAGACTGTGTACCTGCAGCAATTGGCTCATAATTCATTGTTCTCGTTAGTGCATCAATATGAAATAGCCAATCTGGTCCACTACCTACAACATTAGGTGTACTCTCACTAAACTTAATATGCAAGTTCTCTTACACTATCCTTGTTCTACTATTGAATACTCTAAAGGCTTTACTATTCAAAGAGTATCCAACAAAGAAACCTTCATCAGCCTTACCATCAAATTTGCCTAAGTGATCTATGGTATTGAGAATTGTAACAGGACATCCAAATGGTCTCATAAAACTTAAAGTTGGTGTTCTACCATGAAAAAGTTCATATGGGGTCTTGTTATGAGGCTTAACTACTAACACTCTATTTTGCACATAGCAAGCAGTATTAACTGCTTCTGCCCAAAAAGTAGTTGGCAACTTAGAATCAGCTAGCATAGTCCTAGCAGCCTCAATTAGTGTCCTATTTCTCCTCTCAGCAATTCCATTTTGTTGAGGAGTTCTAGCTACACTATATTGTCTCAAAATACCCTTCATCTCACAAAACTGATTCATCTCTCTATTCTTGAACTCAGTCCCATTGTCACATCTAATCACCTTAACCTTGTGATCTACTAGATTTTCTACCCTTGTTATAAAAGACTTAAGAATTCCACTAGTCTCATCCTTAGTAGCTAAAAAGAAAACCCATGTAAACCTACTGAAATCATCTGTGACAACTAGGCAATACATCTTCTTCATAAAACTTTTTACAAATGTTGGACGAAACAAATCCATATGCAACAAATGTAAAGGTAGACAGATTAAGTTCTCTGTTTTGGACTTACAAGAGGCACTGTGCTGCTTTACCTTTTGACAAGCAACACAGGTTTCATCATTTTCAAAAAGTTTGGAAGGTAAACCTCTTACAAGATTTCCCTTAACCAATTTATTCATGGTTTTAAAATTTAAGTGTCCTAACCTTCTATGCCAAAGATTAGATTCATCAGATGTGGCTTTTTCAAAAAGGCAAGTTAAACCTCCTTTAGGAACTATGTTCTTTAAATCAACACTATACATATTGTTCTTTCTAGGAACTCTAAGTAGAACATGACTTTCATCAGTTAACTTAAAGTTTAGAGATAAAATAATACATTCAGTATCATTAAAAAGAACACTATTCTTTTTGTCACACATTTGTGAGACACTAAAGAGATTAAACTTTAACTCTCTCACAAAATACACATTTTCAAAATCTAAATTACCAGTTTTAATGGTACCTTTTCCTGTGATTTTCCCTCCTTTGGGGTTCCCTCCAAAAGCAACATATCCTCCATCAATCTCTTCATAGTCTTTAAGATAGGACATGTTCCCTGTCATGTGCCTTGATCATCCACTATCAATCACTCCTTGATCCTGTAAATCCAATTGTGGATTGCCCTGCACATTAGGTAAGAAAATCATATTCTTTTGGGGACCCAAGCCATCACTGACTTGGATCTGCTTTGTGCATCAACATAATCTAACTTTTTCAGGGTCATTTATGCACTGTTGTGTTTAGAAACATGGTCTAAAACTTTAATCTTTGGTTTCCAAACCCAACAAGCTGAGGCCTTAACAGCATAATCATTATTTCCCTTAACAGCATTAACTACTGCTTTTGGCCTAGCAGCTGTAAAATTGTTACCCCTAACAGTATGAACCATTTGATTAACATTACTGTTTTAAAATGTTGTTTTCTTTTGAATGGGCCTCTTAACAGTTGAATGTGTTGTTTTAGAAAGATATGACATTGATCTAGTAGCATTCACTGCTGTTTTTGAGTGAGCAGTATTAACTTGTCTAGCAGTATTAACCAATACTACTGTTTTTGAAATATTTTGTCTAGCAGTATTAATTGATACTAAACCAGACTTTATTAGTACTGCTCTTGGAACCATGTCCTTTTTAGCACAGGGGTGAGTCTTTTTATCAAAATTTTGATGATTCACCCTTTGAGCATTATTCCAAATAGGTTTTACCATCCTTTGATTTTGAAATTGTTTTTTATGGTAATTGCAATCAACCTGCAAATGATCAAAGCTTCCACACACATAACATGCTTTATTAAACATCTCAAAATTACTTCCTAATCTTTGAGACATCATATTGTTCCAGTTTCTTTGATTGCCTCTTTTACTATGAGTGTTTTGCCTAGGTTGCTCAAAATGTTTAACAGTTTTCCTAGCAGTTTTAGGTTTTACAAACTCTATCTTTACAATACTAGAACTAACTATTTTCTCTTCACTTTTTGGTTGAGAGACATCCTTTTCCTCATCATCTGACACCCAGTCTTCAATAATTGGGGCATCATCATTCTTCCTATCTACCTTAGGCTCTTATTCACTAATTGGGGCATCATCTGACACCCAGTCTTCAATAATTGGTGGAAAGTCTCAGAGGTTTATCACTTTCGGACAGATGCTCAAAAGCTTTGATAGGGAGGACCTAGAAACCTTATGGAAGCTGGTCAAGATTAAGTATGGATCTACAAGGCTAGATGACATCTTGGATAGAGTTCTTTGGGGAGACTTGAAAGTTATGTTTGAACCACATCAAGAAGATAGAGTATGGCCTAGTCAGTTTCAAAGTAAAGTTTTGAATTGGAAGCTTTATCATTCCTGTGGAGTTCATCGATTGACACTAAGTGGTATGATAATCTACATGTTGGTTGAGAAAACATATCCATTGAGTCCATCTACAGTTCATCAGATGCTAAATGGAACTGTTAAACTTCAAATTGATATTTTTGATGAAATGACCTATCAGCTACTCAAGAAAATGGAGAGAATACTCACTCCAAAAGAGAAGAAGAAGTATTAAGGTGTTTGGAAGCATCCTCCTGGTGATGGTTAATACTTTGAATGAAACTTGATGATTTTAGGAGAAAATATCAAGTTTAGGGGAGGATTGTTGGGATTCAAAGACTTCTAGATGTTGATTGATTGTTATTGATGCTCCTAAGAGTTAAGATTGCTCTTGGATTTCAAGGAAAATGTTCTAAGTACTTACTGCTGCTGGTGAAAAAGTTAAGACTGCTTGAGGAAGTTTAGACTGCTAGTGTACATTACAGCAGCTGAGAACTTCAAGGGAAAATACACTAAGTAGTTAGTGCTGCTGAAACAAAAAGTTAGTACTGCTAGTACAAACTTACAACTGCTGAATAGTTAAAGCTGCCAGAGTAAAAGTTAATGTTGTTAGAGTTATTATTACTGCTGCTTATGTGATAGAGTCGGTTTGATATGTATAGTATGTTTTGATAAGTATAGAAAAGATTTAAAAAGATTTATCTTGTAGAGAAAGTTATTGTAAGCCGACTAGGACTCCTTAGTCTATAAAAGGAGGTCCTAGGGCATTGAGATAGAAACGAAGTTTATAAGATATACATGATTATCATTGAGTCATAGAGTTATAGCTTCAAGGTTGTAAAACCCTAATACTGTTGAGTATTTATATTATAGTCAATAATATTGAAGCGTTTTGTTTGTTAAATTGTTCTTATTCATTACTGTTACATTAATACAAAGTTCTTCTTTAATATCAAGTACTAGATTTCGCATAGTATTTGATAAACTCAAAGGCAGTTTCTACTTAGTTGTTTTAGATTTATCTAAGATAACTTAACTTTTACAAGCTTAGGGAATTCGATCAAGTACATTACTGGGATCAACACAGGGCAACAAAAACTTGTAATATGTCCAAGTCTACTTAAACCCAAGTACCTACGACCGAAATACAAAAACATTGTTCAAAAGCAACAAATTGTTTAAACAAGGCCCAACATACGGCCAAAACATCCAAGACTTTGTAACAACACTACAAAGCAATCAAGCCTAAAAGGAGGGAGGCGCATCAGTATTTAGGGGAGCAGCAACCGCCAAGAGCTCATCAACACTCTGATCCTTACTAGCCACAAGATCCAACAGATAAGGCCAAGATCTAGGGCTTAGCTCGGTAACCTCCCTAACCAGCCCTCCCGCTGCATCCTCATCCAACTCAAGATCCGAGATAGGCACATTTGAATGCTTGGCATGCACTTCTTACAAGCCCTGTGAGCACCCAGACACATAGCCCTCTTTTAAACACGGAGGAGTGCCTACTGATATTCAGCAGAACAAAGCAAACGGTTAACAAATAAAGGAAGTTGTTGTATCACCTTTTCCTTTTCAGGCTTGAAGTAAGTAACATACTCAAGGCTATCAGTATTGGACTGAGCAGTCGTGGCTAGAGCATTAGTCAGATCTTCAGGTTTTGAAAGGATTTTTCCTTTTTAGAAGTAACCCTAAGGACGGTCTCCTGTAAACTCTTAACCTGGGCCTCAAGCTCAGCCTTTCGAGGTGTACCAACCTGCGCAAGCTCTTCCTCAAGACTCTTCACTCGAGCCTCGACAACTTCTGAAAGCTTCTTGTACTTGGTGGCCTCAGAACCAACTCGTTGGGCATACCCCACTCTACCTTTGAGAAATACACACTCATTTATTGTATCGCTCAGGCCATGGTCAAAGATAGCAAGACTTTCAGAAAGGGGCCTGCGAGAAAACTGAGCTCGGCGAGCAGGAAGCACAACGGATTCTACGTACGCCCTTCCAGAACCCTTAGAGGTACAGGCATCATTTACATATAGGCCAGTCTGGAACACAAGAGTTGATGTCTCAGGAGTTATGGGTGACTTGCCCTGGGAGGCAGAACGATTCTCCTCACTCCCACCACCCTAAGACCCGAATCCTCTAGCCTGGGGTAACTTGACAACTCCGCCTGATCCACTACCTGTCAAAGTCATTAACTCAAGACTTAACTACACAAAAAAACATGCAAAAAGAGCGAAAGATAGAAAAAAGAAACAAGCTATACCGGCTTCAGCCTGGACCGAGACAAATCATTGGTTCTCTTTGACTTAGACTTCTTCCGGGAAGAAATCTTCTGCTCAGGAGCAGCAACCTTACCAACATCTACATCTTCATCATCTGAAACAAGGTACATGGTCATCAAAGGAGTAACATTCAAAGGCTTAGGAGACGAGGGTTAGCTTTCTCACTAGCATCGGCAACCCCACTCCCACTAGCCTGAGTACTCGCCCGACTCCTCTTCAGAACCAGGCACTCAGACAAGGGCTCATCATCCTCTACCTCTTCCATCACAAGGTCAGGGATAGGCACAGTGCCCGTGGCATAGATGGAGGAGGAGGGGGAGGAGGATTAACGCCAACTTTAGAATCTACCTGAATGACAGGCTCAGAAGTAACCGTCACACCCGTATCATCAGGCTCCAAAAGCAGCGAGGAAATATCTATCACTGCAAAACAGAGAAAATAAAGCTTATGGTTAGGCAAAACTGCGGAAGCTACAAAAACAAAGGGAGCACGTGAATCCAATGGCGGAACATAGTGAAGGTAGGGGAGCAATTAATGTTAAGGGTTTGATATTATTAGGGATAGATTTATTATCAAACAATAAAACCCCACAAAAAGACGCCACCCAAAACTTTTACTCGTTGGTATATTATGTTCTCTTAGCTTGTTTTATTTATTCTTTATTTTATATGTATTTACCTTGCAATAATTGTCATGATTAATTAACTAATTACACTCTGTTGTGTATACTTGCTAGTCCATGCATATTCTTATCATCTTGATTAAAAACACATGGAGCTATGAAATAGCATTGCTTAGCTTAATGGATTCTCACAAAGGATTTTTTTTCCCTTTTAACTAAAAGCAATGAATTAATCCTAACTTTCTTGCTTCTTGAATCTAAATACATCTAAAGTCAATATGAATATGTAAACTAGACTCCGTGAATAAAGATCGTTGTTTCATCTAAAATAGTTAATATATATGCAGTAAACAAATATTTCATGATTTGTTGGATCTTTATAAAACTATACGTTATACCAAAAACGATTTCGGCCCCCCTAAAAAAGTTGGTCAAGTTCCGCCACTGCGTGAATCTAACAACTAACCCTCATTATCCCTAAGCAACACATGGACTTCCCAAACCTTCCAGTGCTGGCTCAAAGTAGCCAGCACCAAAACACCCTCCAACATGGACCTGGCATAAACACGCAACCCATGTAAACGAGCAAACAACTCCTCATCACCCGAAAGAAGACCAGGTAGATCACCCAGGTCAGGGTTACACCGTTACTCCACCTATGGTATTGATAGGGCACGGTATTCTCATCTACAGTAATCCACACCCAATTCTGGTGCCAACCCGACAAGCCCTTGGCAGTACCAATAATGGTGAAACCCTATTCCCTACTTTTTTTTCTTCTCAAAAGTGTACCACGATCCACATTTCTTTATTCAAAAGATGTGACGAAACACAAGCAAACTAGGGGACAAGTTTAACCCGACACAAGCAAGTAAAAAGGCATTGAGCCTTTGATATGCGAAAGGGTGGAGTTGGGCAAAACCAATATTGTAGTGGCGATATATTTCAAGATAGAAACGATGAGGGGGAAGCCTAACATTGCAATCTTTGGCGTACTCTAAACAAAAAGCAGTAACGCCAGGTGACGGTGGTCGATCAACCCTTTCATGTTGCGCAGGCACGCGAGGCGAATATGGTCTAATCCACCCATGGTCACGCAACAACATATTAAACTGGGAGGTTTTACCCAAGTAGGATTATCAGAAGCATAACCATGTTCAGCAGACATCAGAGACCAAGGAAAAAAGAAAAATCACCAAAGGACTCTTTTTCTAAAAGACGAAGGAACAAGAAAGCAAACTAACCTTGTCTCACCATCTTCTTGTAAAAAAAACTTGGAGAAAAGAGAAAGCTTCAAAGATGGAAAAACTGTTGGAGGTTTCAAAGGAAATGGAGTGCTTTTAGGGGCAAGTAGAAAAATGAGAAGTTAAAAATATAACTTCTCACCCCTCACGCCCTATTTGGTAGCATCTCTTGTCAATTGATACATGAGTGAAAATCCATAACAAAAAAAAAGGGGGGGGGGGGGGGGGTGGGGTGGGGAATGAGAAAAATCGTTTAGTTCTCATGCCAACTAACATAAAAGCTGCTGCTCTGATATTAATATTTTTTATCAGTAAAATTCTAACATATTATAACTAGCTAAATGTCGTTAAGACAATATATTTTTCTCAAAATGTACACTAAAACCGGTATTAATGTTAACTATCAATGGTTATTAACGTCCAGGGACATAAACATGATTATATATTTTGTTAAAAGAAATATCACGTTTTATAAAAAAAAAACCGATACAATATTAAGTCAAATGGTGTGAAAATCACTTCTTATTAGCATCTTTTAAAGACTTCTTTTTTATAAGAAATGTATTTTGTCAAGTCATTGTTCTATGCAAAAAAGATTTACAAAAGCTTTTTATGTACATTTTTCAATAAGAAAAATTATTGATGTGAGTGACTCTCTATCAAGTCATTCTTCAAAACTCGAGCATCCTCAAGTTTTAAGAAAAAAGGCTTTTGTTCAAACGAAAAAGAAGTCAATAATGACTAATTTAAAGAAGAAAAAGGTTGTTTTTATATGCCCTTATATTGTTAATCAGATGGAATTAAATATAGCCAATATAATTTAAGTATCGTATACTTTTTTTTCAAAAGAATAAGATACTTTAGAAAAACATGATTTTCACTTTTGTTAGAAAACTTTTTTCAGTATAAAATGAATAAACTTATTTTTTACTATTATCACTTTTGTTAGAAATTCACTTTTTAATTACGTTTTATAATTCGTCGCGTAACGTTTTTAAAATTCAAATTGCGTTTTTAGATTAGTATGCTTAGTATAATCGTACCCTTGGCTTAATTAGTTAATTTCATTTAATATTTCATTATTCGTAGTATAAAATCACAAATCATCACTTCACTCACATTCACGACACTAATTCGACACCGAAACACGACTCGACTTCAACCTTCGTTGGGATAACGACCCGGGGAAAATACATCCGTTGCGTTTTCCTTTGGTACAAAAATTACTACATCAGCTATATCGATTTGATGGGAAGTTTAGGGGCTTTGATTAGAACTTGGACTAGATGATTTTCCCTATGTTAATTTTTGGATTGATCATTAAATTTGGAACCGAATTGATTTGAATAAAAAATTAGGGTTTGGGAAATTATTTTTGAACTTTGGAGGGAAAATGAAATGTTGGGGTTATAGGAACTTTTAGATTTGATATATGGGTAAAATGGAACTGTGATGTTAAGTGGGAGTTTACGTCACGGGGCCGGATTCTTGGAAAACGTGCCTGACCCCCTTTCTTTTATACTGATGCATTACTAGATGCGGCGCATCTAAGTTAATTGATACGGCGTAACAACCTATATCCAATTTAAATATTTTCACCATACGCCGTAATTTAGATACGACGCATCCTCCATACGCCGTATTCTATTGCATACTCCGCATCTCTTCTATGCAACCTAGATACGCCGCATTGATTTATCAAATGCGCCGTATCAACCTTATTTCAGGACTGTTTTCTAGCCTTGAATTTTATTTCAGATGGAATTACCAGCTGTTGGACACAGGCATATGTGGCTCCGTTTCGAGACCATGGGACTTACACCAGACACCGAGGCTGATTATGTACGGAGACTTAGAGCGATTTTCTTTAGGAAAATCTTTAGGGTTCCGGTTTTAGATTTTTAGGGTGTTTGTGCGATTGATGGAGGGAATGCAGCTGGAGGTCTTCATGATAGGTTAGAGATGGTTGTGAGGGATGAGGATGATGATATTGTGTTCAGGTCGTATGCGTGGGAGAGATTGTTTGGTTGTGATGAGCCTCTGATTAGGGAGCTCATGCTTGAGTTCTTTAGTACAGTTCATTACAGGGAGACTGATATGGAGATTGACACGGCTGATACTCCGGTATTCAGGTTAGGAGGGGTGCATAGGCAGATGTCGATGAGGCAGTTTATTTTGGCCATGGGATTACACCCCGAGGAGGAGATTGGATCTGCTGGGTTTTCCAGGTACTGGGCTGATAGTTTACGGGCAGTGCCAGATAGGATGTTGCTTGGTGATTTCTGGGAGAGGATATCCTCAGGGGGCGATTCCACCACTGCCACCCCATCCTACACATTGATCAGAGAGCCTATGAGGAGATTGTGCCACCGTATGATAGCATTGACCATTGCTGGGAGAGGTCAGTCACCTGAGAAGGTGACCACTCTTGATCTCTTCCTTCTCAGGAGCATGGATGAGGGATTGGTGGTGAACATCCCTCACTTTTTGGCGCATTTCCTTCACAGAGGAGCTTTAGGGAGAGATAGGAGGAGCCAGATGACTGGGGCGCATTTTGTGTCTAGATTGGCCCGACATTTTGGTGTGATCGGTGATGAGATCCCTGCTGGCCTAGAGATTGAGGTGACCAGTTTGCCGGTTATTGGGCAGGATTATTTGGTCAGGTTGGGGATTTGTGAGATGATTATGGGGGGATGCTATTGGGTGGCATTGGGCCCCGTGAGACCTGCAGAGGTTGAGCCGGAGCAGGGAGGTCCCCAGGGAGCTCCAGCTGCTGCTCCAGCTCAGGAGGAGCCACAGGTACCCCCGCCACCAGTTGTCCGCACTGTAGGACAGAGAGTAGAGCGAGTTGAGGAGGAGGTGAGAGCCTTGAGGGGTGTAGTTGATAACATGAGGGCTGACATTGCTGTGGTCAGGAGAGATATGAGTTGGCTAGTTGGGAGTGTGAGTCAGATTTTGGAGCATCAGGGCACGAGCCATACTCGCCCAGATGGCACTTTCGTTAGAGGCATGATTACATACTCCCGTGGCACACGCAGAGTCCGACCTAGGACCGATGATGCTAGCACCTCGGGGACTCGCTCAGCTGAAGGAGACGACTCCCCTCATCCTTGATCTCATATGTTTATAGACATTGTTCCTCATACATTTTTATTCCTCTTGGGATTGTATTGAATTATATTATCGTGTATTTATTTAATGTTTCAGTTTATGTTTCTGATTATGTTTGATGAAGACTGGCATTAAGTTCAGCATGAGTGAACGAGAGAACCCGAGAGGTAAAACCATGATACGTGCCTGTTTTGCAATAGACTGTTAACAGTCTGTTTGGTAAATACATGCGCCGCATCTAGTGAAACAGATGCGACGCATCCTATCCTTTATTTTATTTTATTTCGTATTTACTCCAGGCTCGATACGGCGTATCTTCTTCCATGGGATACGGCGTATCGACTGACCAAATGATTTACAGTTTGATTTTTTAGGTTTTATTTTTACTAACTACTAATGTATTATGCAAGTTTGAACCTTCTTAACTCAGGTGTGTTAAAGTCTAAATGGTATTATAGATTCCTGCATTTTTGTGGATACATCATTTATGAAGCTTAAACGTTCTCATCCACAAGAAAGTTGATTTTTGCTCTTATACGAATAATGGAGGATCATACCGAGCAAATCTCAGGGGAGTTTTTCTGTTCTAATTCTTTTATTTTCCAGTTTTTAACCTTTGACACAAACAACGAGGACGTTGTTTAACTTAAGTGGGGGGATGGAGAATTAGAACACTTACTTGTCCTAAACTTTTTCAAAATATGCTTAAAATGCGCTTAATATATCAAAATTTAAAATTTAGTGTGCCGGTGACTTGTAAACTTTAGAACTTGGCTTGTATACTATTCGAGACCACCATAATGAGTATTATCTATATAATTGGAGTGACTTGTCTAAATTGGTAAATTTCTAGGATTACACCCAAATAGCCTTTATATGTTATGTGATATTAACTAACTACACTGGTTAGTTAACCCCCGTATAAACCCTTTGTTTACTCTCACTTTTAGAGTAAGATACCCCTAGAAAAACCCTCAGAGCCATTCCTTTCGTTTCTTACACCTTTGTTATAATGTTTCGATACACCCTTACACCTTAGCCTACCCTGTAGATTAAAATCCGTGGTTAATTGCTTTAGGCAAAGTGTGTTTCCTTACATTACCTGTGTTCGCGTGCGTAATTCATTATCTTTGGTTAGGTTGGGAAATTGCACAATGCAATTGGTATGAAAGTAAATATTGTATAACTTTTAGTTTATTTTTGTGTGTTTGCTACTTTCACTATTACAGTTATTTCTGAAAGTATGAAGAGTATGGAAAAATTATCCGGAAAAATAGTGATAGAAAAGTTGTGAAATTTTACACATCAAAAAAAAAGAAAAAATAAATAAATCAAAAAAATAGAAAAGAAAAAGAAAAAGGAAAAGTTGGAAGTTTGTTTTTAACCAACTTATGTAAAGTTTTGTATTGAGTGGGAGATATCACCACTAATTGTTATTGTATATTATATTTATGGATTGAATGGGAGTTGGCCATTATGGGAATGCCAACTAAGGTTATTCTTTGATTAAGATATTGTTGAGTATAATTCGTGTCTACCTAAAGCGTGTGTTTCAAGTGTTAAAGCGTGAGTTATTCAATGATATGAGTCTTATTCATGGGATGGTTGGGAAAGTGATTAACCACATTTAGGATTTTAATTTATCTGTTTTGTTTATTTTTCATTTTACACCAATTTGTATCCCAAATATTATCCATACCCTATATCATTCTTCATCCAAATCTTTGATTTATTGAGATTAGGGATTTGAGCAATCTTAAGTATCGTAGTCGTGGATTCGGCTATGTATTTATGATTTTGTCGCCCTTTTTGATATAATATTATTGGTGAAGATTACTTGGTCCTATCTTTAGCCCATTCGAGTTAAGGATTTGAGCAATTACAAGTATCGTGGTCGTGGATTCGATCATGTATTTGTAATTTTGTCGCCTTTTCTGGAATGTGATATCGATAGAGATTAAAAAGGATGATCAACCCTTAACCAACAAACCCTTTTTACCGCTTTAGACTTGTTATTCCTTGGCTTTAGCGGGGAGATGCGTATACTTGCCAAGCCTATGATAGAATATTCGTCACGACTAAGGAGCTAAACGATTTAGAATTGTTTTACATTAAAAATTATTTTGGTTTCTACTTCGTTAAGTGTTTGGTTGTGTGATTATGACAAAACGAATACGTGCTTAATTATAAAAATAAATCCTAATATCTTTTAGGATACATTTTCATATGATTAATTCTAAGGTTTACTTGGGGACAAGTAAAGTTCAAGTGGGGGGATATTTGATGAACTCAAATAAGTACATTTTATTATCATCATTTATCCTATTTATTTGACTTGTTTTATTACATTATATATGAGAATCGATGCATTAATGTTTACTTTAGTAATTCTCAGGTAAAAACAAGCATTATATGAAACTTGGCGATTTTGGACTAATTATGGAGCAAAACAAGCAAGATGTCGAAAGTCTGCTGAAACCCAGATGATGCGCCGTATCTCACTCAACAGATACGACGCAATATCAAAAGTCTATCAAGATTTCACCAGTTACGATCCAAGATACATGCGTCGCATAAGATATTGAAGTTACGCCGCATCTGAAGACGGTGTACGAATATTCAAGAATATATTAATCTTGGACCCCACGCGAAGTTAAGTCGATGCGCCGCATCTGTTTAGTCAATGCGCCGCATCGACCCCTCAGACAGAAACTATAAATACCCCAAGGTCAGACGAATTTAAAAAGAACGAGATAGAGAGAAAAGAAAGCCGAATTCAGACGACCAAGCAGCACAAGACACACCTCAAATAAAGATACAAGAGCTGTAAGAAGGTCCTGCATGTATTCAATTCATTAAGTAGTTTTGTTTTATTGTAATAGTACGCTTTAATTCATCAGGATTGATGGGCTTGTGTCATGTGACTACGGAAAATCATGCACTCCCCTTAATATTGCTTTCCCATTAATTAAAGTTTATATGTTGATGTCTTTGGTGACGTTTATTAGTGCATTGATAACCTCTGTGTCTAGCTGAGTCTTGTTCGGGTCGCCATGCTCCTTCCTCGCCTATTTATTCTAGCGTCTCTAGAAAAAATAGGATAGGCATAAGTAATCATTAAGAGTTTACTCGCCGATAAGATTAGAGCCAACGAGAAAGGGTTAATTACATACACTTCATATAAAACTAGCAATAAAACAAGTGACAAGCTATTTAATCATCAGGACAGGTCTTCTTATTGTCTCGAGTATCTATCTGTATACGTGTGTGCTAATCGCTGATTCGTGCTCATTAGTTTAGTTTTACATTTAATTATAACCAAACTGTGCCAGTCTCTTAGACTGAACCCCCTTGCGTTAGATTAGGTTGTATAACTAACTTAGGATATTAAAATACTGATTAGAATAACTAGATAATACGTTCCACTCTTAGTGATCGACACTCTGCTTACCATTATTTTCATACTAACCGGGTACACTGCTCGTTAAGTGTGTGTGTTATTGATAAGTCGGCTAAATATAAATTTAAAACTTGAGTAGGCATTAATACTGCTAAACCGCAACGACACATCACGCGCATCAGGGCATCATCATTCTTCCTATCTACCTTAGGCTCTTCTTCACTAGACTTAACTTTATTATTCTCAACTACAGGCTCATTCACAAACTCATCTAAACCAGTAAAAGACAAGTCAGGTGTTGGAGGCATGAACTTTCCATTTATGGGAGGTGGAACTTCATTATAGCATAAACCACCTTTCTTGCAATTGTTAACTATCTGACACTCTATGAGCTTGTTTACACTTTTAGATGCATGTTCAAGTTTATCTACAGTTAGTTGAATGCCATCTTTTTCTTTTAGAGCTTTCTCAAGCTTCTTCCTAAGCTCTCTAACAGCTATTTCTCCACAATGGATTTCAAATTCTAAACCATTAATCTTTTCTCCATAAAGAGACTCATTTTTCTTATAAAACTCAAGTTTTTCTTCCACTGACTCTAAACCTGTCTTATAAGCTAAAACATATAACTCAGATTGCTTAAGATCTTTTAATAGTTTAGCATGTTGAGACTTAAGAGACTCAACAGTTTCTAAGCAAGATTTAGAACAAGTAGAATCATTGGATACCTCTGAGTTACAACTTGAAGATGAATAAGGCATGAGTGCGTAATAAGGTCCTTCCTCTGCCTGATCTTGTGTATTAAAACAGATTCTTCTAGATCACAACTTCTCTACAAGCTCTGATACCACTTGTTGATCCCAGTTGAACACTTGTAGAGTTCTAGTTAAACTTGATCGAATTCCTTTAGCTTGTAAAAGGTTTAGTTATGTTAGATAAATCTAACACGGCTATGATAGAAACTGTGTTTGAGTGTATTAAAGTTTATGCGAAATCTAAACTTTAATATTTAGAAGAATTTTCAATGAAACAGTAACACAATAACACACAATTCAACAAACAATAAGCTCCAATATTATTAAGAATTCTAGTATTTTGTGTACTTATATTTTGTGTACTTAACTTGATGCCCTAGGACCTCCTTTTATACACCAAGGAGTCATACACGGCTTACAATTCTTTCTCTCCAAGAAAAATCTTTTCTAAATCTTTTCTATAATTATCTAAGCATATCACTCGGTTTACAATGCTTATCTCATAAGCAGTACTAACCAAAACGTCTAACAGTTGTAACTTATGCCTAACAGTTGTAACTTTGACACCAGCAGCAGTAACTCCATTAGCAGTCTTAACTTTGTACTAGCAATAGTAACTTTGTTCCAGCAGTCTTAACATACTTAGCATTTATTCTTTGAAGTTCCTAAGCAGCACTATCTTTCTCTAAGCAGTCTTAACTTTTACACTAGCAGTAGTAAAACACTTAGCATATATTCTTTGAAGTTCATGAGCAGTCTTAAATCCATAGAGCAGCAGTAATACCATTATGAGCAGCAGTAACACAAACATCATCAAGAAGCTTTTAATCCCAACAATCATCCCCTAAACTTGATATTTTTCATCAAAATCATCAAGTTTCTTCATTCAAAGCTTCATAATCACCAAGAGGATGCTTCCAAACACTTCTTTACTTCTTGACTTGTTGCAGGATGAACCAAAGAAGCTCATTAGCCATTTCACTGCCATATTCCAGTTCAAGCTTCTTTTCTAACATCATTTTAAGTGTAGTTATTGAAAGGGGATAATTCTTCTCAACCAACATGTAGACCACCATAGATTGCATCATTAAAAAGTGAACTCCACAAGAATCAAACAGCTTCCAGTGTAGTACTTTATATCCATGTTGATTCCTCCATATCTCATCTTCTACATGTGGTTCAAACATAGTCTTCAAATCACCCCATAACACATAATCATGCTCATCTGTTGGTCTGGTTGATCCATACTTAGCCTTAACCAGTTTCCATAGAGTTTTTAAGTCTTCTCTATCAAAACTTTTAAGCATCGGAATGAATCTTGTAAACACCTAAGTCTTTCCATCAGCCCTTATGATATTCCAATACATTTTCTTTCCCTCGGTGTATATCTTCCAGTCAACAATTCCTGGAGGCTTAGTAGCCAAAGGTACAGCATCAATTGGTACTTCTTCATCATCAGAAGTCAGAACCATAAACTGTTTAAGATCAGTTGTATCTTTGTCATCATCCATCTTTTGCTTCTTTTGAACTTCTTGCTCTAGCTCTTCTCCTGCTCTCTTCTCTTTGCTTTCCACCAACTTTGTATCCATATCAACAAAAGTGTTTACCCTTTTCATTGCCTTCTCAAACATCTCTTGGATTATCTCAAAACTCTTTAGTGCCAACTGATTGAGCTTCCATCCTTCCATGTTTCTGAGATAAGCACACATTATCTTTCTTTGTTGAGCTTTGGTTGGTGGTTTATTTCTCTTTTCCTCTGCTCTCTTAGCTACAAAATGTCTTCTCATTGTTTCTAAGAGCTCCATAAATAGTTTAGCTTTTTCATCCATAGGTAACTCTTCTTGCTCTTCTTGATGCATTCTTAGAGCTAACAGATGATCAGCATCACACTTTGCTTGAATTTCATCCCATGTATCCATCAAAGCAATATTGGCTTCATCTTTCTCAGCTGCTATTCTTGCTTCTTCATCAAACTCAGCTTGTAATCTTCTTGCTTCTTCCTCATCAAGATTGAGTTGATCTTTCTTGCTCACAAGCTCTATCAAAATACTTTTTCCCTTGCCCTGTGACTATTGTTGTGATATTGTTGTTATTGTAGATTGACCTGGTTCTCTGATAACAACCCTTTTCTCATTGGGTCTTGTGCTCTTTAAATCTTTGAGTGCTTGAGCTATAGTGATCTCATCAGCAGTAGTTGTAGTAAGGGTGCTCACGGTCTAAAAACCGGACCGGATCGGCCAAGACCGGACCAGACCGAGACCGAGTTAGGCAAAAACCCTAGACCGAGACTGGACCGAATGTGGTCGGTCCGATCTCGGTGCAGTCTGGTCCGGTCGGTCCTTCGGTCGGTCCAGTCCAAATAGGCTAAATGTTCGGTTTGTAAGCCAGACCGGACCGGACTGGTCTGGACCGAGACCGAAATAATGAAAAACCTCAGACCGAGACCAGACCGTTGGTCCTTCGGTCGGTTCGGTTTTTGGTCCGTCCAGTCAGTTTTGTCAGTCGGTCCGGTCGATCCGGTTGGATTGCTCACCCTTAAGTTGTAGTTGGTGTAGCAGTACTAACATCTTCACTAGCAGCACTAACTTCAACACTAGCAGCATTAACTTTTTCACTAACAGCAGTAACCTGAGCAGCATCAACAATCATCTCAGCAGTAGAAACCACCTTAACTGTTTCTTCAACAACATTTTCAGCATCATTTACCCTTTCCACAACAAATTCATTCCCTTCATCCATCACCACCTCATCCATGTCATCAGTTTTCCTCCCCTGTTTGGATGCATCCTTACCCAAACTTTCATCACTATCTGAGGATTCCATCCTGGATGTAGCACCAACCTTATATAACCTTTTCAGCCCTTTAGTTCTTGACCTCTTTCCCTTTTCAAGCTTCTTTACCCTCTTCTTTAACCTTGTGATTTCATGTTGTTGAGAAGATGTAAGTTTCTTCAAGTCAAGAACCTGTTGTTGTAAATTAGTACATTGTTCCATCAATTCATTAAGTTTAAGACTATCCTCATCACTTCGGAGTGTGTTACCTCTCCCGAGTGGTGAATCATTGGATTGTTTAGACACACTCTCAAACCTAGTCTGAGCATCTGCATCCCCCATGGTTTCTTGGCACCTGGGACCATCACCTGAATTAGTTCCTTGGGAACTGGATTCATTAGATGTTGCCTTAGATTGGGTCTTATTGCTATTACCACTGTCCTGCTCTGCTTCTAAGCTAGAAGCAGAAGTGGCAGCCTTCACCAATCTGTGACCCCTCTCCATACGGACAGCCTCATCTGCTACAATGTCTGTAGGAGCACTAGACTAAGGTATCTGAGTGTCCTTTCTCTTAGGCTTCCTAGGTTTTTGGGTCTTTTAGGGTTGAGAGGATGATGGTGGTAAAATTGTGGGTGTGTGTTGGGTATCAGTGGGGATTTCTGAACCTTCACCCATTTGTTGTTGGCCTTGTACCACCATTTTTTGAAACAAAGGTGTTACAGTACCAGAAAATCCTTTACCAATTCTTTTCATATTACTGAAAATCTTTTTAGTGTGAGAAGGTGCAATATAAATTCTCTTATGAGTAGCCTTCTTAGTAAATTGTTTGTCCATAAATACTTGCAAAAACCTTGGATACATATAAAATTTTCCAGACAAATGATCCAAGTTTCTAACCATACTATCAAAAATTAATTTTGAAAAGTTAAATTTCTGGTTTGTAGCCAAGCAGATAATGGCAGATGCCATAGTGCTGCTAAACTCATTCGAGGAAGTTGTCTTTGGACTAAGACACTGTAAAATAGTATGTATTAGAAATTTCCATTAATGGGAGAAAAATGCTTTATAAAAAGTCAGTTTTTCAGGAGGTTTTTCATACCCCATCAATGCAAGATTTTCAAAAATAGTAGAATTTGGAAAACATTCAACACCTTCATCATCTGCTAGTCAAAGATTTATCCTAATAGATGTTTCAGTGATGATGATATCCTGGCCATCTACAACAGCATGTATCTGTACTTCCCCATTGATAGTTTTGACCATGGTAGAAGACCAAAACTGTTCAATGTGGGAAACATATATAGTAGGATTAACAGTTAACGCATACCTTATAGGGTTTGCATTTAAAAAATCAATTATCTGTTCAAATCCTTCACTTTCAGTTGGTTTTGACAAAAACGCGACCATGTTATGAGAATCAGCAAATTTTAGATTCGTCATTTGTGTTGATTGGTGGGTTTTGTGATTTGATGATAAAATTGAGTTAGGGTTTGTTTTGAGAGAGTATTTTTGAAGAATGAAATCGATTAAGTGAATGATTGGTGGATTTAAACCCTTAATCGAATATATTCATGAAATAGTCCCCTGTACATCCCAGCAGTAGTAACCTCAGCAGTAGTAAGTTAAGCCTAGCAGCATTAACTTATGCCTAGCACCATTAACTCTAAGTCACCAGCATTAACTCAACTTCCATTCCAAGCAGCTTGTCTACCATCACTCTAACACTTTTCTTAGCTTATCCTGCAAAATGTTAGTCCAAAAACCACGAAAACACAAGCCATAACAATTTGCATAATGATCACACTATTTATAACCAAAAGCAGAAACTCAGCAGTATTAAGTATAACCAGCAGTACTAATTATACTTAACAGCAGAAACTTTTAATTACTTAAATAACAGTACTAATCCTTACAAAATTTTACAAAAACATAAAGAGATAAGAGATTTTAAAGATTTAACATTCTAATACTAGCAATCAAATATTGAAATCTACTTACAACAAAAGCTTTTGTAAGCAAATCTGCAACATTCTTGTTAGTATGGATTTTGACCATTTGAATCAATTTCTTTTCATTGCAATCTCTAATAAAATGATGTCTTATCTCTATATGCTTTGTTTTTTAATGAAAAATAGGATTTTTAATTATGCAAATAGTACTGTTATTGTCAATAAAGATCTTGGTATGCATAAAATTATACCCATAATTAAGTAATTGATTCTGAATCTAAAGCACTTGTCCACAGCAACTTGAAGCAGCCACATATTCAGCTTCTGTTGTGGAATTTGCAACCACAGTTTGTTTCTTGCACTGCCATGATATCAATCTACATCCAATAAATTGACAACCTCCTGTTGTAGACTTCCTATCCAAGCTTGCTCCAGCATAATCACTATCAGTGTATGCTACCAAATCAAAAGGAGAATCTTTTGGATACCAAAGGCCCAATTTTGGTTGACCTTTTAAGTACCTAAAAATCTTTTTCACAGCATGAAGATGTGAAACTTTTGGATTGACTTGGTATCTAGAACAGGCACACACTACAAATATAATATCAAGTCTTGAAGATGTAAGGTACATCAATGAACCCATCATTGATCTATACATGTGAACATCAACATCTTCACCATCTACATCCTTGAGCAGAGGCTTGTGAGTTTCCATTGGTGTGCTTGCAGACTTGACTTATGTAAACCCAAACTTCTTTAAAATTTTAGCAACATATTTATCTTGACTGATAAATATACCATCCTTCATCTGCTTCACTTGTAATCCTAAGAAGAATGTAAGTTCTTCCATAGAACTCATCTGAAATTTCTCATGCATCAACTTCTCAAATTCAATGCATAGTTCCTTCTTTG
Source organism: Artemisia tridentata subsp. tridentata (assembly GCA_021014915.2). Classification (NCBI taxonomy): domain Eukaryota; kingdom Viridiplantae; phylum Streptophyta; class Magnoliopsida; order Asterales; family Asteraceae; genus Artemisia; species Artemisia tridentata. Next base: position 296,355,202 of record CP139503.1, read on the forward strand.
TTGAACCAAAGATGATATCATCCACATACACTTGAACCAGCAAAATATCACCTTTGTGCCTTTTGATGAATAAGGTCTTGTCAATCTTCCCTCTTTGAAACCCATTGTCCAACAGATATGTTGACAAGGTTTCATACCAAGCTCTAGGGGCTTGATGTAATCCATACAGTGCTTTTTCAACCTTGTATACTTTATCAGGAAAGTCTGGATCTTCAAATCCTGGTGGTTGACATACATACACCTATTCTTCAATCTTCCCATAGAGAAAATAACTTTTTACATCCATTTGATACACCACAAAATCTTTAAATGAAGCATAAGCTAGAAATAACCTAATTTCTTCAATTCTTGAAAGAGGGGCAAAGACTTCATCATAGTCAATCCCTTCTTCTTATGTGTACCCTCGAGCTACCAATCTTGCTTTATTTCTTATCACAATTCCTCTTTCATCCTTTTTATTCCTGAAAACCCATTTAGTACCTATAGCCCTTTTACCATTAGGTAACTCCACCAAAGTCCAAACTTCTTGTAACTTGAATTATAGAAGCTCTTCCTGCATAGCCTCTATCCAGCTTTCATCCTTTAATGCTTGAATTACCTTTTTGGGTTCTTCTTGTGATAAAAAGCAAGCAAACAAGCAGTTTTGAAGGTCTTTATGGTTTGTTCTTTGTTTAAGAGTACAAATAAACCCTTGTTCCTTCAAATTCTTTGACATCTTTCTTGTTTGTGTAGCTGAATGTAAATCTCCAATAACTTGATTCATAAGATGATCTTTATGAATTCTTGTAGTTGGAGTAGGACTGACTTTGATTGTTGTATCCAAATTGTTCATGTCAACCACTTTATCATCATCTTCATCAGCACTTGAGTAGTCAAATATGCTAGTATCTTCCAACTCAGGCATTTGTGGATCCCATGGAAATTCAATGCTTTCATTTCCACCAACAGCATTAACTTCTTTGCCAGCAGCACTAACATTTGAACTAATAGTATTAACTTTGTTAGTGCATGTTTCCATCACTAGCAGTATTATCATCTTTAGTGCTATTAACCTTATCTTCCTTCTCTTGATCATCACATTTACTTTCTGTTCCTGGATCTTCATTAACCTTCTTATCATCATCACTTGAAGGTTTGAAACCATCTTTTTGAGAACTCTTTGGATCTTAGGAGAATGGTGGATCAGCAGTCCATAATGGTAGCAAAATGTAATCTTTGACAGGTTTTGTCTCTTTTCTAGCTTGACCTGCATTATCACTTGCTTTTGTACCTGTAAAACCATTAGACTGTGTACCTGCAGCAATTGGCTCATAATTCATTGTTCTCGTTAGTGCATCAATATGAAATAGCCAATCTGGTCCACTACCTACAACATTAGGTGTACTCTCACTAAACTTAATATGCAAGTTCTCTTACACTATCCTTGTTCTACTATTGAATACTCTAAAGGCTTTACTATTCAAAGAGTATCCAACAAAGAAACCTTCATCAGCCTTACCATCAAATTTGCCTAAGTGATCTATGGTATTGAGAATTGTAACAGGACATCCAAATGGTCTCATAAAACTTAAAGTTGGTGTTCTACCATGAAAAAGTTCATATGGGGTCTTGTTATGAGGCTTAACTACTAACACTCTATTTTGCACATAGCAAGCAGTATTAACTGCTTCTGCCCAAAAAGTAGTTGGCAACTTAGAATCAGCTAGCATAGTCCTAGCAGCCTCAATTAGTGTCCTATTTCTCCTCTCAGCAATTCCATTTTGTTGAGGAGTTCTAGCTACACTATATTGTCTCAAAATACCCTTCATCACACAAAACTGATTCATCTCTCTATTCTTGAACTCAGTCCCATTGTCACATCTAATCACCTTAACCTTGTGATCTACTAGATTTTCTACCCTTGTTATAAAAGACTTAAGAATTCCACTAGTCTCATCCTTAGTAGCTAAAAAGAAAACCCATGTAAACCTACTGAAATCATCTGTGACAACTAGGCAATACATCTTCTTCATAAAACTTTTTACAAATGTTGGACGAAACAAATCCATATGCAACAAATGTAAAGGTAGACAGATTAAGTTCTCTGTTTTGGACTTACAAGAGGCACTGTGCTGCTTTACCTTTTGACAAGCAACACAGGTTTCATCATTTTCAAAAAGTTTGGAAGGTAAACCTCTTACAAGATTTCCCTTAACCAATTTATTCATGGTTTTAAAATTTAAGTGTCCTAACCTTCTATGCCAAAGATTAGATTCATCAGATGTGGCTTTTTCAAAAAGGCAAGTTAAACCTCCTTTAGGAACTATGTTCTTTAAATCAACACTATACATATTGTTCTTTCTAGGAACTCTAAGTAGAACATGACTTTCATCAGTTAACTTAAAGTTTAGAGATAAAATAATACATTCAGTATCATTAAAAAGAACACTATTCTTTTTGTCACACATTTGTGAGACACTAAAGAGATTAAACTTTAACTCTCTCACAAAATACACATTTTCAAAATCTAAATTACCAGTTTTAATGGTACCTTTTCCTGTGATTTTCCCTCCTTTGGGGTTCCCTCCAAAAGCAACATATCCTCCATCAATCTCTTCATAGTCTTTAAGATAGGACATGTTCCCTGTCATGTGCCTTGATCATCCACTATCAATCACTCCTTGATCCTGTAAATCCAATTGTGGATTGCCCTGCACATTAGGTAAGAAAATCATATTCTTTTGGGGACCCAAGCCATCACTGACTTGGATCTGCTTTGTGCATCAACATAATCTAACTTTTTCAGGGTCATTTATGCACTGTTGTGTTTAGAAACATGGTCTAAAACTTTAATCTTTGGTTTCCAAACCCAACAAGCTGAGGCCTTAACAGCATAATCATTATTTCCCTTAACAGCATTAACTACTGCTTTTGGCCTAGCAGCTGTAAAATTGTTACCCCTAACAGTATGAACCATTTGATTAACATTACTGTTTTAAAATGTTGTTTTCTTTTGAATGGGCCTCTTAACAGTTGAATGTGTTGTTTTAGAAAGATATGACATTGATCTAGTAGCATTCACTGCTGTTTTTGAGTGAGCAGTATTAACTTGTCTAGCAGTATTAACCAATACTACTGTTTTTGAAATATTTTGTCTAGCAGTATTAATTGATACTAAACCAGACTTTATTAGTACTGCTCTTGGAACCATGTCCTTTTTAGCACAGGGGTGAGTCTTTTTATCAAAATTTTGATGATTCACCCTTTGAGCATTATTCCAAATAGGTTTTACCATCCTTTGATTTTGAAATTGTTTTTTATGGTAATTGCAATCAACCTGCAAATGATCAAAGCTTCCACACACATAACATGCTTTATTAAACATCTCAAAATTACTTCCTAATCTTTGAGACATCATATTGTTCTAGTTTCTTTGATTGCCTCTTTTACTATGAGTGTTTTGCCTAGGTTGCTCAAAATGTTTAACAGTTTTCCTAGCAGTTTTAGGTTTTACAAACTCTATCTTTACAATACTAGAACTAACTATTTTCTCTTCACTTTTTGGTTGAGAGACATCCTTTTCCTCATCATCTGACACCCAGTCTTCAATAATTGGGGCATCATCATTCTTCCTATCTACCTTAGGCTCTTATTCACTAATTGGGGCATCATCTGACACCCAGTCTTCAATAATTGGTGGAAAGTCTCAGAGGTTTATCACTTTCGGACAGATGCTCAAAAGCTTTGATAGGGAGGACCTAGAAACCTTATGGAAGCTGGTCAAGATTAAGTATGGATCTACAAGGCTAGATGACATCTTGGATAGAGTTCTTTGGGGAGACTTGAAAGTTATGTTTGAACCACATCAAGAAGATAGAGTATGGCCTAGTCAGTTTCAAAGTAAAGTTTTGAATTGGAAGCTTTATCATTCCTGTGGAGTTCATCGATTGACACTAAGTGGTATGATAATCTACATGTTGGTTGAGAAAACATATCCATTGAGTCCATCTACAGTTCATCAGATGCTAAATGGAACTGTTAAACTTCAAATTGATATTTTTGATGAAATGACCTATCAGCTACTCAAGAAAATGGAGAGAATACTCACTCCAAAAGAGAAGAAGAAGTATTAAGGTGTTTGGAAGCATCCTCCTGGTGATGGTTAATATTTTGAATGAAACTTGATGATTTTAGGAGAAAATATCAAGTTTAGGGGAGGATTGTTGGGATTCAAAGACTTCTAGATGTTGATTGATTGTTATTGATGCTCCTAAGAGTTAAGACTGCTCTTGGATTTCAAGGAAAATGTTCTAAGTACTTACTGCTGCTGGTGAAAAAGTTAAGACTGCTTGAGGAAGTTTAGACTGCTAGTGTACATTACAGCAGCTGAGAACTTCAAGGGAAAATACACTAAGTAGTTAGTGCTGCTGAAACAAAAAGTTAGTACTGCTAGTACAAACTTACAACTGCTGAATAGTTAAAGCTGCCAGAGTAAAAGTTAATGTTGTTAGAGTTATTATTACTGCTGCTTATGTGATAGAGTCGGTTTGATATGTATAGTATGTTTTGATAAGTATAGAAAAGATTTAAAAAGATTTATCTTGTAGAGAAAGTTATTGTAAGCCGACTAGGACTCCTTAGTCTATAAAAGGAGGTCCTAGGGCATTGAGATAGAAACGAAGTTTATAAGATATACATGATTATCATTGAGTCATAGAGTTATAGCTTCAAGGTTGTAAAACCCTAATACTGTTGAGTATTTATATTATAGTCAATAATATTGAAGCGTTTTGTTTGTTAAATTGTTCTTATTCATTACTGTTACATTAATACAAAGTTCTTCTTTAATATCAAGTACTAGATTTCGCATAGTATTTGATAAACTCAAAGGCAGTTTCTACTTAGTTGTTTTAGATTTATCTAAGATAACTTAACTTTTACAAGCTTAGGGAATTCGATCAAGTACATTACTGGGATCAACACAGGGCAACAAAAACTTGTAATATGTCCAAGTCTACTTAAACCCAAGTACCTACGACCGAAATACAAAAACATTGTTCAAAAGCAACAAATTGTTTAAACAAGGCCCAACATACGGCCAAAACATCCAAGACTTTGTAACAACACTACAAAGCAATCAAGCCTAAAAGGAGGGAGGCGCATCAGTATTTAGGGGAGCAGCAACCGCCAAGAGCTCATCAACACTCTGATCCTTACTAGCCACAAGATCCAACAGATAAGGCCAAGATCTAGGGCTTAGCTCGGTAACCTCCCTAACCAGCCCTCCCGCTGCATCCTCATCCAACTCAAGATCCGAGATAGGCACATTTGAATGCTTGGCATGCACTTCTTACAAGCCCTGTGAGCACCCAGACACATAGCCCTCTTTTAAACACGGAGGAGTGCCTACTGATATTCAGGAGAACAAAGCAAACGGTTAACAAATAAAGGAAGTTGTTGTATCACCTTTTCCTTTTCAGGCTTGAAGTAAGTAACATACTCAAGGCTATCAGTATTGGACTGAGCAGTCGTGGCTAGAGCATTAGTCAGATCTTCAGGTTTTGAAAGGATTTTTCCTTTTTAGAAGTAACCCTAAGGACGGTCTCCTGTAAACTCTTAACCTGGGCCTCAAGCTCAGCCTTTCGAGGTGTACCAACCTGCGCAAGCTCTTCCTCAAGACTCTTCACTCGAGCCTCGACAACTTCTGAAAGCTTCTTGTACTTGGTGGCCTCAGAACCAACTCGTTGGGCATACCCCACTCTACCTTTGAGAAATACACACTCATTTATTGTATCGCTCAGGCCATGGTCAAAGATAGCAAGACTTTCAGAAAGGGGCCTGCGAGAAAACTGAGCTCGGCGAGCAGGAAGCACAACGGATTCTACGTACGCCCTTCCAGAACCCTTAGAGGTACAGGCATCATTTACATATAGGCCAGTCTGGAACACAAGAGTTGATGTCTCAGGAGTTATGGGTGACTTGCCCTGGGAGGCAGAACGATTCTCCTCACTCCCACCACCCTAAGACCCGAATCCTCTAGCCTGGGGTAACTTGACAACTCCGCCTGATCCACTACCTGTCAAAGTCATTAACTCAAGACTTAACTACACAAAAAAACATGCAAAAAGAGCGAAAGATAGAAAAAAGAAACAAGCTATACCGGCTTCAGCCTGGACCGAGACAAATCATTGGTTCTCTTTGACTTAGACTTCTTCCGGGAAGAAATCTTCTGCTCAGGAGCAGCAACCTTACCAACATCTACATCTTCATCATCTGAAACAAGGTACATGGTCATCAAAGGAGTAACATTCAAAGGCTTAGGAGACGAGGGTTAGCTTTCTCACTAGCATCGGCAACCCCACTCCCACTAGCCTGAGTACTCGCCCGACTCCTCTTCAGAACCAGGCACTCAGACAAGGGCTCATCATCCTCTGCCTCTTCCATCACAAGGTCAAGGATAGGCACAGTGCCCGTGGCATAGATGGAGGAGGAGGGGGAGGAGGATTAACGCCAACTTTAGAATCTACCTGAATGACAGGCTCAGAAGTAACCGTCACACCCGTATCATCAGGCTCCAAAAGCAGCGAGGAAATATCTATCACTGCAAAACAGAGAAAATAAAGCTTATGGTTAGGCAAAACTGCGGAAGCTACAAAAACAAAGGGAGCACGTGAATCCAATGGCGGAACATAGTGAAGGTAGGGGAGCAATTAATGTTAAGGGTTTGATATTATTAGGGATAGATTTATTATCAAACAATAAAACCCCACAAAAAGACGCCACCCAAAACTTTTACTCGTTGGTATATTATGTTCTCTTAGCTTGTTTTATTTATTCTTTATTTTATATGTATTTACCTTGCAATAATTGTCATGATTAATTAACTAATTACACTCTGTTGTGTATACTTGCTAGTCCATGCATATTCTTATCATCTTGATTAAAAACACATGGAGCTATGAAATAGCATTGCTTAGCTTAATGGATTCTCACAAAGGATTTTTTTTCCCTTTTAACTAAAAGCAATGAATTAATCCTAACTTTCTTGCTTCTTGAATCTAAATACATCTAAAGTCAATATGAATATGTAAACTAGACTCCGTGAATAAAGATCGTTGTTTCATCTAAAATAGTTAATATATATGCAGTAAACAAATATTTCATGATTTGTTGGATCTTTATAAAACTATACGTTATACCAAAAACGATTTCGGCCCCCCTAAAAAAGTTGGTCAAGTTCCGCCACTGCGTGAATCTAACAACTAACCCTCATTATCCCTAAGCAACACATGGACTTCCCAAACCTTCCAGTGCTGGCTCAAAGTAGCCAGCACCAAAACACCCTCCAACATGGACCTGGCATAAACACGCAACCCATGTAAACGAGCAAACAACTCCTCATCACCCGAAAGAAGACCAGGTAGATCACCCAGGTCAGGGTTACACCGTTACTCCACCTATGGTATTGATAGGGCACGGTATTCTCATCTACAGTAATCCACACCCAATTCTGGTGCCAACCCGACAAGCCCTTGGCAGTACCAATAATGGTGAAACCCTATTCCCTACTTTTTTTTCTTCTCAAAAGTGTACCACGATCCACATTTCTTTATTCAAAAGATGTGACGAAACACAAGCAAACTAGGGGACAAGTTTAACCCGACACAAGCAAGTAAAAAGGCATTGAGCCTTTGATATGCGAAAGGGTGGAGTTGGGCAAAACCAATATTGTAGTGGCGATATATTTCAAGATAGAAACGATGAGGGGGAAGCCTAACATTGCAATCTTTGGCGTACTCTAAACAAAAAGCAGTAACGCCAGGTGACGGTGGTCGATCAACCCTTTCATGTTGCGCAGGCACGCGAGGCGAATATGGTCTAATCCACCCATGGTCACGCAACAACATATTAAACTGGGAGGTTTTACCCAAGTAGGATTATCAGAAGCATAACCATGTTCAGCAGACATCAGAGACCAAGGAAAAAAGAAAAATCACCAAAGGACTCTTTTTCTAAAAGACGAAGGAACAAGAAAGCAAACTAACCTTGTCTCACCATCTTCTTGTAAAAAAAACTTGGAGAAAAGAGAAAGCTTCAAAGATGGAAAAACTGTTGGAGGTTTCAAAGGAAATGGAGTGCTTTTAGGGGCAAGTAGAAAAATGAGAAGTTAAAAATATAACTTCTCACCCCTCACGCCCTATTTGGTAGCATCTCTTGTCAATTGATACATGAGTGAAAATCCATAACAAAAAAAAAGGGGGGGGGGGGGGGGGGGGGGGGGGGGGGAATCAGAAAAATCGTTTAGTTCTCATGCCAACTAACATAAAAGCTGCTGCTCTGATATTAATATTTTTTATCAGTAAAATTCTAACATATTATAACTAGCTAAATGTCGTTAAGACAATATATTTTTCTCAAAATGTACACTAAAACCGGTATTAATGTTAACTATCAATGGTTATTAACGTCCAGGGACATAAACATGATTATATATTTTGTTAAAAGAAATATCACGTTTTATAAAAAAAAAAACCGATACAATATTAAGTCAAATGGTGTGAAAATCACTTCTTATTAGCATCTTTTAAAGACTTCTTTTTTATAAGAAATGTATTTTGTCAAGTCATTGTTCTATGCAAAAAAGATTTACAAAAGCTTTTTATGTACATTTTTCAATAAGAAAAATTATTGATGTGAGTGACTCTCTATCAAGTCATTCTTCAAAACTCGAGCATCCTCAAGTTTTAAGAAAAAAGGCTTTTGTTCAAACGAAAAAGAAGTCAATAATGACTAATTTAAAGAAGAAAAAGGTTGTTTTTATATGCCCTTATATTGTTAATCAGATGGAATTAAATATAGCCAATATAATTTAAGTATCGTATACTTTTTTTTCAAAAGAATAAGATACTTTAGAAAAACATGATTTTCACTTTTGTTAGAAAATTTTTCAGTATAAAATGAATAAACTTATTTTTTACTATTATCACTTGAAATAGTAAATTTGATTTGCTCCAAATTATACGAATCAAAACATTTGCAGTTTGCACATATGAGGTACAGTACAATAATATTCTCTGGTAATATATCTCCTCCAAATCAGGCTAAATAATCTGGCTCAGACCGGTTCAGACCCGGTCCGGTCATACTGACTACTAAGTTGCTGCCAACATGCACCCCGGTCTGGCGTCGACTTGCCATTTTCAGCTCGTGTCGTACCCGCCAAAAATATAAAATCCAAAAATAAAATTATAATTTCCTTTAGAGTAAATATACTAAATTTAAATGATTGTATAAATATTGAAGCGTATTTTACAAGTTGGTAAATGGTTTCGTGTTTTGGAGAAAGGAATCAACTAAAAAGCAAAGATTGAGACCAAAGTCACCAAACTCTTCTTTTGAGATGCAACTGGACCAACAAAAAAGAATAAAATACTTGTTTAGATGTAATTTCACTTTCAGACATATTCTAACAACAAATTATTGCTAATAAATCAATAACTAAATATTTGGAGAAAATTACTGTATTGGACATGTCAGTACTGACATGTCTCCATTTGCCCACACTTTTTCATTTTATCAAATATGCCCATACATTTTGCGTTAATCTTGACGCAAAGTACGCAAAATTACGTGGTTTGATCTTTGGCCGTCCAAAAAACTTCAAAAAACAAAAAACAAAAAAAATTAAAAATATTCCGCGTATTTTTGTACGCAAAATGTCAAAGTTTACGTAAAATGTTTAAAAACAAATAAATTAACATTCCGCGTATGGTTTGACGCAAAATGTTTGCTTTACGCAAAATCATTTTTTGAAAAGTCCCAACTTGTGACAACAATAAAAAAGATATCCAAATGCTTTTGATCCTACTTTCATTACTCCGTACTAGATATTTTAGATATTTTGATTAGTTTGGTAGTAAATATCAAGACATAAATTAGTTAAATAGGCTTAAGAGTTGGAAGATTCAAAGTTGTTTCTAGATTCGTAAAGGCTAAATTTTCATTTACGGAAAACATAAAACCAATATTTCCTTGCATATATGTTAAATTGAAACAACACATATCTCTTTCACAAAAACCGTAACTACGGATGAAGTTCGGCAAGTCTATGGAAGACTTCCATCGCTTAGACACAGCACGAAACTGTAGTAAAGACTTAACTGGTAGTTTCTTCATTATATCAACTTGAAGGTCGAATGGTATGTTGTCCGACATGTTTTTCAAACGATAAAAAGAATGTAATAGTAAATGTTTTTTAGTAAGTGGTGTAAAGGATGGTGTGTAATTGGCTTAACAGATTGTGTGCAGTTCGTACAGGATTGGTTTAAAAAACAGAAATACCAAGCGACATATGCAGAGTCGGTTAATTTTGTTGGAGAGTTTCACGAATGGGAGTATCCACCTCACATACAACCCATCATTCCTCCACGAATGGACAACCCACAACCCGGCCGGCCAAAAAATACTAACCGTATACCATCTTAGGGTGAGGAACCACAAGTACAACAATGTGGTAGGTGTGGCCAAGCGGGTCATAAATCTTATCAATGCAAAAAGAAAAAAACAGTGGACGAGCAACATGAAGGTCCACATACGTTCGACGCATACCCGACTGAAACACATCATCATAACTTTCCGATTAATGACACGCACCTATCGCAAGTATTTGAACATAACACATATAAACCGCAACCATATGAACAAGGTGAGGCAAGCCACGAACAAAATGCTCTTTATAACCCGTCTCATGGCTATGAACTATACGACTCCCAACCATAAACCTCTCAACATCTGACTGATCAAAACACGCAGGAATCTAGTAATAGTTGGTTTAATTTCTTTGGTTTGTAGCAAGTTAGTTATTATTTTGCTGTTATTACGTTACGTATCTTGTAAGAAATTCCATTTGTAATGTACGTATGTTTGTCCACAAGAACTATGTTCGAATAGTAGGAATGACAAGTGGGTGAAAATGATGGTCACTTACACTGTTGATTTGATAACACATAGCGTCTTTCATTGAAAATAAATAAAGCATTGATTTGATTACTCACTTACCTTTTAGGACAACGGAATGAATGCTCACCTACCCGACCAGATTTTATATATACTGTTATATATATATATATATATATATATATATATATAGGGAAAGGTTAATGTGAGAACTTTTTTAAAGTTGTAAAAATGAGAACTATTCTAAAATACCATTAAAACATTGATACATAACCATTTTAGCAAAGATGCACCAAAATATTATATATTAATATAAGTTAACATTAAATCGACTAATAACCAACTTATACATGAGAAGCAGATTACTGATACACAATTAAATTTTCGATACATATACATTGAAATCTCAAAAAACTAATTTCTTATACATAAATTGATACACCTAATACACAACAACCACTAAAAACTTGATACACAATACTAAACCTTGATACACATTACACGTTGAATCAAAGTGTATCACTTAGTTTACGTCAATTTTCATAAGAAAACCCATCAAATCTTTAACAATTTTAGTTGTAATTAATTATTTTTTATTTTCTTTTAAGTTGAGTGTGATTTGTGAGATTTTGGTTGGTTCTCATTTTTACAACTTTAAGAAAGTTCTCATTTGATCTCAATTCTATATATATATATATATATATTATATATATATATATATATATATATATATATATATAGGATAAAGATCAAATAAAAAGACAAATATCCGTACATTACGTAAAAAGATTTTTTTTTCAAAAATTTTCTCGAAAAATTCCAAAAAAATTCCACAAGATCAGGTATGTTGGTGCATGAAAAAGTTGTGAAGGAAGTTTTTCTAAAAGTTGATATTTTTTCCGAAAAAAATTTATGAAAAAATACGTTTGTGCATTAAATCGCTTTTTTGTGCATCAAAAATTCGTTTTTGCACCCAAGTTCTTTTGACTTTTTTAATCAAAATAACATTGCGCATCTAACTAAAACAAGTTGAAAATTTTGTGCATCAAAAATTTTTTGCGCATCAAAATTCGTTTTTTGTGCATTAAAAAAAACGTATAAAAACTCAAAATTAGAAAAACTTATTTCATAAAAGTTTCATGCACCAACATTCCCGATCTTGTGGAATTTTTATAGATTTTTTCGCGAACTTTTTTGAAAAAAAAAATCTTTTTACGTAGTGTACGGATATTTGTCTTTTTATTTTAACTTTACCCTATATATATATATATATATATATATATATATATATATATATATATATATATATATATATATATATATATATATATATATATATATATATATATATATATATATATATATAATAGTCGGTGGTATCTACGAATGAAATACACTCGTTCCATTCACGAAATGTCTACATCTAACAACCCTAATTTCGCACTCACTATCAACTACAACGGAAAGTTTATAGTTAACCCATTCACATATCAAGACGGTTCACGCATCAATATTATTGTGCCACAACTTAATTTTCAGGGTATGCTTACATATCTCAGCAGAAAATTACCTACACGAGTCCACTGTCTATATTACGCATTGCCAAAAAACAATACGCCAACATAAATAAAATTATTTAACTAATTTATGTCTTGATATTTACTACCAAACTAATCAAAATATCTAAAATATCTAGTACGGAGTAATGAAAGTAGGATCAAAAGCATTTGGATATCTTTTTTATTGTTGTCACAAGTTGGGACTTTTCAAAAAATGATTTTGCGTAAAGCAAACATTCTGCGTCAAACCATACGCGGAATGTTAATTTATTTGTTTTTAAACATCTTGCGTAAACTTTGACATTTTGCGTACAAAAATACGCGGAATGTTTTTAATTTTTTTTTTTTTTGAAGTTTTTTGGACGGCCAAGATCAAACCACGTAATTTTGCGTACTTTGCGTCAAGATTAACGCAAAATGTATGGGCATATTTGATTAAAACGAAAAAATGTGGGCAAATAGAGACATGTCAGTATTTGTATGTCTAGTACAGTAATTTTCTCAAATATTTGTAACACGAGTAAATAAAACAGTGTGTAATCAATTTAACAATTTAAACTGATTAGGACTTTAGGAGTTATCAAGATAACTAGACCCACAACTCGATCGAGACTGTATTATTGTATTTGTAATGTTGGAGCTTATGGGTCATCTAATTTTTGGTATGAGAATAGAGAGAGCAAGACAAAGAAAACATTGTTGAATTCTATATTACCTTTACCTACTTGTCTTGCTAAAGATGTGTTGGCTGATTAAATAGGTAATTTTAGAGTAGGTGTGTATTTTCACATATTCTTGACATACTATTAACAGTATATTGAGTTTTCTGTAAAAATTTAAAAACTATCACGGTATTTTGAGCTTTATATATCTTTGTATCAAGTAGTAGTTCTTATCAGAATGTATTTTCTTTGAGTTAGGTTTTTCTCCAATGAAGATAGCGAATTGGTGACGGAGGCTTGCAACAGAATTTTATATAAAGTTGATATTCTTAAGCTCTTCATTAAGTATTCCAAGCTTGAAGATTTGAGCAAAGTCTTTTGCTATATTATATTTTTGGGGGTTGGTGTTTTAGTGATATCATTGATTGTTTAGGTGATCAACTTATTTTCGTATCATTAAATTTTGGGAAAGATTTATGTGACCTTGTCATGTTTTAGAATGACCGTTTATTAAGTTTGCTTAGGTATGTTGATGCTGTTTATAGAGTTTGTTAACAATAATCTTTTGCCCTTTCAAGATAAAAAAATAGAAAAAAAATCAATGTTTCGTCCATGTGATTTACTCAAAATCACACTCGTCATCCCTATTAACTTTAATTGCATAAATAATTTATAATTTTCAAACTATTTGCATTGATAGTCACTATTTTGAAAAATAGAGACTATTCGTGTAATAACGATAGGGACTAACAGTGTAATAAAAAAACAATAGATTATTACATAGATGATCTCTATTTTTCAAAATAAGGACAATCAATGCAACTAGTTTGAAAATTAGGTATCACAGGTGTAATTAAAATCGAATAAGGATCACGAAAGTGATTTTGAGTAAACCACATGGACGAAACATGTAATTTATTCAAAATATTTTGATGTGGTGAAGCCCAAGTTTAGTTATGAAGTTTTGTTTTTCCTAGAGTCTTTAGTTATTATGTTATGAGTTATGTTAGGAGTTATCTGATAGTTGTATTAGATAACCAGTAGGATTGTCTAATCCGTATTCTGTTAGGATTACTATTGTGTTTAGTATAAATAGGGGTTATAAGTTAGGAAGTTATAATGTTCTTTTTCAAAGATTTGATATTAATAAAAAGAGTCGAGAATTGTTTTCTCAAACCCTCAGTCCAGTAAACCTTATTACTCCCTCCCAAAGTCTGACAATACTTGAATTGTCTAAAACCTGTAGCTTCACGCTACATCAGTTGGTAATCAGACCCAACACGATTCGATTGGAGGACCTCTTCAACTTCAAATCGTGATCAGTTGCAATTGGAAGTTCGTTTAGAATCATCATCAAGTCAGTTTATTCAATTGAAATCTTGATTGGTGATCTTGAAGATTCTGGGAATGTAAAAAAAAAAAAAAAAAAAAGTCAGATTCTTTTGGTTTGGTTTTCAGATCACAATTCATCCAGGTAACACTATTTGAATTCAATTAACGTTTTTGCTTTTGTTCTCTATCTATTAAAAAAAATTGTTCACGACCTGCACTACAACATTCGGGGATTTTAGCTGGTACTGTCAAGTTTTGGTACTGCTTAACAATTTTAAGTTTGATTATATTCTATATTGAAACTCGATCATGGCTGGTGATGATGTTAATGGGGACTAGGTCGAGCGGTTAGAAAATTCGTTTCAACAGTTTCAAGAAATTGTCCAGAAATCATTGCAACAAATCACTCAAACCCTAACAACTTTCACTGTTAATGAGACTCGAGAACAACCAAACCATGGGGGTCGACGACTGAACAGGGGTCGCGGGAATGGTCGACATCAAAGACAACATACTCAACAGCATGGAGAAGATTCTGATATTGAAGATGATTTTGAAAAAGAATGGGAAGTTACGGGAGGACGGTTTGGTCGTCACAGGTGTAAAACCCTAAAATTCGGATTCCTAATTTTACGTCTAATTTTGAATTTTCCCTAAAGTCTTGTAATCATTTATTTTGACCCATAAACTATATGTTAAAATTAATAATTCTGTTAATAAAACTAACCTAAGTAATATATAAAAACGACACATGCTTATGTTAGAGGGATCATACACGTTTTATTTTTTTGTGGTGGACTGAATATTTTTGTTGTGAAATCCTTTCACACGTCTTTGATTTTTACTTGGCCAAGTTGAAGATTCGGGATTCGGTCCTCCTCACTCCTCCAAATCCCGTTTAAGTCGACAAAGTCAGTTTAGAAAAAATAATAATTCATATAACTACATCCTATGTACGCTCCTTTCATAAATCTCAAAAACAAAACCCTAAATTAAATCTAGATCGGTTCTGTTTCTCTCCAAGAAATCAAGCAAGAAGAAGGTGGTGGCACTTGGTGATTCATAGCAGCCTAGTGGTGGTCGTGTGTGGTTCTGTTTTTTTTTTTTTTTTATCCTTTAATTCTCTTTTGATCCGACTCAAGGTACTCTTATGATTCGTCTTCTATATTTATGATATACGACTAAAGCCTAATCTAAAACATGATATAACGATAGTATTTATGATTGTGTTGAACCGGTTTCTTTCATGTCGATTTGTGTTATGTTCTCAGCACTAACATGAATCATTAAACACGTTTAATATATGGCGCATATAATAGAAAACCCTAGAATCTGATTATACCGAGAGGAATAGGGTTTTGGTGTGATCGAATGCATGGAGTGTGTGAGTGTATGGATTTGTTGGTGTCTCGGATCTGTTTTACCAAGAGGCTAGGGCGTTTGGTTAATTGGTATCTCGCTAGGTGGGTGCGTGTGTGGCTTAGCATAATCTAATAAGCTTAAAAAGTTGGTTAATGTGAATTAATGTTTGGACAGTTTTGGAACACGATATTGTAAACGTTATATAAACTGAGTTTCACATGAGATAATTATAGGATTTTTTATCCTAAACCTAGTTTAATATCGTAATTAAGTTGTCCAATTGGGTTGGAGTGAATTGGAGTTGTATTGATCATGTTTTTGAATTTTATGGGATCATGTGTCAAATCTGAGTTTTGGAAACTTAAAATCAGTCTATGTTTTGATTTTTCATTTTCAAACCACGAGGAGTTAAGAGCTCTCCTTTTACAGAAGTACTATTTAAGTTATGTGTGAATTCTTGGAATTTTTGTGTATTTTTCTGAAGTGTTAAAGTGGGTCTAATAAATGTAAACTTTCGGGGTGTACCTGCAGTTCACTTTCTGGACATGTTTGGATAAACAATTTTTGAAAGGGTGGTTGCACTTAATAATAAAATATGAGAAAATTCAAGTAGACTCCTAAGACATATATGCTTCAGTGATAATTTTGGTGAATTTTTTATTTTGACATCTGGTGTGGCATTAAAATTCGTAAAGTGAAGGCTAAAACATAGTAAAACCAGAATTTTGTTAAAGTTAAGATTGTTGAGTTTTTAATACCATTTAATATGTTTGAACCCTAAAATGCACTTGAACATTAATTATGATATAATATGTCATAAGTTAACCTAATTCCAATAACGAAACCCTAATCACGTTAATAAATGATGTTAAGAAATTAAGAATCCGTTATGACATTAAATGAGCTAATAAACATAAAATGATCCCTAATTCGTGTAGATTCGTTGAAGAAGGAGTAACTTCTGATCGTTATGTCTTCTGATGTGTTTTGCAATTGCGGTTTGAGGTACAGATATTCTACCCTCTTTCAGTAAGGGTGTCCTTCTCTCATGACTCTTGATCCTTGATTATGATTCTTTATCTTGATATGATCCTTTGAGCCTTTGCTATGTTTCCTTGATGCTTGGTATTCTGATCCATTTGATATTCGTTCATTATGATTCATATGATATGATACTTGATATAATTCGTTCGTTACCTCTTGTGACATCAGTATTCGAATCCCTTGATACTTTGAAAGTTCATTTGATATTATAACTGGATGTGAAAAACCTTTCTTAAGTATACCATGAAAATGTTTTGAGGAAAACTATTTTTAAAAATGATGTTTATGAGCACGATGCAATACCACTTTTATATGGAATTTTACTGACTTTTATGAAAACTACTTTTAAAGACTTTCTTTATGAAAACTGTTATTAAAGATCACTTTTATGAAAGCCATTATTAAAGGATTACTTTTATGACACTATGATATGAACATTTAATATAAACCTTTAAATTGAACCTTTGTTATGAAACTTTGAACTAATTGATATGAACCTTTTGAATTGAACCTTTGATATGAACCTTTGAACCTTTTGATTATAAACCTTGATTATGATACTCTGATGACTTATACGTTTTGCCAACTTTGTGACATTCCATTTGACCCTTCAGTTTGATACCCGAGCCATTTTCCTAGCCATGAAGGTAACATGGCCATGTCATTGATGCACCAATGGCATGACTCCAGGGTGGTTGAGTGATGAACCATCCCGTCCCTTTTCGTTATATATTATGAGCTCAAGATTATTATATATGTTTGGCCACTAATATTTTCGCAGGGGCGTATGGATGCATCCTAGATTTGTTTCGTATATGATATGATATGATTGATTTGTTTCGGTGATTGATGTTGTGTGCAATACACGTCCTTCACACTATGGGAGTTAGCTACTCCATTTGGTTACTTATGTTATGATATGTTTCGTTTCGGGCTCGTGGTAGATTTCTGATTTCCTTATACCATTCTAGACCGTTGTTTATACCTTATGTTTGTCCCAATGCACCATATCCTGTTATCCTTTGATTCTTCATGTTCTTTATTTAGTTAACTCATGATATTTGTTCTGTTGACCGTTGATCCCTTATCCATTTGACAGATGATATTCATTTCAGCAGGAGCTTATCATTTCTTTCCTTATACTTTTATACATTCCGTTTATTCGTTTTGTTATATATCTGTTCACTGGGCTTTTTAAGCTCAGCCGCATTTCTTTTCCTGCGGCAGGTTTTAGGTTGGAAGCTGGGTTTGAGTGAAGTGTGCATAGGAGCTCTTAGTGGACTACCCTGACGATTAGAAGCCCATTTGCATCTTGATTAGACTTGGATTGGATTTAGTTTGGATTGTATTACTTATTGTATATAGTTAGTATTTCGATTGTTTCCCTTAGAATACCCTTGTAATTGTTATGTTTATAAGTCTTCCGCTTGCGTTGTATGTTCTGATTTGGCATCATAATGTGATAATTCTACCCTTGTCGGGTTGGGGTGTTACAATTATGGTATCAGAGCCCAGGCTGCGACTTGTAGTACATAAGTTATGACCTGTGGAAACTTGGACCCTTAGGTTTGCACTTTAGGAGCTTATGGAATAACCTTGGAAGGATTTGCTTTAGGTTTTTCCCCGTAGGAACTTTAGTATGACCGGTGAGGATTGGGTAGATTATATAATAAGAAGTTGATTAGTTATCTTGCTTCCGCATCACTCTGATTCGTGCCTTACTGTTAGTAAGCCCTTTTAAGATCAATCCCTCTGGAGGTTAGAAACTTAGAATTTTGCACAACATAAGATTAATGACCAAGTAAGTTTAGAATGCGTTGAGAAATTCTGTGGTGATGTCTGACACTGTATAAACTTTATTTCTGATTCCGACCTTTAACTCTGATTCATTTATAAATGAATTAGATGCCTCTTCGAGCATTCTGAGAATTTTTGTGATCATGATGTGTTTGACACAATCCGTGATTTCTCTTGCTTTTGCTAAGCATATTTAAGTTTTCCCGACACTACTAGATTTCACCTTACCCATTCCTATTCCTATGAGAAATCTTGTGGTATTTAACCATGAGTATGGGAATATTTTCCCTCATTTTTGAATGATAAGATTCACTCAGCCGACCTGCCTTTTTGGAAGGTTAATTTCGATGTTATTCTGGTATGAGTTAATTGACTGAGCATCAAGGTGCTAACGACCGTCGTACTGTACACCTTGAATGATTAGAACATCCTGAATTCCTTTTACCATGTTTTCCGATTGATGAACCCGTTGTTATCTTTACTACCTTAAAAACTCGTGCGTTTATCCTTCGCGGTTGTGAAGATACTTCGTTTGATGAAACTCGTCTCGAGAGTTCTTTGGTCGTTTGAAGCTGTTCGCGACGTATTTCTTAATGAACTGCCAAGACTACCATCGGAATGTGAAGTTGTTTTATCTGGTTATGAGAAGTTGTTTTGTCACGACTCGAGGTATAATGTGATATCAATAAAGGCATGTTTATATGATGCAAGTATTATGACGTCTGGCCAGCGTGATAATAATTCCATCATATAACCTGAACTTATTGGGATCATAGGATGTCTTTGAGAAGTGCCTGAGAACAGTAAGATTTGATGAGACAGAACCCTATCCGTATAAGAGCAACGTTTTGCCTAATCCCAAAACTCCGTATTGAACAACATTAGTTGAAGGAAAGAATTGAAGAACCAGCTTCTAGGAAGTGGTTTCATCGGTGCAATGTGTGTATCTTCGATGTGTTTCTGTTTTATTCGGGGAAGAAGAATAATAATAGCATGAAGCTGTGGATTGATTCTGAAAGATAAATTGTAGCATGTTTGTGTGAAGAGCGAGATATTCCTAGAATTTCTTTTCGTATCCATTATGATCCTTATGAGTGTTGTGATGCCAATTGTATTGGCTACAACTCCGACTACTCCTATGAAAATTGATAAATCGTGTCTTCCATGAATACTAGGACCATTGTCATAGTATGACATATTGGTATGTTCAGAGATGGAAAAGAAACACGAGAATCATCTTCGTAATTCTGTGTTAACATTTCTACGTCAGAAGAAGCCTCTGTGATATTTTTGAAGAGTACCTTTTTTGGGATGAAGAACGAGGGAAGAATTTGGAAGAACTAGCTATGTCCTTATGCAACACGGGAAGATTATTGGTTATGCGTCATCACATTTAAAACCGTAGGAATTGAACGATCCGACGCATGAATTGTGGCAGACATGAAGAAGCTCAGGAGCAACACGGCGGAAGATTAGCTATGTTAGAAGATGGAAGGAAGCTGTTTTATTGAAGCACACAGTTCTATCAACTCTATTCATATTAGTTGTACTAATATGCATAGAGTCTTGAAGCAGGAGTTGGACGGGATGGTATGAAGACGGTGGTGAATACATT
The DNA here is from genome assembly GCA_021014915.2 of Artemisia tridentata subsp. tridentata. Lineage (NCBI taxonomy): Eukaryota > Viridiplantae > Streptophyta > Magnoliopsida > Asterales > Asteraceae > Artemisia > Artemisia tridentata. The sequence goes on from CP139503.1 coordinate 296,375,508, forward strand.
GGTAATTTCCACGTACAGGAGGAAGAACAATGTGAATTGAGTTGCAGTGGAGCATTGACTGGAACGGCTTGCTTGGAAGATCGGCAGAGATTTCTTTCGGCAGAAGATCATTCAAGCTATATAGCGCACCTGCAGTGACCGTGAAAGAGAATCGCGTTTTGCAGCAAATATTCAGAAGAAGTACAGAAGCCTATGGAAATTTAATTCGGGATGTTAGTACGACTTCTCATTTTCAGATGAATGGACAGACAGAATAATTATTTGAACTTAGAAGAGGTGTTGAGCGAGAAGTTCGACAAGTGTTTAGTTAGTTGTGGTTGCTCACTAAGGAAGATGGCATGCAAGTGACAAGATGTTCTTCTAGGAGTTTGTATGAATGGAGATATGGAATGCCTTTTGGTTGGAATAAGGTTGGAGAATTACTTACTGAAGGTTCAGAATTGATTTCAGCAACTAATGGATTAGTTATCATTGTAGAAAGGGAACTTGGAATTTAGACCGGGAGTTGTGTGTTCATATGATTTCCTCGTACAACAGCATTGACGTTTTAGAATATAAGGAATTGTTCGCGATATGTTAGCCCTTAGGTTCATTCTCATCCGTACGATTATCCTACCTATCCCTTATGCTTTCTGATACGTTTTGATACTCTGATTTGTGATTTTGATCGTCGGTACGAATATATTATCCATCTCTTTATGAGACTCTCGATATGTTTGATAATTCGATTTATGTTATCTGACTCTGGCAAGTTCCTTTGTTCGTTCGGAGTTGGGTAGGAATTGATGAAGATTTATCGTTAAGTACTACCTCTGTGCTTGCCTCGTAGGTATATGTGTTTCGTGTTTCTCCTCGTAGAATTTCAACTATCATCTATCATCTGTCACGCATTCGTTTCGCATTCTTTGGATCGGATTTGTTATGATTGTGTCCTATTGGAGAGCCTGGGGCTATCCAAGTCTGTCGGGATCGAGTCATGAGAAAATATTCTGTTGGAATGACCTCCCCGAGCATGAGGTTAATTGTGTCGTATCTTTTGTGATTCGCTACGTCTCCGTTTAACTTGTGCGACGACAATTTCGTGGACGAAATTTTTCTTTTAGAGGGGAAGAGTTGTAAAACCCTAAAATTCGGATTCCTAATTTTACGTCTAATTTTGAATTTTCCCTAAAGTCTTGTAATCATTTATTTTGACCATAAACTATATGTTAAAATTAATAATTCTGTTAATAAAACTAACCTAAGTAATATATAAAAACGACACATGCTTATGTTAGAGGGATCATACACGTTTTATTTTTTTGTGGTGGACCGAATATTTTTGTTGTGAAATCCTTTCACACGTCTTTGATTTTTACTTGGCCACCTGAAGATTCGGGATTCGGTCCTCCTCACTCCTCCAAATCCCGTTTAAGTCGACAAAGTCAGTTTAGAAAAAAATAATAATTCATATAACTACATCCAATGTATGCTCCTTTCATAAATCTCAAAAACAAAACCCTAAATTAAATCTAGATCGGTTCTGTTTCTCTCCAAGAAATCAAGCAAGAAGAAGGTGGTGGCACTTGGTGATTCGTAGCAGCCTAGTGGTGGTCGTGTGTGGTTCTGTTTTTTTTTATCCTTTAATTCTCTTTTGATCCGACTCAAGGTACTCTTATGATTCGTCTTCTATATTTATGATATACGACTAAAGCCTAATCTAAAACATGATATAACGATAGTATTTATGATTGTGTTGAACCGGTTTCTTTCATGTCGATTTGTGTTTTGTTCTCAGCACTAACATGAATCATTAAACACGTTTAATATATGGCGCATATAATAGAAAACCCTAGAATCTGATTATACCGAGAGGAATAGGGTTTTGGTGTGATCGAATGCATGGAGTGTGTGAGTGTATGGATTTGTTGGTGTCTCGGATCTGTTTTACCAAGAGGCTAGGGCGTTTGGTTAATTGGTATCTCGTTAGGTGGGTGCGTGTGTGGCTTAGCATAATCTAATAAGCTTAAAAAGTTGGTTAATGTGAATTAATGTTTGGACAGTTTTGGAACACGATATTGTAAACGTTATATAAACTGAGTTTCACATGAGATAATTACAGGATTTTTTATCCTAAACCTAGTTTAATATCGTAATTAAGTTGTCCAATTGGGTTGGAGTGAATTGGAGTTGTATTGATCATGTTTTTGAATTTTATGGGATCATGTATCAAATCTGAGTTTTGGAAACTTAAAATCAGTCTATGTTTTGATTTTTCATTTTCAAACCACGAGGAGTTAAGAGCTCTCCTTTTACAGAAGTACTATTTAAGTTATGTGTGAAATTCCTGGAATTTTTGTGTATTTTTCTGAAGTGTTAAAGTGGGTCTAATAAATGTAAACTTTCGGGGTGTACATGCAGTTCACTTTCTGGACATGTTTGGATAAACGATTTTTGAAAGGGTGGTTGCATTTAATAATAAAATCTGAGAAAATTCAAGTAGACTCCTAAGACATATATGCTTCAGTGATAATTTTGGTGAATTTTTTTATTTTGACATCTGGTGTGGCATTAAAATTCGTAAAGTGAATGCTAAAACATAGTAAGCCCAGAATTTTGTTAAAAGTTAAGATTGTTGAGTTTTTAATACCATTTAATATGTTTGAACCCTAAAATGCACTTGAACATTAATTATGATATAATTGGTCATAAGTTAACCTAATTCCAATAACGAAACCCTAATCACGTTAATAAATGATGTTAAGAAATAAAGAATCCGTTATGACATTAAATGAGCTAATAAACATAAAATGATCCCTAATTCGTGTAGATTCGTTGAAGAAGGAGTAACTTCTGATCGTTATGTCTTCTGATGTGTTTTGCAATTGCGGTTTGAGGTACATATATTCTACCCTCTTTCAGTAAGGGTGTCCTTCTCTCATGACTCTTGATCCTTGATTATGATTCTTTATCTTGATATGATCCTTTGAGCCTTTGCTATGTTTCCTTGATGCTTGGTATTCTGATCCATTTGATATTCGTTCATTATGATTCATATGATATGATACTTGATATAATTCGTTCGTTACCTCTTGTGACATCAGTATTCGAATCCCTTGATACTTTGAAAGTTCATTTGATATTATAACTGGATGTGAAAACCTTTCTTAAGTATACCATGAAAATGTTTTGAGGAAAACTATTTTTAAAAATGATGTTTATGAGCACGATGCAATACCACTTTTATATGGAATTTTACTGACTTTTATGAAAACTACTTTTAAAGACTTTCTTTATGAAAACTGTTATTAAAGATCACTTTTATGAAAGCCATTATTAAAGGATTACTTTTATGACACTATGATATGAACATTTAATATAAACCTTTAAATTGAACCTTTGTTATGAACCTTTGAACCAATTGATATGAACCTTTTGAATTGAACCTTTGATATGAACCTTAGAACCTTTTGATTATAAACCTTTGATTATGATACTCTGATGACTTATACGTTTTCCCAACTTTGTGACATTCCATTTGACCCTTCAGTTTGATACCCGAGCCATTTTCCTAGCCATGAAGGTAACATGGCCATGTCATTGATGCACCAATGGCATGACTCCAGGGTGGTCGAGTGATGTGCCACCCCGTCCCTTTTCGTTATATATTATGAGCTCAAGATTATTATATATGTTTGGCCACTAATATTTTCGCAGGGGCGTATGGATGCATCCTAGATTTGTTTCGTATATGATATGATATGATTGATTTGTTTCGGTGATTGATGTTGTGTGCAATACACGTCCTTCACACTATGGGAGTTAGCTACTCCATTTGGTTACTTATGTTATGATATGTTTCGTTTCGGGCTCGTGGTAGATTTCTGATTTCCTTATACCATTCTAGACCGTTGTTTATACCTTATGTTTGTCCCAATGCACCATATCCTGTTATCCTTTGATTCTTCATGTTCTTTATTTAGTTAACTCATGATATTTGTTCTGTTGACCGTTGATCCCTTATCCATTTGACAGATGATATTCATTTCAGCAGGAGCTTATCATTTCTTTCCTTATACTTTTATACATTCCGTTTATTCGTTTTGTTATATATCTGTTCACTGGGCTTTTTAAGCTCAGCCGCATCTTCTTTTCCTGCGGCAGGTTTTAGGTTGGAAGCTGGGTTTGAGTGAAGTGTGCATAGGAGCTCTTAGTGGACTACCCTGACGATTAGAAGCCATTTACATGTTGATTAGACTTGGATTGGATTTAGTTTGGATTGTATTACTTATTGTATAGAGTTAGTATTTCGATTTGTTTCCCTTAGAATACCCTTGTAATTGTTATGTTTATAAGCCTTCCGCTTGCGTTGTATGTTCTGATTTGGCACCATAATGTGATACTTCTACCCTTGTCGGGTTGGGGTGTTACAATTGGCATGTAAACAACTTCGACTACCGTCAACGGGCCAAAGAGATCCCGTCTTTTCATGGCTCTATGAATGTGGAAGACTTCTTAGATTGGATGAGTGAATTAGACAACTTCTTCAAGTTTTATGAGATACCCATGGATCAACGAGTAATGCTCGTAGCATACAAGCTCAAAGGCGGGGCTCAATCTTGGTGGAAAAATATGCAAATTACACGTGAAAGACAAGGTAAGCTACCAATCACTAGCTGGGAAAGAATGGAAAGAGAGTTACGTAGAAGGTTTCTTCGCCTAATCATGATCAGATACTATTTAATCTTCTTCTACATTGTGCTCAAGGCGATAGAACCGTAGAAGTTTATACTGCTGAGTTCCATCGATTGTCATCCCGGAATAACTTGTCTGAAACCGAGTCCCAACAAGTGACTCGATACATCAATGGATTAAGACCTCAAATCCATGATAAGATATCTCTTGTTCCTATCTACACGTTAGATGATGCATACAATTTAGCAATAAGGGCGGAGAATCAACTCGCAAGGAGTAGCATGCAAATTAAAAGTGTAACAAGTATCGAACCATCTTCGCAACACACTACAAAAATCTCTACTGTAGACACCGGAAAACAAATTGTGAGCACCAACACAACGACCACTAAACCAACCAATCCATATGCACGGCCTGTCGTGGGTAAATGTTTCAAATGCGGAGTCCCAGGTCATCGATCGAATGAATGTAGGGCTACTGGAGGGAAAGTTAATTTGACACTCAAGGATGATGAATTCGACAATGGTGAAGAAACAGATAACAAAGATGAAGATGATGATGCTGAAATATGTCATCCCGAAGGAGGAGACTATGCAACAAAAGAATATTCGGCCCACTCCTTTGTCATTCAACGTATCTTGTTAGCTTCTAAAGTGACTGACTCATCTCAACGACACAACCTGTTCAAAACCCGTTGCATCATCTTTCAAAAGATCTTTGATGTTATCATAGATAATGGAAGCACCGAGAATATTGTATCAAGGAACATCATGCAACGACTAAGGCTACCCACGGAAAAACATCCCAACTCGTACAAAGTTGGATGGATAAAATCAGTTGGTGATATTAAGGTTACCGAACGGTGCAAGATCCCTTTTACGATTGGAAAGTACAAATACGAGATCATATTTGATATAGCTGATATGGATGCGTGTTACATTCTTCTAGGAAGGCAATGGGCGTACAATGTAAATGCAACCCACAAGGGGAAAGAAAACACTTACACCTTTCATCATGATGGTGTCAAGATGTTTTTAGTGCCTTTAAGTGATGGTTACAACACTAATGTTTCAAGTTCAGAATGTTTGGCAAAAGGGATAGGAAGTGTTGAAGCTAAAGTGAAAAAGAAATGAAGTCATGGATCGCTACATCTCCCTAACTAAACTCGAGGACGAGTTTTTCCCAAGAAGGGGAGAATGATGTGGTGAAGCCCAAGTTTAGTTCTGAAGTTTTGTTTTTCCTAGAGTCTTTAGTTATTATGTTATGAGTTATGTTAGGAGTTATCTGATAGTTGTATTAGATAACTAGTAGGATTGTCTAATCCGTATTCTGTTAGGATTACTATTGTGTTTAGTATAAATAGGGGTTATAAGTTAGGAAGTTATTATGTTCTTTTCTAGAGATTTGATATTAATAAAAAGAGTCGAGAATTGTTTTCTCAAACCATCGGTCCAGTAAATCTTATTACTCCATCCCAAAGTCTGACAATACTTGAATTGTCTAAAACCTGTAGCTTCACGCTACATCATATTTTGAGCTTAACTATGGGAGGTGATATGCACAGCACAAAAAATGATGTATACACCATAAAATCATATTTATAATGCACATATTACAACACTACATATGCATATTGTGGTGTGTACATTACTTATTGTGGTATGCATGTCACCTCCCTTAACTATCGATAAACAGGAAAACGAAGCAAACATTTCAAAGAAGAATACTAGTTTAGTCTACTAATACAAATCGTATAATGCTAATTCAAGTCTAACAATGTACGTAAAAAAAATTCCAGATCCCTGCCCGAAGGGGGGTGAACTAAGGCTTCTCACAGTGGATCGGAAGAAATCGATCCCCATGATCGATCGATCGATATTGAAGATCGATCACTCCAATGTGGAGATATTGGAAATCGATCGCCGGTCAAGAGTAAATCTAATATCGTTCGGTTTTTCAACCGATTTTGTATCCGTTTGTGACTTAAAAAAAAAAACTTTTTTTCCAAAATATTTACCACTTTTCATCCTATAAATACCCACATCAAACCCACTTTCAAACACACAATTTCAAACACAATTCAAACAAATTATCATCAATATTCATTCACCATGTCCATGTCATCCTACGAGTATTTGTTTGGTTCTTCGTCTTCCGACGACGACGAAGAAGTTTTTAGTGAGTTTGTTGAGGTGGCGGAGTTTGCTTGGAACGCTTGGAACACGTATCAAGCACATCAGCCAAAACCTAAAAGAAGGTACGTACCTAGAGATCATGTTGCTGCACACAATCGGTTAGTGAATGCATACTTCGGCGAAAACCCGCTGCACGATGAAAGAACATTCCGTCGACGTTTCCGAATGAGCCGAGAACTGTTCACACGAATTGTTCGAGAGGTAACCGATTATTCTACTTATTTTGAACAAACTAATGATTGTAGGGGCGTACCTGGTATTAGCCCATTGGTCAAGTGTACCGCGTCCATTCGTCAATTGGGATACGCGGCCGTTCCAGATTCTCTTGACGAGAATCTGGCAATAGCCGAATCAACATCCCGTCAATGCCTCCGTAAGTTTTGCAAAGTTATCATCGAGTTATATGGTCCTGAGTATTTGCGAAAGCCCACGTATTCTGATCTTGAAAGATTATATGCTCATCACGAGCATAAGCATGGGTTTCCTGGGATGATGGGAAGCATTGATTGTACAAGTTGGGAGTGGGAGAATTGCCCGAACAGTTTGAGAGGTCAATATGCTAGAGGTGATCATGGGCCACATCCATTCATTTTATTGGAGGCGGTCGCTTCCCAAGATTTATGGATTTGGCATGCGTTCTTTGGTGTTTCCGGTGCAAATAACGACGTAAACGTTTTACGTCGTTCACCTGTCTTCAATGATATCAGATCTGGGAGAGCAGCAGACATTGAATTCGAAGCAAACGATGTACAATACAAAAGGGGATATTATCTTACTGACGGGATATATCCACAATGGTCCGTTCTTATTAAGTCCATTTCAAATCCTCCCATGAATGATCATAAAAGGCTATTGTACAAGAGGAAGCACGAAGCAGCAAGGAAAGATGTGGAACGGGCTTTTGGTGTGTTGAAGAAGAAGTGGAAAATGCTTAAAGTTCCAGCTCGAGGGTTCTTTAAAAGTGATCTCAAAGATATTATGTATACATGTATCATATTACATAATATGATCATAAAAGACGACCAGCGGGCGATATGTCCTACATGGCACGAAGAGGAGGTCCACCAACCACACGATCCCTTAAATACATTTGAAGAATCTGTAGCAATTTCTCTGGAGCTCGATAATGCAGCAATTCATCAAAACTTAAAAGCTGATTTGGTCGAGCACATTTGGAGAAATCGTAGACATCATCGTCTCCCTCATGACAATGAAGACGAAGATGAGGACGATGAGGACGAAGACGATGAAGAATTTCTGTGATGTTTAGTCATATTTATATTTAATTTAGTATTGTAATGTTTTAATTCCGTATCGTTTCGTTTATGTAATGTTTACGTTTTATTAATAAAATTTGTGTTTGTGTTAAAAAATGTTTTTTTTTTTAAAAGAAAAAAAAAAAAAAAGATGATGCAATATGGGTTGCCACTGTGATGAGAGAGATGAATATGGGTTGAGGAGAGAGAAAGCTGAGGTGGCAGCCGGAAAGATGATGCAATATGGGTTGCCACTGTGAGCAGCCTAAAAGAGAGTAGATCGTGCGGAACGAACTGTTTGGACAAGTCATACATGACTAGTATAATAGTGTTACACCGTACTCTGACTAACTTATCACTAATATACAATAATACAAGCTTAAAAATCATGTTTAAAAGGAGCTCAAGTATGTAAATGTTGACAAAAGACATTATGTCTTAAACTCGACAGAAACATCTAATTTGTTTCGAGACTAGCATTTATCTGATTCCGTTATTTCTTGAGATGAAATGTTAAGTTGTTGTAACAACACTATTTTGGTGACATTATTGTTTTGTGCATTGCTAAATCATATGCCTAATAAGGGTAGTGGCAGTCGGAACGGTATGCCCATCGGTATGGGCCATACCGGCGGTGAACACCGCTGCCACCTAGCCGGTATGGTCCATCGGCATGGTTCAGCAGCAATGTTTGATTTCACGGTATGAAAAAAAACGAACGTTAAAACATTTATTATTCGACCGTTTGAGTTTACCGTTGGGCTTCAAACACAAAAAAAAAGAAAAACATTTCCTATATATACTAAACTAAAACACATACATTTTTATATTTTCAATTCACATATTTAACACAAACAATACAATTCACATATTTAACCAATTCACATATTTTTACAATGGTTTCATCCTCTTCTTCTTCGTCCGACTCGATATTTATTCCCGCCGAATCGTCCGAACTATTGGCATCCGGTAGCACCCTACAAACCTTATTAGCCGTGTACGATTCAATTGACGACACGGCAAGCTCTACCGAAACTCGGGAGTATATAACCCGTTTTCGTGAAGAAGCTTTACAAACCCTTATGAATGACTATTTCGTTGAACGTCCAAAGTTTTCCGACAATACTTTTCGTGATAGGTTTCGTATGAATAAAAGCTTGTTTTTAAGAGTTGTTGGTGATGTTGAAGCGAATTTCGAATGGTTTCAAGAGGGCCTAGATGCGAGGGGAAAAAAAAGTTTCACGGCGTTACAAAAATGCACATCGGCCATTCGGCAACTCGCAACGGGTGAACCTCCAGATAGATTTGATGACTATTTAAACATGGCACGCCGAACGTCAGGTTATTAATTTTTTTAAAGCATATAAGTATCCGGTTGAACAGAAGGAAAAGAGATTCAAGAAGCTACAAGAGTCTGCAAGAAAAGATGTCGAGCGAGCTTTTTGTCGTCTTAAAACAAAATGGATGATTCTCGGTCGTCCTCTCCGGGCTATGTCGGTTGAAAAGATTCGACAACTCGTTTATACATGTATCATATTTCACAATATGATATTAAAAGACGACCGAGTTGCAATATCAGATGTTCATATAATGGATCCGCCGGTCGCGCCAGTTTATGACGATAGTGTATTACAGGAGTTACTCGACGAACAAATCCATTACCGTCTCCTATATGATCTTACGGACCACGTAGAGGCTCAAAACTTAACATTTCTGGATGACTAGTTATTTCCTTTTTTTTAAGAATAATGTAATTTTCTTTTAATTATGTTTTTTTTTAAGTATTATGTAATTTTCTTTTAGTTATTAATGAAATATTATGTTTTTATTAAATTGTTTAATATAATTTATGAAAATAAAAAATAAAAAAATAAAATTAGTTGGGAGGTATGAAAAAGGCATGGTTGCTACTAAAAAAATGGTTGGGAGGTATGAAAAAAGTATGAATGAGGTGGAATGATATTATTGGTGGGTTGGGAAGTATGAGGTTTTTTCAGAGGCATGATTGCCACCACCCTAATATAGTTAATTTATGTGACATCAGCATGTTGATGTAAGTAAATAGACTCATATTTTCACAAACTAACAGAAACTAACACTTTAATTTAAACACAAAAAGTGTTTAAATCATTTGCTATTGTTATATCAACTTGAACACAACACCAATAATATTATAGAATTTAAAATAGTTAGGAACAAAATGAAATGAAAAATAGTGGATATCAATTTTTATTACACATTTTACATCTTTACATGTTTTAGAAAAGAAACAATACTTGAAAAAAAAATCTAAAAAATCTAAAAAATATTAAAAAAAAAAAAAAAAAAAAGCTTCGATTCCACTAACGATAGTAAAAAGACAAAAACACTCTTGTCTCAATAACAACACAAACAAACACTTCTCACTCCTCTCATGCTTTTTATTCCTTTTTTCACTTTCCCAAAACCCCATTCCCACTTTTCCATTTCCCTCCTCCGGTTAACCGGAAAACATGGTTTCCGACCACCAACCACCACCACCGCACTCACCGCAAAAAACCCACGAACCGTACTCTTTTGCTTTGGAATATGAAGGTCCCTTGCTTCATCACGCGCTCCCACGCGCTGTCCCCATTAATATCCACAAGATTCCGGTAGCTTCAGTTGTACCCACCTCTTTTAACTCTGGTAAACTCTCTATGCCTGTTGTTCAGCCCATTGTTGCATCTGATTTAACTAATAAGTTAGTTAAGTTAGGTAGTTTAACTGAAACTGTTATTTCTCCTACTTCTGTTATATCTTTTAGTACTAATGATGGTGATGGTGATAATGATAGTCATATTAAGGATTTAGTGTTGGAAACTGAGACTACTGTTTCACCTGCACATGATGGTGTGTTTGTTAGTTCAGGTGAGTTTGTTATGGATATGGTTAATAGTGGTTCTTATGAGGTTTCTGGAAGGTGTGAGAGTTCGGGTACTTTAGGTTTTTCGGATAGTTTTGATAAGTCTAGGGAGTTTTCCGGGAATTCGCTTGCGTTTCGTGGTGAGAATGGTTGTAAGGAGAGTTTAGACTTTAATGAGATGAGTAATGGGTCGAGGTTAAGTTTTGAGTATCCGTCTTCGCGTGTGGATTCTGTTAGGATGGACGGGAAGGATGAAGGTGTTGGTTGTGATGTGAGGAGGAACCCGTTGGTTAGTTTTTGTGATATTGAGTCTGAGGATGAGGATTTTGTTGGTGATGATGTTAAGGAAGGGAGATGTGAGGTTGCGAAAGTGAAGAGGGAGCCGGATGTGAAGACACGGAAAGGGGCGTGTTATAGGTGTTTGAAAGGAAGTAGGTTTACGGAAAAAGAGGTTTGTATAGTTTGTAATGCGAAGTATTGTGTTAATTGTGTGCTTAGAGCAATGGGGTCGATGCCTGAAGGAAGAAAGTGTGTTACTTGTATTGGATACTCGATTGATGAGTCAAAGAGAGGTAAATTGGGGAAATGTTCTCGGATGTTAAAGCGTTTACTTAATAGCTTGGAGGTTAGGCAGATAATGAAAGCGGAAAAGCTATGTGCTGTTAATCAGTTGCCTTCGGAGTATGTTTGTGTAAATGGAAAACCGCTTTCTCACGATGAGCTGGCGATACTGCAAAGCTGCCCGAACCCTCCAAAGAAACTTAAGCCAGGAAATTATTGGTATGATAAAGTATCCGGTCTTTGGGGAAAGGTATAGATTCAGTCGATTTGTTTATATAAAAAACTTATACATGGTTTGTCATCTCTTGTGTTACATTAAGTTAATGATAATATTGTAATTTTGTAAACAGGAGGGTGAGAAGCCTTCAAAGATTATTAGTCCTCATCTAAACGTTGGGGCACCGATTTTACCCGATGCTAGCAATGGAAACACAGGTGTTTTTATAAATGGCCGTGAAATAACAAAAGTTGAGCTACGAATGCTACAGGTTTGTACATACATCATTGTTTTAAAATGAAAGACAGTTCTATAGCATATGTTATATGTTAACACGGGCATGCTAAATGTTGCAGCTTTCTGGAGTCCAGTGTGCTGGTAACCCACACTTTTGGGTCAATGATGATGGTTCATATCAAGAAGAGGGACAGAAAAACACTAGGGGATATATATGGGGAAAAGTGAGTCGTTTTGTATGTTTTTGTGTTTTCGTGTTATTAATTCTATTCAACTGCTCTTTTAAAACATTTTGTTGGTTTTCAGGCTGGTACAAAGCTGGTTTGTGCTGTACTCTCGCTTCCGGTTCCATCTAAAACAGTTTATCCATCTGGAGAGCAGCTGAGCAACACACTTGGTCAATCTCTACCTGACTATTTTGACCAAAGTGTACCGCGTAAACTTCTTTTGATTGGTTGTTGTGGATCTGGTACAAGTACCATTTTCAAGCAGGTAATTCTGACTAGTCTTTTTTTTATTGTAGCTTTTCTAATTTCTGTGAAGCATGTTCACCTAGATAAAATGCTATTATCAGGCGAAGATCCTGTACAAAGAGATACCTTTTACTGATGAAGAACGTGAAAGTATCAAGTTCATAATCCAAAGTAACGTCTATGGCTACCTTGGGATTCTCCTTGAAGGGCGTGAGCGTTTTGAAGATGAAGCGTTGAATGAAATGAAGAAAACTGGTAGGGATTTACTGTTGTATAAGTTAGCTCTCATATTTCATGCATGTATTACTTAACAAATCCTGAAAGAAATTGCATGTTATTATCAGGAAATGATGATGCAAGCGATGAGAAAACTATATATACCATCCCCCCAAGATTGAAAACATTTTCTGACTGGCTGCTTAAAACCATGGTTGCTGGTAATTTGGAGGATATATTTCCAGCAGCCACACGGGAATATGCACCAGTAGTCGAAGAACTATGGAATCATCCAGCAATGCAAGCTACTTACAAGCGACGGAATGAATTGGAAACACTCCCCAGTGTATCTACTTATTTCTTGGAACAGGTACTTGAAAAAGTTACTTGTTTTTCACGAAGTAAACAATAGCTCGAGTGTCTAATTGTGTGTTTGTGTGAATTATCAGGCTGTCAACATATCGAAAGCAGACTATACACCTTCAGATGTTGATATCTTGTATGCTGAGCATGTTACTTCTTCAAACGGGCTTTCTAGTGTTGATTTTTCGTTCCCATTATTGCCTGAAGAAAGTGACACAACTGATCAATATAATTCTCAGCTCAGGTTCGTTAAAGAAATTATTAGTCTGGTTTGAGAAGTTGTTACTTTAGAATTATATCATAATCTTTACCATTTTCATCAGGTTCCAACTAATAAGAGTGCAAGCAAGAGGCTTTGGGGAAAACTGCAAATGGCTAGAAATGTTCGAAGACGTTCGAGTTGTCATCTTATGTGTATCTTTGAGTGACTTTGACCAGTATGCCACTGATGGAGATGGGAATATGGTGAACAAAATGTTGCTAAACAAGAAGTTTTTCACAAGCATTGTGACACACCCGACTTACGATCAAATGGAGTTTCTTCTAGTACTTAACAAATTCGATGTCTTTGAGGAGAAACTTGAACGGGTTCCTTTAACATGCTGTGATTGGTTCAGTGATTTCCAACCAATTGTCAGCCGTAATAGTCACAACAAAAATATAAGTAGCAACAATATTAACCATAGCCCATCTATGGGACAAATGGCTTCACATTATGTTGCTGTGCAGTTCAAGAAGCTATATTCATTGCTCACCGACCGTAAGCTGTTTGTTTCAGTGGTTAAGGGTTTGGAGCCAAACAGTGTGGATCAAACGCTCAAATATGCAAGGGAGATACTCCAGTGGGATGAAGAAAGACCAAACTTCAATTTCAATGAATACTCGATGTATAGCACGGAAGAAAGTATTAACTCCCAATGATCCTCACACGTATGTACATAAGAGGCTTGTCATGTGAACAGAAAGACAAGAACAAGCCCATGTGTAGTCACACTTCAATTCTGTAGCTGTTTGATTGAGTTGTATTATAGCTTTTGAAACAAATCAAATTTTAGGTGACACAAAGGTATGTATATTATTCATCTTATCTTTATGTGCTTGTCTGACTAATGAGTTACTTATGCTAAGCATAAGCCAAAGAGTAATCTGTTGCTGCTTGATACTTCATACAGAAGAGCGGTGATTTTGATCATGGAGTGCGTACATATTGGTTAAAACGAAAACAATATTATGAAGTATGTCTAAGGATGGTAACACCAAAAACTTTTGGTAAACAAGTAGGGTTGAACCCCTTGCCTCTCAACCGAGAGGTCAGGGGTTCGATCCTCACTCCCTACAAAAGGCCGGAGGTCCTTTTCTACCTTTAGTAGAACCGGAAGCAGCCTCTCTACCTTAGGTAGGGGTAAGGCTGTTTACGTCTCAACCTCCCCCATACACCATAATAGTATTGGGACCTATAACCCGTGGAAGACGGTATTGAGAGTTACTTTGAAGTATATCTAAGGATGGTAACACCAAAAACTTTTGAGTCTTCATGCATAAAAAATACAGATGTCACCAACTGTGATACCATTGTCTTTCACAAACATATTCCATTCAGCAGTTCTGAAATGTATATTACTTGCAACAACGGCCCATGTCTTTTGTCTTTCATCCTTCTTAAGTTAAAGCAAACTGCTACGGCTTTTCTTGCCCAGCAAAAGTTTCCTTTCAAACTCAATTGGTAAACTATGCATATAAGGAATGAGGTTACAGTTCTGCAGGTACTTTGTCTTCGAATTTACTAAGACCATTAGAGGTTTAGGAGGTCTTTAGTATTGCGTTGTGAATGTGATTATGTAATATGTAATATCGTAGTAAATCAGCTGCAAAAGATGGCGTTTAGATGTGCTTCTGCTTGAATGATCATTGTTGCTGGAACTACTCCTAAACTGATTATTTGACCCATAAAAGACTGATAAACAGTATTTAGGTAGGCACATTTAAGATGCAAGTACAAACAACCCCTTGTACTAGAAAGTTGAATAATCTTATTTCATTCTCATAGAAGATTCAAACTCTTTTATTTGAGTTTAAGAAATTTAAAAAGTTATGCAAAGCTCATACATAGTAGAAGTTTATGGACTAGCAAACCATCAAAAACCATACGATATAATTTTAACTCATCTTGGACTACTTTGCCTGGCAAAGAAAAATGCTCATGGCTTTAAGAAGCATTTTCAGAGCTTTAAACTTAGACAAATGCCTTTCTTCCATTTCTAGAAACATAAAAGACTACAAGTATGATTTAATCATGACTGATGAATCGATACGGAGTCTTCCTTTTCGGAAATTACTTCTTAGACTTGTTCTTCTTGCTCTTTTTCTTTCTTCCCAGTACACCTCCCTCTTTCTGCAGAGTTATCAAGTGACACCCTCTTCTTTTGTCAGGATTTCCTCCATATCTCTCTCCTCCTACACAAGAACTTTCCAAATTAAAAAAAGGGTAATTAGTTAACAAATTCTAACCAGGTAAAACATGGAATATATATAGATAACTTAAGTTGTACCTTAAACACGTTCTTATATGCGTACACTTTGTTTTCTTCCTTTTAGGCTCACCATCTTCGTGCAAAAAAAACTTCTCATTGTCTCCACCTTCCAGTCTATAAGCTTCTTCACCCTCTCTGAGTAGCTGCAATCCAAAAATTTATAAAGAAGAGCCAATGGGTAAACAAATGAGGGTTTTTCGTCTTCAGTTGGGAAGGGCGAGTCTTTGACTCAGATGTACGTGGTCTAGCGAGGGTATCCCCATGACCGTTTCTAAACCCTTTCTATGGTCACTCCCAAGATGTTTACCTATGAGGTTCGAACTTGAGATCTCTTGTGAAGACATAAAGACGCCTAACCACTTTTGGTGGTCGTTGTACAACTTTTAGAATTATACACTATGAAAAATTTACCTCTTCAGGATCCCTGCGGTATTTGCTCTTTTTCACTTCCTCGTGATTTCGCAAGTATTTGCGCTCTCGTTCAGCAACCTTTGCAAAGTATATAAAATAGCCTCAACTAACATCGATATTCAATTTACATATGATGCATACACATAAATCTATTGTCTATACTAGTATGTATCAAAAGAAAGGACCTTGAAATACCAACATAACTAGAATCTACCTTATATTCCAGTCTGGATTGTTTATACATTTCGTTTTTTCTTAATAAACCTTGCGTATTAGTAAGTATGAGTTGGAAAATTTAGTACACTTAAAGGATAAGTTTACACCTGGTAATGGGCTTGGAGGTATGGAGTATACACCCATCAGGTCAATGAACACCCTGACTCATATTATGTGGTTATGTTGTTCTGCTGCTAGTTATTATGATGGTACTGCTAGCATCATCATAGTACTGCTGAAGTAGAACAAGGTACTGCTAGCTTAATGAAGGTACTGCTAAGTATAAATGACAATGCTGCTGATGCAGTTGATTCTGCTGTTAGCATTATCTGTTCCTGCCGATAGCATTGTCATTCCTGCTGATAGCATTATCTGTTTCTGCTGATAGCTTTATTGCTGCTGATGCAAAACAACTCTGCTGCTAGTGTATCAATTCTGCTGATGGACTGATGGGCAATAGACTCTGCTGCTAGGCATCAGACTCTGCTGCTGGTTATAACCACCGACTCCTACTATTATGGAAACTATTATGGATAATTAATGGGCCGTTAATTATACATAATTCCATGGGCTAGGGTTTTGAGTAGACTCTATTATAAATAGAGATCATCACATGGCATGAACAACACGACATAAAAACCCTAAACACTAAAATACGATCGGTTCTTGCTTTGTGCCTAGAACAAGAACATCACTTGGTTTTATCCCATAGAGATATTCGTGTAACCCAGGCATAGGGTCGAATAGTTTCTATTGGAAAGTGATACCACGACTTCAAGTGAATATCCGGTACCCTTGATTGATTATCTTTACCCTGTTTGGGTGCACTACAACACACACAGAAACCAACAATCAATAGAAACTATTCCTGTGATAATCAATGGCTGCTGCTATGAGACATATAGCTGCTAACTTTTCCAAGTTGGAAAAGTTTGAAGGTGTGGATTTTCGAAGGTGGCAAAAGAAGATGAAGTTCTTGTTGACCAGCATGAACGTGGCATATGTTCTGACCACTCCAATCCCTGCTGATTATGGGGATGATGCTACGATGGAACAGATGAGAGCCAGAAGCAAGTGGGAGAACGATGACTATGTCTGCAGAGGTTTAATCCTCAATGGTATGTCTGATACTCTATTTGATATCTATCAAAACGATGAATCTTCTCAAGAACTATGGGATTCTCTGGAAGCCAAATACATGGCTGAGGATGCATCAAGTAAGAAGTTTCTTGTAAGTAATTTTAACAATTACAAAATGGTCGATTCTAGACCGGTCATGGACCAATACAATGAACTTCTTAGTATACTTGGTCGTTTTACTCAACACAAGATGAACATGGATGAGGCTATTCAAGTCTCTTGTATCATCGATAAGCTACCTCCTTCTTGGAAAGATTTCAAGCACATGCTTAAGCATAAGAAGGAGGAGTTAACTCTTACTGAATTGGGCAGTTCTTTGTGCAGGATGATGATGTGGCTTGGTGGGTTGACTCTGGAGCAACAATCCATGTGTGTAAAGATAGAAGATGGTTCAAGACCTACGAGTCAATGAATGATGGTTCTATTCTTCATATGGGAAATGAGTCAACAGCCCTGGTGCATGGAAGAGGAAGTGTTGAGTTGAAGTTTAGTTCTGGAAAGATTATTACTTTGTTGAATGTTTTACATGTTCCTGATATTAGGAAAAACTTGGTTTCTAGTGGTATTTTGAATAATTGTGGTTACAAACAAGTTATTGAATCTGATAAATTTGTTTTGTCTAAAAATGGTGTATTTATTGGATTTGGTTATTTATGTAATCATATGTTTAGACTTAATATTGTTCATGATGTGGTTGATTCTGCTTTTATATCTACATCTAGTTTATATGATTCAACCCTTTGGCATGCTAGACTTGGCCATGTACACTTTAAACGTATGCAAGATATGTCTAAAGATGGGTTAATCCCAGCATTTGACATGGACACTAAAAAGTGTAATACTTGTATGTTGAACAAGATAACTAAGAAACCATTTAAAGATGTAAAACGTGAATCTGTGATATTGGAATTAATACATAGTGATTTATGTGATTTACATGCTACTCCCTCTTTGGGGAATAAGAAATACTTTGTGACTTTTATTGATGATGCTTCTAGGTATTGTTATGTTTATTTATTGCATACTAAGGATGAAGCATTAGATAAATTTAAAGTATTTAAGTCTGAAGTTGAATTGCAACAAGAGTCCCTGATTAAGAGATTAAGGACTGATAGGGGAGGTGAGTACATGGATACTCAGTATTTCCAGTTTGTTGGTATAATCCATGAAACGAATGCCCCTTATACTCCTCAGCAAAATGAAATTTCTGAAAGGAAAAACCGAGTGCTAAAGGAGATGGTTAATTCCATGTTGTCCTACTCTGGACTGAGTCAAGGGTTCTGGGGTGAAGCTATGTTAACAGCTTGCTATTTGCTAAATAGGGTTCCTAACAAAAGGAACAAGACTACCCCTTATGAACTCTGGACTAAAAGGAAACCCAACTTGAATTATCTCAAGGTTTGGGGTTGTAGGGCAGTTGTAAGACTCCCTGATCCAAAGCATAAAACTTTGGGTGAAAGAGGCATTGAATGCATCTTTGTTGGATATGCTGAGCATTCCAAGGCTTATAGGTTCTATGTTATTGAACCTAATGAATCTGTTTCAATTAACTCTTTAATTGAATCAAGGGATGCAAATTATGATGAGAATAGATTCTCTTCAGTCCCTAGACCAAGTCAGAGGATTCCTAATGGAACCAATGATGTTGGTGTATCAGAAACCTCTGATGAGGTCCCTGATGAGGTTGTGGAACAACAACCTGAACCTGAGCTCAGAAGGAGCACAAGGGTGAGGACTCCAATGTAACACCCCCGTTTTCGATATTCGCAGCGGAAATATAAGTTGGGGAGTTACTATACACTTCACAGTCATGATAATAGAAAACGACTCGAAAATGAGACGTTTTAGATAAAATTGTTATCATTCATTTATATCAGAGTTACAATATGCAGGTCCCAGCAGGAGGTTTTCAAAATACATGTATAAAAATATATTTTTGATTTGAATGATAACATAGTCCATAGCCAATCCCGTGCCAATCCATGCTTCCGATAACCTGAGAATACATGCTAAAATGTCAACACAAAGGTTGAGTGAATTCATAAAGTTTTATAAGTGAAAATAATCCGTTTCAGTCATTCGGAAATTATGTTGGTTCCAGTTATTCAGAAATAAGCCCTTTTCAATATTTCAGAAAATAAGCTCTTTTCATATTTCGGAAAATAAGCCCTTTTTTAGTTATTCGAATGTACTTCGTTCAGTTCAGTTCAAACCATTTAAACACAAGATTAGATGAAAATAATTGCAACGCATACAATTACCATTAGGGAAAGATATATTTTATTGCGCTAAGCCTCATGAATCGCAAAACATTAACAGAACATCAACAGTCATGAACTAATGATGTATTAATTACCCCATAATTAAATGTAGGTAACTTTGCCCCCGGGTAGGAGATTGTCACATCTCTTTATTCATCTCAAATATAATGCTTTGGGTTACGTTACAGTAACACAAAGGGGTTGTCAGCCCGATAGTACTATCCACAATATTCGCGCTCACCCTAAGAGAGTCGGTGATTAGAGGTTCATGATGGGAGGACTTATATTTCAGGTTAACTTAGCGTAAGGCAATAAAATAAGGATAACGTTGGGAAATTACTTGTGTTTAATATGGGAAAAAGTCCTTTAGTGATTCATAATTCTTGTAAATGCAAACAGCGTTTACCAATCTTGCCAATTTAATTCATATCATATGAAAATAAGGGCTATGGAATTTATATCAATATATGAAAACTTAGAATTGCTTGTGAAAGTAAAACAGATAATTGAGCATGTATCTCCCCCAAAAGTAATTTAAAACAAGTGAAAGAAGGGGTTACGAACTCACGATAATCCATATAAAAGTTTAGAGTATAAAAATAGTTAAGCATGTATCTCCCCCAAAAGTAATTTAAAACGAGTGAAAGAAGGGGTTATGAACTCACCTGATTAGTCTGGATGGAAAACAAATGAAAGAAAGTTGATAAACGTCTCCGGACAATGTAACCTGGGTTGTTATGCCAATATTTAGTAATAATTTCTAATGTTTATTTCGTTTTTGTTGTTTGGTTGATGGTTAAATATTTTAATTGAGCCAATATGTAGTTTCAAAAGTAAGATTTTATCTTATCTTTTATCTGTAAGTTTTGTGTTCGGTTTGTTATGTTAATATTGAGTTGGGAAAACAAAATAGAAAGGATGAAAATGTTGATTAGGAAAAGTTACGTTTTAATCCCTAAGGTTTGGTTAAATGACAGTTTACACCCTGGACTTTTGGAAAGAGACAGTTCCTACCCTCAAGTTTTCAAAAATAGACAGTTTTACCCTCTTAGGGATTCCCCGATTACAAAACAGGTCCAAAACAGAAAATCTATAGAGTTTTGACAGAAATGGTCCTTGTGTTTAATACCCGATCACACTCGACATCCTTTATACCAAAAACATTATGTATCTCGTGTTTTACCTCGAAGTCTTTTACGACTCCATTCCAAAAATGTTTAAAAGTATTTTTGTAACGTATCATAGGCTGGTTCGAACTCACGACTTTAAAAATAAAAACAGAAAGTCGTGATCTAAGTTTCTTGACACAGAAAAATACCACAACTTCACATGCTTCGTTCTCCTTCGTTTCTCAACGAAAAACGTTGATTCTTTTTCTTATGTATAGCTCTTTTAGTGTACTCTAACTATGTAGAAAACTAGAATTTATAAGACTCGTTTACTAGATGATTTTAGGGACGAAAGCAGCAGATACACTGCTGAGTCGACAGGAATGAAAAAGAAAGAAAAATATGTTTTTCTTGAAATCCGATTTTTAGACCCATGGTTTTTATGTTATGATTAGTTAATATAATATGTTTAAGGAGTTCTTAAACCATTCTTATGATCCTAGGCTTGTTAGAATTTAAATTCGAAATTATTTTTATATACTAGCTCGATAAGAACAAAATGAACAAAAAGATGTTTTTACTAATTCTGGGTTAATACCACTTTTAAGACATGTTCTAGGACATATTTAGACTCAAAATAAGTATAGAAAAGTAAATGAAAAGGGTTATAGGTATACCTTTCTTGTTTGGTCGATTAGGGCAAGATTTTGGTGTATGGTTCGATTTGAGCTCTCCTACGGTTCTAGCTTCATCCTACTGCCTTCTTAGGGTTATTTGAACTTAAATTGGACTAAGGGAATCAATGGAGTAAGGGTGAGAGGCTGTTTGTAGTGGTTCGATGGGTTAGTGTGGTTTTTAGGGTTTTCTAGTGACTTCTATTTATAGGAAGGGCAATTAGGGTTTCCTGAGTGTTCATGGCTGTTCTAGTGAGTGAAGATGATGATGTGGGTGGCTATGGTGGCGCCACAAGGAGGGGGAAGAGTTTAGGTGATGTGTAAGTATACTAATCATACACATATTTCATTTTCTAGAAGGAGGCTATGTGTCTTCCTTCTTCTCCATACATAGGGCTTCCTTAAGGATTAAGACTCATAGGTACTAGTTAGATTATGGTTAGATTTGGATTAGAAAGTGTAACTAGGTAGCTAGGGTTTCGAATTATGCATAGGGCAGTTGTACCTAGGGCTTTGTTGACTTGTAAACTAAGGTTTAGGGTAGAATTAGGGTTCCTAGGTTTAAGACTTAGTTAGAAATGATTTTTGGTTCCATATGACTTGATTTAATCTCTATCGATTTCTATTTATTTAAGAAAAATGATTTTTGTGCTTTAGCAAGTTGTACTTTAGGCTTATAAGACTTGTACTAATGTAAGAAAAATAAGAAAAATATAATTTTAATTATTTCTTAATTTTCTATAATTTTTATGTAATTTTTTATCATACTTTAAATGCAAATAAATGAGCTTTTATGTTTTTGTGCATTAGGCCCTTTTACTCTGAGATAAAAGACTTGTAAAAATATTTAAGAAGTTTAGAAAATATAATCTGTAAAAGTTATGCATGAATGGTTTGTACTTTATGCTTGAAAATAAATATAAAAGGGATTTTTATAAGGTTTTTGTAAATAAATGGTTTTGTGCATAAAAGACTTGTACTCTAGCTTAAATAACTTGTAAACTTAATATTTTGTAAAAATATATATAGAAATAAATTAGGGTTTGTGAAATGTATGCATATAATAACACTTATGTGAAATTAGGGTTTTACCGGGAATAAAATAGAATTAGGGTTTCTGGTGCTTTAGGAACTTGTACCTTAACTTAGATATGTTGTATTTTTATGTTATGAGGTTTAGTTGTTCATATTTGGTGTTGTGGTAAATTTTAGGGTTTCATAGAAATTCTATTCAGATAATGAATGTTTTGTTAAAGATTTTATCGTAAAGTGGTAAATGGTATTTTGTAATATTTTATATCATGATGTTTATAAAATAAATATTAGATTTGTTAGGCAGGTCTTGTGGGAGCACGTTTATCAATGATGTGATCTACGTCACATAAGATGAGAGATACATTTAAAAAAAAAAAAAAAAAAAATTTACCCGTGGAAAAAGGATAATAATTCTGTAAAGTAAATAGGAAATTTTACGAGTGGTTACAGTATCCCCCTGTTGAAGGGAATCTCGTCCCGAGATTCGGCCTGTGTTGGTTGGAAAGTTGGGAAAAATGATGCATATGGATGACTAGGTTCAGATTTCTAACCTTTTTCGATAGGGAATGCGAAAAAGGAAAATCGTACAACGATTTAGGATGAGAGTTTGATATGCTTAAAATGCCTCAAGTTAAAAATAATATTACTTAAAATATTATTTCATTCTTAGGCCTGATTTCCGATGATGTCATTTTGTTGATAATCCTTGGTTCTCCGTTTAATACCTAAGGATCGAGGTTTAGTCAGTTTTATCTCTACTGGATGAACTAAATTTGAATGTTTTGCCACCTAATGCGTCACTATGCAACGGTCAGATTTTATAGTGGGTGAAAAGTGATTTTAACGTTCGAATAATCGGTCGAATAAAGGGTAGAATTTCTCCTATAAATACCTCATTTCTAATCCTCATTTTTCATCACAAAATTTCCTTTCTAGAAACCTCAAATATGCCGCACCTTGTTACCTACCTAGCGATTGTTTTCGTTATTGCGATTATTTCCTACATGGTGTGTAGTCCAGATGAAAATTTCGAAGCCTTTGGTATAATCCTATGTTTCGTTGTTCCACTTACTATTGTAGCCTTTATCGTGGATCAAACATGGGGAAAGTAAGTCTTGCGCTAGAGTTACTAGGATGGTCTTAGTTTGTGTTTTCTAGGTAATCCTCCATGTAATAAAGCTTATGTAATCCTTGTAATATTAGCACTTTAGTTGCTAATCATGTTTCTATGTATTATCTTCCAAGTGTTTGAATAAAATCTTAGGGTTTTTCTATCCATAATGTTGTCGAATTCTTATCTTAAAGATGATGTGTAGTAGTTGTAGACTTTTGTTGTATGAAATCAAAATAATGATTTATGAACAATTTGTTTTGTTTCAATACTTTGCTTTTGAATGAAAATTACTAGTAGAAAATCTGAAAATATAATTGTTCCAATTCATCACATGATTCTTCCAAAATTATACATAGTTGATCAGGTTATGTATAATTAAGGACCAAATGATGTAATGTTTTGTACAGTCACTGTGGTATTTATTCAAAAAGTTTTAGATGGCGTTCAACGCTTTATTTTTGAAAGATAGCTTCATAAATAATTTTCAAAATAATAGGAAAAATTCCAGTCTACACTACAGTGATGGGTTAAGGTTTCCTAAAGTATTAATGGGATAACCTCAAAATAAATCTTAGAGTTCGTCTAAGGTTTCACTAGGCAATGTTTATAAATAGGGTATGGGGAAATAGAATAAATGTGAAAGCTAAACGCAGATTTGGAAATATGAAAGAATTATCGCGAGATAGAGATTTCATAGAGTAGAAAGATAATTTATTTAGATTACGTTCATCGTAGCTAAGGAGTATCTGAAAGGAAAATTACAACTTAGAGGGTTCTAAACCTCAATTTATTCATTACTTCCGAGATATCAAACTTAAAAGTCATACTAGGTCATAGCTATGATTTCTTAACGAGTTCTAGTTTTCTTCCGAATCAGTCTTAGTCTTCCAGTTGGGATTGAAGTTCGGGCATCGATTCCTATAATGTCCTTTTTCGTTACATCCAAAACAAGTCACGGTTCGTAGTTTTGTTCTTATTGGCTTACAGTTTCCGGTCTGATGTCCTATTTCCTTGCATCTTCCACACTTGACAAAACAATTTCCAATATGATGTAACTCACATTGTTGACATAGAGGTTGTTTTCCACGATAAACAGCTTCATGAGCAGGATGCTTGTGATGGCAGGCGGGGTAGTGAGTAGGGATGGTGGTTTCTATTTCACTATGTTTTCGCTTTTGGTTATTTCGTTCAATTCTCTTCTCTCCTGTTGCCATCTCATTGCTTCCCAAACGAGCTGTCGTAGTCACCTCGAGCACCGCTGTAATGAGGTTGATCACCAACTTCTGAATAACCTCGGGAGTCATTGGTGTAGTATTTTCCATTCTAACGTTCTTCCCGGTATGTCTGGTTAAATATCGTAGATGAATGATTAATCGCTAAGGAATTAACTACTTCTCTTAGATTTCAGCAACTTTCTCTTCATTCATCAAGGTTCTCTTCCGAAATTTTATCTTATGGGGTTCTATGGTTATGGTACGTCTGGCTGAGAATAGCGTAATATTAATAACTTGATCAATTGTTTTTACCAAAAACAATTAACACAAGATCCTTTATTAATATTGCATGAAGTAGGTTTAGGGTTTCCTATCATTATCATAAGGGTAAATCCTCAAATTTCTCTGTTGCTTAATGGGCTCTATGTTTAGTTAACTAGGTAAGTGACACTTATTGGGCTCTAGGTATAGTTTATACGAAACCATTTGTCTATTAAACAAATGATAGGGTTTTATGGAAAGTCATTACATAAATGCACAGCATTATTGTAAGACATGATGGAAAAGAATTTATTCTCAACAATAATATATACAACAAAAGATATTTGTCATACATTTATTGATTGATTACAAACTCTGAAGATTTCAGATTTATTGGAAAATACAGGAAATACCTAACCAAATACTATTTGGTACAGTAAACACAACGTTGTTACACATGAGTTTGAGATCAGCCACGTTCTTGACGTAAAAGCTTAATTTCATTCTCAAGTTGTAGTTGTGAAATTTCCATTTCCAAGAAACGCTCCTGAAATTCCGTATTCACCTTTATCTGACTGTCCAGCATAGATTCCAGAGTGAAAATCTTCTGACCCTGGCAGATTGCCGTCTCTCTGGCCGCCCATAGGGTTCTTTCAATCTCTGCTACTCTGCCACGTAGTTGACTATTTTCCCTTCTCGCATGACGAATCCTATAATCTAGGCTTTTATACTTATGTTCGTGCGTATTCTTCATTCGTTCAACGCTTGCTTCCAAGTCAAACACCGTTCTCCTTTCGTCATTCGTTCTTCTAAATAGGGTGTCGAAATTATGGTCGTACCATTCGAAACGTAAATGTGGTAACTCCTCCAAATGTTTAGCGTGATTGTCGAGAATACTGGCGTGTTCATAAAGAAGAGTCCACATGGGATCTTTAGGTTCAGGGGAATTAGGCGTAGATATAGCATCTGGGAAATTTAGTATCGGGGTTTCGGGAGTATTAGGTTCTAGAGGATTCGATTCATCATCTTTCTGAATTGTTTCTTGGTGGGAGTTTTGTCCAACATCAAATGTTGTTGGGCAACCAATAAACTTTTCATCAGATGGGGATTTCCTAAGTGGGTCGGTAGGTGGTGTACTTATAGTACGGAGATCTGTTTCGTTAAATTCGGGAGTTTCGGGGAACATGATACTGTAGTAACCCGTAAAAATAAAATAAGCAATTCTTGTTGGTCCCTTTACACGATTAGAGTTAACTAGAAAGTTAATCTATTTCGTGTTATGACTAATACAATGTTTAGGATTAATTCTAACAGTTATAAAACGCATGTATAAAAACAACAATATTTTTCAACGTTTAAATTCTTATTAGAAATAATTCCAAGAATCTATACCCAAGTGTTTTGCGGAACAAACACTTGGGATTGAATAGACAAGGGTATGGGGTGTCTCCTATCGAAACTCAAGTTTTGCTTGAGTGGTAACAATATACCCACTGAGCTATCTCAGTGAGTTGTATACTCTTTGTAGGAGAGAAGTTCCTTTGTAAAAGTTCAAGAATTTAATTATACAAAGCACACTCAACTTCTCTCACATCTGCTCTATTTATACACAAGTAATCTAAGTATAAGTGATTAAATATAATACAAGTTGTTGAGGTTGCGTGTCTGACAATTACAAATAGTAATTGTCATTTCCAAGAACCAATAGGAAAGGGTTAATAAGACTTTGGGAGTTGTTGGCTGACACTCCATGACTTTTAGCCGCAATAGGGAAGGTTGAATCTGACAAGAGAAGAGTGTTGGGCTTACACTAATATCTTCTCAGATCTTTTCCCTATTGTTCCCGCCTTTTCTTCAGGCGTTGGTTCCTCAGTCATTCAATCACTTTGTTGGTTGAGGAGACTGGGGTTCAGTGAGTTCTTGTCCAACACTCACTGAAACCATCATCTTCTTCTTTGGCTTAAGTCCTACTCAGGGAGTGCCGCCTTCCTGAGTAGTGAATCCTTCTTCTTGAATTCGCCTTAAGCATCCTGAAGATGACTCACTGAGAGGCTATTCTCTCAGTGACTTGAATTGTTCTCGGTTTAAGTTAACACTTAGTTAATTTGTGTCCAAATCATGTTTGAAGCATTCTTGGGTTCTACATGACCCAACAATCTCCCCCTATTTGGATATAAATTATTCCTAAGTGTTTTGATCAGATATGAGTGAGCTAACGACTTCTACTCATACTGAATGTACTAGAATGTAAATAAGGACACTGAAATAATAAAAACATCATCTTATTAATATCATTTACAAGTCCTAACAAAACTAAGTACAAAAGGGATAGTGGTGGGTATTCAGGTAGGTCATCAGTTCAACTTGATTCCAAGTGCTTCAAGCTTGGGCTTCTTTGACTGCAGCTCATGTTGGTCAGGATGTTCATTGATTTTTCTTTTCAAGTCTTGACAAAACCTCACATTCTCAGGACTCTTGAGTGGAGAGGCCATCATTAGAAAGCCAAGCATTGCTTTAATTCCTGACAAATCTATATCACTCCACCTCTGGAAGGCTTTGTCGCCAAACTCATCAATGAAGAACAAACCTTTTTCAGGCTGTTCAATGACCATATTGTTCCTGAAAGGAACACCTTCAGGGAGAGCCCTATTGCAGTCAAGACCAGGGATCTTGATCTCAGGCTCAGTTTCTATCTTCTTTCTTTTCCTTGAAGAAGACTGAGAGGAAGCAGGTTGTGCAGATTCAGGAAGAAGAGATCGAATGCCAAGTTCCTGAGGTGCTGCTGCCAATCTTTCATACCTCAGACTCAAAGACTTCATCAGATTAGGGACCACAACGTTTGATTTCTTTGCTATTAATGGACCCAACTCGTCCAATTCAGTGATCCCGAAGTCAGCGAATCTGAAAGGTTTATGAACATCAAAGTTTCTCTTGTCAGCACCTCTGTAGACAGTAACAACGGCAGGATTGGTGTTTCTTTGAATATGAACATCAGTGATTGGTTCTGGCTTCAACCTTTCAGTCATATACCACTGATATTTCTTAATCCTATTCTGCCTGATCTCTTCAGCCCGTTTTTTCTTTTCCTCCCTTTTCTGCCTGAGTGTAGTCATCTCCTCAGACTGAGCTTTCACAAAGGTCATACCACCTTCTCTACCTGAGAGATCCTTAGCCTCAAGACCAATTTTCTCAGCCTCTTCATGAACAACCTTGATTAAGGCAGACTTGCTTGCCTTCTCCTCCTCCTTTAACTTCTTCCTTGCTTCCTCTTCCTGAAGATAAGCACTGAGTTCATCAGCTGAGAAGTGGTGAAGAACTCCATCAATTTCATATGGGATCCTGAGTGGTGATTCAGGATCCTTTGCAACCGTGATAGGTGCTGGTTGAGGCTCAGGTTCAGTGAGGATGCCTTTGCCTTTATCTTGACGGGAGGAAGAAGTTTCAGGAATCTCCCCCTCAGTGTGAGAAGGAGGTTGTTGGCTTGAGACTCCAGTGTCTTTCTCCCCCTCAACTGTTGCTTGAGCCATGGTGAGAGCAAGAGTTGGAGTCACTGGAGCAGTAGGACCTTTGAAGGCCTGATAGATCTCAGTCATCATTGATTGGATGTCCGAGGTGTCTTTCTGAAGACTTGAGATCTGATCTGCCAGAGAAGCCTGAGAAGCTTCGATGCCTGACATCCTTGACCCAAGAGACCATGCCAAGGATGTTGAAGATTGTGCCCAAGTACCAAGATGTTTTTCCTGAAGACCCATGGTAGTCCTGATTGAGTCCATTGAAGAAGTAAGACCCTGAAGCTTAGAATCCTTCAGTAAACTGAGAAGCTCACTGATTTCACCTGATTGCTTCTGATAAGTCTCAGCAGCCTGAAGGATCGTCTTGGTGAGTACGGGGTCATCCTTGACAGCTTTCTGAATAGTTCCAAGGCTTTTGGTAATGCCTTCAAGAGTAAGATTGAACTTCTGGAAATGAAGATCAATAGCTGTCAGGGAGTGGTTGGTACCTGATTGGATTTCGATCACATCATCATGAAAACTTTCAACATCTGCCTTCAGGTTGGCATAGTGAACAGCTGCTTCAGTGTGATGATCAAACATCTCTTCAGTGAGACCAGTGAAAAGAGCTCTGTTGGTCTTCAGTAGGAATTTGACCAATGTTCTTTCAGTGAGGGGAAGAGAGTTATCATACTTTTGGAGGATGTCCCCAGTATCAGAAGAATCAGGAGACTGAGAACCTGACTTTTCACTTTGGATTGGAGATGACTGATGTGAATGTTCAGGTTGTTCAGGTTGTACATCAGTTTCCATATCCTCACCTGCCTCAAAAATTTCTTCTTCACTCTCTTCCCTGAGCTCTTCATCAGACTCCATAAGAGCCTGAAAGTCCCCCATGGACTCGATACCCAAAAAATCAACCGGCTCCTCTTTATAAAAAGATTTGCCTTCGGTTTGGTCAGGTCCTGACCCCGTTGTCATAATAACTGAGTGGGTTTTCTCAGCCTGACTAGCCATAATAACTGGGGTAACACCAGCCTGGCTTTTGGGGGCAGTTCCTGAAAGACTGGATCCGCCTGAGGGGTTGATGGGTTCCATATCAGCGGGTTGTTTCTTTCCCTCTGAGTCTTTGTCCCCCTTAGCACCTTCAACTACTGATGGGTGCTTTCCAGTAGTATCACTAGGTACTGATTGTGAAAATTTGTGGACCCCCTTCCCATCAGGATTGTGCTGTCCTTCAGGGGATTTAGGATCCTTTTCTCCCTGAGATCCTGAGGGTGATTGCTCAGGAACGTTAGCGGGATGTGAGGGGGTGTGGGTCCTCTTCCCAGTAGGGTGGTGCTGCCCTACCGAGGATTCAGGACCCTTTCCTCCCTTGGGTACTGATTGTGATTTATCAGTACCTTCATCGGGATGTGAGGGGGGAATGCTTCCTGATCCCTCTGACTTGTTTATGTCAGTTGGACCATGTGGAATGGGAGTGCCCGAGGTCACTGAGGATGATTGCTCAGTGACTTCCGTTGGCCTTTGTTTTGAGGTCAAGAGGGTCTCAGAAATGGGTGTCTCAGAGGTCTCGGCCTTTTTCAACCTCTTTTTGAGGTTGAGTTGGTTTTGAGGATCAGTCTCAGTGGCGAGTGGCTTGGGTCTAACCACCTGGCTGGACTGACCCTTCTTTGTCTTCTTCACCTTTTTGGTCGGTGAAGGAACTGGAGAGATAGCGTCATTACCCTGAATGACTGATTGCATGTATTCAGTCAGGGCAATATGTGTAACCTCACTGATGCTACTAGTGAAGTTTGACTTGTGCAGTACCTCAGGCTTCGTACCTTCTGCATCACTCCTCACATAGTCAGAACCGAGTAGGTCCTGAAGCACACAGGAAACAAATCTAGGATAGGACATGTGCCTTTGTCTATGTTTTCCTGAGAGCTTAGCAACGAGGTCTCGGAAGATTATTCCTCCGATGTCTATTTTTGTACCCTCAAGGAGACTGAACAACATCAATTGTTGTGATGAGTTCAACTGTTCTGTAGAGGATTTATTTCCACCCAGGACTTGAATGACAAAAGTCATCAGTATCCTCCAAATAGGGTGGAACCATGTTTTGACTACTGGAGCCTTTTCCAGTAAGCCTCCCACAGACATTTTTGGACGTCTGGGGTCATGGGGTGCAAGATAGATCAGTTCATTCTTTATGTCCTGATCAGTAGGGTTGGGAGAAAAGGCTTCAGCAAAGTCAAGGCATGTGGCTTTGATGAATGCTGAGTAGTCAAAGGAGAGGGTTCTACTCCCATTCATCACCGTGAAGGTGATGATTGACTCTTTGGTGTCTTTGGGGCTGGTTGTCACAGCCGTACACCAGAATTCCCTCAAATAGTCATGGTAGATGACTGAGGGAGTGTGGGTGAAAGCCTTTGCAAGAAAACAATTACGAAGATATTTCATAACGTTCTTGTAGGCTGGGTAGATTTGTGGATATGAGAAATTTCCCACCACATTATTTTTGGTTAGGTCTACACCCTCCATTGTGAAATCCACATTGGGGGCATATTTCACAGCTTTAGAAGAAGCCATTTGTGGGTAAGTCTGGGTTTGACTAAGGTTAAAGGGGTTCTAAAGCTTAAGAATGCACACACAATTTGTTTTTGAGAATAAAAAATGGCAGAGTTTTGCTTAAAATTCTATAAAAACATGTGTATGTATTCTTCTGGTTGGGGTATTTATAGGAAAGAGGAGATGGGGGTGTTTTGGTCATTTGAGCAAATCTTAATTTATTCAAAAAGAATTATTTGGAAATTGTTTTGAATAATAAGTTTTGGGATCCGCATTTAATGCCAATACTCCACTTTCCTGGTTTGGCGCAACAGTCGAGGTGAACAGTTGAGCAGTTCTGCAAAAGTGCAACTTGCAGAGATGAGTCATCACATATTTGAAATGTGATTGGAGAGGCATTTAATGCCAAGTGGGAATGTGGTGGCCCAGAGGTGGAAGCCAGAAAGGCAAAAAGAACAATTATTCTTGAATTAAATATGTGTTCAGTTACCAACCTCGGACATTTACTAACTAGATACTTAGAGCATTTAAGTCAGTATTTAATGTCCTTTTCAGGGCCCTGAATGACTCTTCAGGGACTTGGGATTAGTCACTGATGATTCAGGAATATGGATGGATTCCTGAGAGGCAAGGATTCAGAAACTTGGGTTTAGTTTCTGACCCATCAAGATTTCAGGAACTTGGGTTTAGTTCCTGAGGTGATGGATTTAGTGAAATAATTCACTGATGAACACATTGAGTCAGGGACCTGAGATTTCAAGAATTTACACTTTAGTTGGAAATAAAAATTAGTCAGTGGACTGATTTTCTATATCCAACATTCCTAATTCAGCTTTCAGTCTTGTGAAAGTTGGTTCATCCAAAGGTTTGGTGAAGATATCAGCTAACTGATATTCAGTAGGAATGAAGTGTAATTCAATGTCACCATTTATGACATGGTCCCTGATGAAGTGATATCTGATATCAATGTGTTTTGTTCTCTGATGAAGAACAGGGTTGTTAGAGATTGCAATTGCACTTGTGTTATCACAAAAGATGGGTACCATCTTGTACTGAATTCCATAGTCACTGAGTTGACTTTTCATCCAGAGTACATTTGCACAACAACTAGCTGCAGCAACATATTCAGCCTCAGCTGAGGATAAGGCAACTGATTGTTGCTTCTTAGCACTCCAACAGACTAATTTCCCACCAAGAATTTGGCAAGAGCCTGAGGTGCTTTTTCTATCCATGTTGCATCCAGCATAGTCAGAGTCTGAGTATCCTTTGAGATCAAGTCCTGAGCACTTTGGATAGTATAATCCAAGGTTAGGAGTGCCCTTCAGGTACCTGAATATCCTTTTCACAGCAGTGACATGAGATTCTCTTGGGTCAGATTGATATCTGGCACATAGACATACTGAGAATTGGATATCAGGCCTTGATGCAAGTAGATACATCAGTGATCCTATCATTCCTCTAAAGAGAGTTTGATTTACTGGTTTACCAGTTAGATCAGGACCTAGGTTGTTTGGGGGAGCCATGGGAGTTTTGACTGAGGCACAGTCACTGAGATCATACTTCTTCAGTAGATTCTTTACATACTTCTCTTGACTGATAGTGGTTCCTCTATCAGTCTGCTTGATCTGAAGACCAAGAAAGTATGTCAGTTCTCCCATCATGCTCATTTCAAACTTCTTCGCCATTAGTTTTTCAAATTGTTTGCAAAGTTTGAAACTTGTTGAGCCAAAGATGATGTCATCAACATACACTTGTACTAGTATGACATCATTATTTGTCTTATAGATAAACAATGTGTTGTCTATCTTGCCTCTGACAAATTTGTTTTGGATTAAGAAGGCTGAGAGAGTCTCATACCATGCCCTGGGAGCTTGCTTCAGTCCATAAAGAGCTTTGTTAAGCTTATAGACATGATCAGGAGACTCATGACTTTCAAATCCAGGAGGTTGCTCAACATAAACTTTTTCTTTCAGTGAGCCATTTAAGAATGCACTTTTAACATCCATTTGGTACACTTTGAAGTTCATGTATGTAGCAAAAGCAAGGAAGATCCTGATGGCTTCCATCCTTGCTACTGGTGCAAATGTTTCTTCATAGTCAATGCCTTCTTGTTGATTATAGCCTTTGGCTACAAGTCTGGCTTTATTTTTAATGACTATGCCATTTTCATCAGTTTTGTTTTTGAATACCCATTTCATGCCAATGACTGAGACATTCTCAGGACATTTGACCAAGGTCATTACCTTGTTTCTGTCAAATTGTTCTAGTTCATCATGCATGGCCTGAACCCAACTTGGATGTTTAAGTGCTTCTTTAACACTTTTGGGTTCAATTGTGGAGATGAAGTCCACAAATAGGCATTCATTGGATGAGGCTGCTCTTAGTTCAGCAGCCATGCTTCTTGTAAGCATGCCTTCAGAAGGCTCACCAATGATATTGACAAGTTCTATATCCTGAGATCTGGTCCAACTATCCTGAGGTCTTGGGAGTGGGTTAGAACTTGTAGAAGCCTGATGGGTATGATCAGGATTAGACACAAGATTTCTATTTCCTTGTGTGTCTAAGTGGGTTGAGTCATCACTGAGATTGTTTGGGTCCTGAGTATTTTGTTCAGACTGAAGGATATCATCAGTACTTGTATGTGTTTCAACAAACTCAGTGATGGTTGGGTTTGGTAGGTTGTGAGGGATAATGTAGTAGGAGAGGTTAGCATCATCTTGATACTGAGTAGAAGGATTGTTTTCAGACAGATATTCATCAGGAGGATATCTTGAAGAATTATCAATTCCTATCTCTTCTACTGAGGCAGTTGAGAACCTGATTGCATCAGTGCTCTCATCAAAGGTAACATGAAATGTTTCCTCAGTCTGCTGTCTCCTTGTGTTGAACACTTTGAAGGCTTTTGAGACAAGTGAGTATCCCAGGAAGTATCCATCATCAGCTTTTGCATCAAATTTCCCTAGGTGATCCTTGTGATTATGAATAAACACAGGACACCCAAAGACATGAAAGTAGCTGATGTCAGGGATTCTTCCTTTGAATAACTCATATGGGGTTTTCCCATGTCTCTTGACAATTATGGATCTGTTTTGTGTATAACAGGCAGTTTTGACTGCATCAGTCCAAAAATGGTTGAGAGGACTGATCCACATAGCATTGTCCTAGCAGCTTCAATGAGTGTTCTGTTTTTCCTTTCAGCAACACCATTTTGTTCAGGTGTGTATGGAGAGGAAAAGTTTTGGGAAATACCTTTCTCATCACAGAAACATTCAAGTTCATTATTTTTGAACTCAGTCCCATTGTCAGTTCTAATTTGCTTGACCTTAATGTCATTTTGATTTTCAATGTTCCTGACAAAGGACATGATTGTTTCAGCTGCCTGACTCTTTTTGATCAGGAAGAATACCCAAGTGTATCTTGAGTATTCATCCACTATGACCAGAGTGTACTTCTCATGGTTAATAGACCTTGGACTGACAGGTCCAAATAGATCCATATGGAGAAGATGTAGGCAGTTCCTGATGGAAAAGTTGGTTTTGGTTTTAAAGGATGCTCTGTGATGTTTACCTTTTTCACAAGCTGAGCATGGTTTATCCTTAGAAAACACAAGTGATGGTAAGCCAAGGACCTTGTTTTGTTTTACAAGATTGTTAATGTTCTTGAAGTTCAGGTGGGTTAGTCTCTTATGCCAAAGCCAGTTGAGTGTATCAGTGGCCTTAGCAAAGAGACATGTTCCATCCTGAGTTAGACTTGACATGTCTAATACATAAACATCTTGTCTTCTTGGTGCAATGAGGACAATTTCTCTATTTGCATTGAAGATGGTTCCTTGCTTATCATCAAACTGAACTATGTACTTAGCATCACATAGTTGACTGACACTGATCAGATTATACTTAAGACTATTTACATATGCTATCCTAGTAAAGACAATACCATTGCAGTTAACTGAACCATAACCTTCAGTGAGACATGATGAATTATCAGCAAATATCACTTTGGGTCCTGGTTCTTCCACATATTTGTGCAGACACTCCTTAACACCAGTCATGCTCCTTGAACATCCACTATCTAGATGCCAAATAGGATCCCTAGCATGTTTCTGCACAAATAGTAAACTAGGTCAGTTCTTTCTAGGACTCCATTTCATGGAGGGTTTGGTATTGTAGGTCTTTATGAAAGTATTAATTGATTCATGGTCAGAGGTTGAGTGGACTGAGCTACCACATGTTTTGCATTTGGTTGTAGGGGCAGCCTCAGTAGTCTGAGAGGATTGTTTCATTCCTCTTCTTGACTGAATGACCTTCTCTTTTCCTGAGGATTTCTGAGTGGAACTTCCACTAGATTCACAATGTTTGTCATATTGACAGTCCTCAGGGTGGTGGTCATTGAATCCACACAAAGGGCAGGGAGGAAAAGGCTTGGCCTTTTGCTTCTGTTTCTGCTTAGAATCAGAAGGGTAGTTCAGGCACTGAGCCTTGAGTCCTGAAAAGTTTGACATGACTGAGCATTGTTTATGATCAGGGTCCTGTGATCTTCCTTTTTGCAAATCATGCAATAAAGGACTCTATAACAATCATCAGTGAGATGATTTGTATAGTTGCATAGCTCACACCTTTTCAGGGGTTTTGTGGGTTTGGATTTGGTCTTTGAGGAAGTAGGTTTTTGTTCCTTCTTGGATTGAGAAGATTTCTCAGAAGATGTAATCTTCTCTCCTAGCTTCCTGACCATTTCAGCCAACTGATCAAATTTTGAGTCAGGGCTTTGGGTTGTTACTTCAGAAGGGACTGAAGTTGATGAGTCATCAGTATTTACTGAGACATCAAGGTTTGCTCTCTTCAGGATGGTTGTTCCCTTTCCAGATCTCTCCTTTGGAGAGTGTGGTGAGAAGACCATAGGTGGGAGGCCTAAGTTAGGTGTAGCACCCTGAAGGGTATTCAGTGGAGGAAGTGGAGGGTATGATTCTGATTCAGACTCATTCAAGGACTCAGTGAGTGGTTCAGTGAGTTCAAGCTTACTGAGTTTTTCAGTGAGTCCAAGCATATTTTTCAAAGCCTGACTTTCAGGAAGCAAGATCTTTCCAGTCTCAAAGTTTGGTAACTTACTGACTGGGTTGTCCCTGACAATCCAGTCATTTGACTTGGGAAGTAATTCTTGCTCAAAAGATATGCCAGCTGGAACAAAGTTCATTTCATTTTGACACACAGTTGGATCAACCATAAGAGGGTCAATACCAAGGGTTTTCTGAGGGATTAATCCCACAGTGTCAAAAACCTTAGGGTTCTTCTTGGTCCAGCTTTGAATAATGGCCTTTTCTTTGTTAAGTTCAGTTTGAAGGACTTGGTTTTGTTTCAAAATCTCAGTGTTCTGAATTTGTAGAGTTATTGTTTCTAGTTTGGCTTGCTTAAGTACAAGCAGTTCATCTCTACATTTGTTCAATTCTGACACAATATTGTTATATTTTGAAAGCAAGTTAAGCCTTTGTTCTTCAACAAACTTTAAATCAACACAAATATAATTCATGTAAGATTGCCAATCAGAATCATTATCCATAGAAAGTAAAGTTGTTACCTTCTTCATGGTGATGTTGACCCACTCTCCATTTCTAGCATGACCTTTTCCCACAGCCACCTGATCCTCTTCTGAAAGTGCCATCAGTGCACTAACTCTTATTTCCTCATCTGAGGAAACCTCTTCATCATCCCAATCATATGCTTCAGCTATTAAAACCTTGTTCTTTGTTTGAATAGGTTTAGATGTTTGAGGAGCCTGAGACAATATGGGGTTAGTTTCAAGAAGCGCAAGTTTAGCTTTGATATTCCTATATTTTGTTTCAAAATCCTTTTGACCCTTGTTTTGGAACTGTTGGGTGGACTGAAACATTTTAGGTTGAAACTTGCTAGTTCCTGAAAATTTGTAAGAGGGTTCTGAGATAGTTTTAGAATAACAGTCCCTAGCAAAATGACCCTTTTTACCACATTTAAAACATTCAGTGGTCTCATTTGCTTTTGATTTTGTAAAGTTGGACTGATTCCTTTTGATGAAACGTTTTGAACTAGCAAGGAGTGCCCTTTCTTGGAATTCCAAGTTTAGATCATTCAGGTATTCCTCATCAGTTCTTTCATCAATTTCTTCTTCAGAATCCTCTTGAGTATCCTGCACAACACCATTAGAATAGAAAGCAGTTGATATGGGTGTGGAGGTTAAGGCCTTTTTGGACTCAAAAGCTTTTGAGTCAGGATATCTCCTTGAGATCAAGTTGTCTTCATAGACAAACTTCCCATAAATTTCAGGGAGCTCAAGGTTCTGAATGTGGTTAGCATTCCTCAGGCCTTGTGAGAAGTTGAGCCACTTCTCAGGGAGACTGTTGACGAAGCCAACATTTGTCTCATGTTTGGTCAGTACAACACCATCATTTGATAATTCATTTATCAAAGTTTTGTATCTGGTGTAGGTCTGTGAGAGACTTTCAGAGTCTTTTGACCTGAAAGTATTATACTCAAGTTTAAGGTCCATGACCCTATTTTCCTTGGTATCTGAGGGACCCTCAAAGCTGTTTACCAAGTCATCCCAAGTTTGCTTGGCTGTAAGACAGTTGATGACTGATTCCATTATATCGTCAGGAAGACATGATATAAGGATGCTTTTCAGGCGTTGGTCTTGATTGACCACCCTCCTCTCATCAATGGTCCATTGGGCCTCAGGCTTATTAAGCCCTGTGGCAGTCTTTGGGACAAATGGGCCATCCCTGATACAGGTGATGTAGTAGGGTTCCATACCAGTAAGATAGCAAATCATACGCTTCTTCCATTTGCTAAATTTCCCGGCTTCAAGTCTGGGTGCAACAGCTGAGTAGCTGCCACCCTTTTTGTCGACTAGCTGGGGTACATTGATATCAGCCATAGTAGGATCTTGGTTTTAAAAACCTAGAGCACTCTTGGTTATTTTAAAAGATTTTATAAACCAGAGGCTCTGATACCACTTGTTGGTCCCTTTACACGATTAGAGTTAACTAGAAAGTTAATCTATTTCGTGTTATGACTAATACAATGTTTAGGATTAATTCTAACAGTTATAAAACGCATGTATAAAAACAACAATATTTTTCAACGTTTAAATTCTTATTAGAAATAATTCCAAGAATCTATACCCAAGTGTTTTGCGGAACAAACACTTGGGATTGAATAGACAAGGGTATGGGGTGTCTCCTATCGAAACTCAAGTTTTGCTTGAGTGGTAACAATATACCCACTGAGCTATCTCAGTGAGTTGTATACTCTTTGTAGGAGAGAAGTTCCTTTGTAAAAGTTCAAGACTTTAATTATACAAAGCACACTCAACTTCTCTCACATCTGCTCTATTTATACACAAGTAATCTAAGTATAAGTGATTAAATATAATACAAGTTGTTGAGGTTGCGTGTCTGACAATTACAAATAGTAATTGTCATTTCCAAGAACCAATAGGAAAGGGCTAATAAGACTTTGGGAGTTGTTGGCTGACACTCCATGACTTTTAGCCGCAATAGGGAAGGTTGAATCTGACAAGAGAAGAGTGTTGGGCTTACACTAATATCTTCTCAGATCTTTTCCCTATTGTTCCCGCCTTTTCTTCAGGCGTTGGTTCCTCAGTCATTCAATCACTTTGTTGGTTGAGGAGACTGGGGTTCAGTGAGTTCTTGTCCAACACTCACTGAAACCATCATCTTCTTCTTTGGCTTAAGTCCTACTCAGGGAGTGCCGCCTTCCTGAGTAGTGAATCCTTCTTCTTGAATTCGCCTTAAGCATCCTGAAGATGACTCACTGAGAGGCTGTTCTCTCAGTGACTTGAATTGTTCTCGGTTTAAGTTAACACTTAGTTAATTTGTGTCCAAATCATGTTTGAAGCATTCTTGGGTTCTACATGACCCAACAATTCTAATATTTGCAAATAAAGCAAATAAAATAGCTACCAGATAGGAGGATTATTAATGCCAAATAATCAAAATAAAGGAAGCTCTAAATACTGAAACATACCTGGCACGGAAGGCATAGGACTTTATGATGTAAGTTTATTTATTTTTGAAAACGTGGTTATAGTCCAATGTTTAAAAACACTTGGTTCTCTATAACCATGAGCTCTGATACCACTCTGTAACACCCCCGTTTTCGATATTCGTAGCGGAAATATAAGTTGGGGAGTTACTATACAGTTCACAGTCATGATAATAGAAAACGACTCGAAAATGAGACGTTTTAGATAAAATTGTTATCATTCATTTATATCAGAGTTACAATATGCAGGTCCCAGCAGGAGGTTTTCAAAATACATGTATAAAAATATATTTTTGATTTGAATGATAACATAGTCCATAGCCAATCCCGTGCCAATCCATGCTTCCGATAACCTGAGAATACATGCTAAAATGTCAACACAAAGGTTGAGTGAATTCATAAAGTTTTATAAGTGAAAATAATCCGTTTCAGTCATTCGGAAATTATGTTGGTTCCAGTTATTCAGAAATAAGCCCTTTTCAATATTTCAGAAAATAAGCTCTTTTCATATTTCGGAAAATAAGCCCTTTTTTAGTTATTCGAATGTACTTCGTTCAGTTCAGTTCAAACCATTTAAACACAAGATTAGATGAAAATAATTGCAACGCATACAATTACCATTAGGGAAAGATATATTTTATTGCGCTAAGCCTCATGAATCGCAAAACATTAACAGAACATCAACAGTCATGAACTAATGATGTATTAATTACCCCATAATTAAATGTAGGTAACTTTGCCCCCGGGTAGGAGATTGTCACATCTCTTTATTCATCTCAAATATAATGCTTTGGGTTACGTTACGGTAACACAAAGGGGTTGTCAGCCCGATAGTACTATCCACAATATTCGCGCTCACCCTAAGAGAGTCGGTGATTAGAGGTTCATGATGGGAGGACTTATATTTCAGGTTAACTTAGCGTAAGGCAATAAAATAAGGATAACGTTGGGAAATTACTTGTGTTTAATATGGGAAAAAGTCCTTTAGTGATTCATAATTCTTGTAAATGCAAACAGCGTTTACCAATCTTGCCAATTTAATTCATATCATATGAAAATAAGGGCTATGGAATTTATATCAATATATGAAAACTTAGAATTGCTTGTGAAAGTAAAACAGATAACTGAGCATGTATCTCCCCAAAAGTAATTTAAAACAAGTGAAAGAAAGGGTTACGAACTCACGATAATCCATATAAAAGTTTAGAGTATAAAAATAGTTAAGCATGTATCTCCCCCAAAAGTAATTTAAAACAAGTGAAAGAAGGGGTTATGAACTCACCTGATCAGTCTGGATGGAAAACAAATGAAAGAAAGTTGATAAACGTCACCGGACAATGTAACCTGGGTTGTTATGCCAATATTTAGTAATAATTTCTAATGTTTATTTCGTTTTTGTTGTTTGGTTAATGGTTAAGTATTTTAATTGAGCCAATATGTAGTTTCAA
This sequence comes from Artemisia tridentata subsp. tridentata, assembly GCA_021014915.2. Taxonomy (NCBI): domain Eukaryota; kingdom Viridiplantae; phylum Streptophyta; class Magnoliopsida; order Asterales; family Asteraceae; genus Artemisia; species Artemisia tridentata. Next base: position 296,416,075 of record CP139503.1, read on the forward strand.
AAGTAAAATTTTATCTTATCTTTTATCTGTAAGTTTTTTGTTCGGTTTGTTATGTTAATATTGAGTTGGGAAAAACAAAATAGAAAGGATGAAATTGTTGATTAGGAAAAGTTACGTTTTAATCCCTAAGGTTTGGTTAAATGACAGTTTACACCATGGACTTTTGGAAAGAGACAGTTCCTACCCTCAAGTTTTCAAAAATAGACAGTTTTACCCTCTTAGGGGTTCCCCTATTACAAAACAGGTCCAAAACAGAGAATCTATAGAGTTTTGACAGAAGTGGTCCTTGTGTTTAACACCCGATCACACTCGACATCCTTTATACCAAAAACATTTTGTATCTCGTGTTTTACCTCGAAACCTTTTACGACTCCATTTCAAAAATGTTTAAAAGTATTTTTGTAAAGTATCATAGGCTGGTTCGAACCCACGACTTCAAAAATAAAAACAGAAAGTTGTGATCTAAGTTTCTCGACACAGAAAAATACCACAACTTCACACGCTTCGTTCTCCTTCGTTTCTCAACGAAAAACGTTGATTCTTTTTCCTATGTATAGCTCTTTTAGTGTACTCTAACCATGTAGAAAACTAGAATTTATAAGACTCGTTTACTAGGTGATTTTAGGGACGAAAGCAGCAGATACACTGCTGTGTCGACAGGAATGAAAAAGAAAGAAAAATTTGTTTTTCTTGAAATCCGATTTTTAGACCCATGGTTTTTATGTTATGATTAGTTAATATAATATGTTTAAGGAGTTCTTAAACCATTCTTATGATCCTAGGCTTGTTAGAATTCAAATTCGAAATTATTTTTATATACTAGCTCGATAAGAACAAAATGAACAAAAAGATGTTTTTACTAATTCTGGGTTAATACCACTTTTAAGACATGTTCTAGGACATATTTAGACTCAAAATAAGTATAGAAAAGTAAATGAAAAGGGTCATAGGTATACCTTTCTTATTTGGTCGATTAGGGCAAGATTTTGGTGTATGGTTCGATTTGAGCTCTCCTACGGTTCTAGCTTCATCCTACTGCCTTCTTAGGGTTATTTGAACTTAAATTGGACTAAGGGAATCAGTGGAGTAAGGGTGAGAGGCTGTTTGTAGTGGTTCGATGGGTTAGTGTGGTTTTTAGGGTTTTCTAGTGACTTTTATTTATAGGAAGGGCAATTAGGGTTTCCTGAGTGTTCATGGCTGTTCTAGTGAGTGAAGATGATGATGTGGGTGGCTATGGTGGCGCCACAAGGAGGGGGAAGAGTTTAGGTGATGTGTAAGTATACTAATCATACACATATTTCATTTTCTAGAAGGAGGCTATGTATCTTCCTTCTTCTCCATACATAGGGCTTCCTTAAGGTTTAAGACTCATAGGTACTAGTTAGATTATGGTTAGATTTGGATTAGAAAGTGTAACTAGGTAGTTAGGGTTTCGAATTGTGCATAGGGCAGTTGTACCTAGGGCTTTGTTGACTTGTAAACTAAGGTTTAGGGTAGAATTAGGGTTCCTAGGTTTAAGACTTAGTTAGAAATGATTTTCGATTCCATATGACTTGATTTAATCTCTATCGATTTCTATTTATTTAAGAAAAATGATTTTTGTGCTTTAGCAAGTTGTACTTTAGGCTTATAAGACTTGTACTAATGTAAGAAAAATAAGAAAAATATAATTTTAAGAAAAATAAGAAAAATAAGCAAGTTGTACTTTAGGCTTATAAAATAAATATTAGATTTGTTAGGCAGGTCTTCTGGGAGCACGTTTATCAATGATGTGATCTACGTCACATAAGATAAGAGATACATTTAAAAAAAAAAAAAAATTTACCCGTGGAAAAAGGATAATAATTCTGTAAAGTAAATAGGAAATTTTACGAGTGGTTACATCCAAAATCATTTGGACCTGAATTTCAATTGTACTTGATTGAAGGAACTAGGGATGAGGTCTCTGACCAACACTCCTATTGCTTTAATGTTGAGGATGATCCCAAAACATTTGATGAAGCAATGAAGTTCCAAGATGTTGCTTTCTGGAAAGAAGCAATAAATGATGAGATGGACTCCATCATGGGCAACAACACTTGGGTGTTGGCTGATCTACCACCTGGTTGCAAGCCTCTAGGCTGCAAATGGATTTTCAAGAAGAAAATGAAGGTAGATGGAACTATTGAAAAGTTCAAGGCAAGGTTAGTCATTCAAGGCTTTAAACAAAAGGAAGGAATTGACTACTTTGATACTTATGCCCCTGTGGCTCGTATCAGTACCATAAGATTGCTGATTGCCTTGGCATCAATTCACAATCTGATTATTCATCAGATGGATGTGAAGACAACTTTCTTGAATGGTGAATTGGATGAGGAGGTTTATATGAACCAACCTCAGGGCTTCATCATGCCTGGCAATGAAAAGAAGGTGTGCAAACTGATTAAGTCCTTGTATGGACTGAAACAGGCACCTAAACAATGGCATCAAAAGTTTGATGAAGTGGTTTTGTCTAGTGGTTATTCACTTAACCAGTCTGACAAATGTGTATATAGCAAATTTGATGAATCTGGTAAAGGAGTCATCATTTGCCTATATGTTGATGACATGTTGATCTTTGGCACTGACCAAAATCAAGTGGACCTTACAAAGGAATTTTTGTCATCAAGATTCTCCATGAAGGATATGGGGGAGGCAGATGTTATCCTTGGTATTAGGATTAAACATGAAGGTAACAAAATTTCTATCTCTCAGTCTCATTACATTGAGAAGGTGTTGAAGAAATTTAATTACTTTGATTGTACTCCAGTGAGTACTCCTATGGATACAAGTGAGAAGCTAATGCCCAATAAAGGCAAGGCTGTATCTCAACTTGAGTATTCTAGGGTAATTGGCTGCTTGATGTATGCCATGACTTGTACTAGACCTGACATTGCATTTGCTGTGGGAAAATTGAGCAGGTATACTAGTAATCCTAGTGCTCATCATTGGCAAGCAATTCAAAGGGTACTGAAGTATTTGAAGAAAACTATGGATTATAGTCTCTCATATACTGGTTATCCTTCTGTACTAGAAGGGTATACTGATGCAAGTTGGATTAGTAACACTGAGGACAATTCGTCTACTAGTGGCTGGGTATTCCTACTTGGTGGAGGTGCAATTTCTTGGGCATCCAAGAAGCAAACTTGCATTACCAGTTCAACCATGGAATCTAAATTTGTGGCCTTAGCAGCTGCTGGTAAAGAAGCTGATTGGTTAAGAAACTTGCTTCTTGAGATTCCATTGTGGCCTAAACCTATAGCACCTATATCTATCCGGTGTGATAGTGCTGCTACATTGGCAAAGGCTTATAGCCAGATGTACAATGGGAAGTCTAGACACTTAGGTGTCAGGCATAGCATGATTCGTGAGTTTATCATGAATGGGGTGGTATCTATAGAGTTTGTTAGATCTCAACATAACTTAGCTGATCACTTGACGAAGGGTTTGGCTAGAGACTTGGTTTTAAAGTCTGCTAAAGGGATGGGTTTAAGTCCAACTTAGTCACTGAATGCAAAGACACCCAACTCCCTCCTGAGGAAACTTTGGAGTTGAGTTCAATGTGGAAAGCTGAACATTTAGTGGACTGGAGCACTGTTTTATTTACATCCCAAGGTTGTGCTCAGAACCTGCTGGAAAGGAGGATGAAGTCTTCACTTCTTAATGGTTAACTTTATTTGAAAAAGTGCTTTGCAGGGGCATGATTAAAAGATGAACCACCTGTGTAAATGTTGAAGTTTTGCCGCTTCAGGAAGCTTTGGACTTTTAGCTTTTACAACATTTATTAATTGGATATGGACACATGGCTTGTATAGTGTCAGGAGTATTTTAGTGTTTGAAAATGTATGTGTATTTTATATTCAGGTATTCAAATGGGTTGAAGGGTTCAATTCTTAGAACACCCTGATTCTCGAATATTTGAACTTGTAAGGTACTAAGATGAGAATTCAATCTTCAAGATATTTTCATTTATGCATATATTTTGTTTTGTGTTTATTTTTCATGCAAAGAAAGTGAACTAAATTTGGGGAGGATTGTTGGAAAATTTAGTACACTTGAGGGATAAGTTTACACCTGGTAATGGGCTTGGAGGTATGGAGTATACACCCATCAGGTCAATGAACACCCTGACTCATATTATGTGTTTATGTTGTTCTGCTGCTAGTTATTATGATGGTACTGCTAGCATCATCATAGTACTGCTGAAGTAGAACAAGGTACTGCTAGCTTAATGAAGGTACTGCTAAGTATAAATGACAATGCTGCTGATGCAGTTGATTCTGCTGTTAGCATTATCTGTTCCTGCCGATAGCATTGTCATTCCTGCTGATAGCATTATCTGTTTCTGCTGATAGCTTTATTGCTGCTGATGCAGAATAACTCTGCTGCTAGTGTATCAATTCTGCTGATGGACTGATGGGCAATAGACTCTGCTGCTAGGCATCAGACTCTGCTGCTGGTTATAACCACCGACTCCTACTATTATGGAAACTATTATGGATAATTAATGGGCCGTTAATTATACATAATTCTATGGGCTAGGGTTTTGAGTAGACTCTATTATAAATAGAGATCATCACATGGCATGAACAACACGACATAAAAACCCTAAACACTAAAATACGATCGGTTCTTGCTTTGTGCCTAGAACAAGAACAGGTTTTATCCCATAGAGATATTCGTGTAACCCAGGCATAGGGTCGAATAGTTTCTATTGGAAAATGATACCACGACTTCAAGTGAATATCCGGTACCCTTAATTGATTATCTTTACCCTGTTTGGGTGCACTACAACACACACAGAAACCAACCTTACGTATTAGTAAGTATGAGTTGTCTAATTCCTAAGTCTACAGACTAGCCAGTTCATCAAAAGACCTTTAATCGATATCGTCTCTTTATAAGAAAAATACAAAGTAGTGTAATTTTTTCCCTATCATATATATAGATGTTAGCTTCGTGTTCATCAAGGGTGAATGTCGGACTCTGTTCTATAACCAACTATTGATTGATGGAGTAAAACTTATTTGCAGATATTAGATTGTTATGTATGTATACCCAAATCATAAGATGGTTAAATTAGTAAGATAACTCTGGGGTGTGTATGAAAAAACAAATTACTGCTTGGTTTGTTTTGTGTGTCCTGTCCGGTTCTAGTGATAGTAAGTCCATCCCGTGAGGTCAGTCGGAAATCAATTTTAGGGATATATGCAAGTATTCTACATACCGAGTCATTATTCACATATTGTAAAACTTATATTTTACTAAAAGAAAGGACTGTGAAAATAAGAAAATTAACAAGGAAAACAAACCTCATGTCGCAGTCATTTGGCAAAAGTTCCCAAGAATGTTCAACATTATAGCTTCTCATTACCCATATGTTACGCTTGAGAGGATTGTCTTCGCCAGTATAAAATATGCATAGTTGGTTTTCCACAATCCCCAGTAAGGTCACTGAATCGAATGAATCCCACTCATATTTTGAGTCATTAGGTTGGGGGATTACTTTAAATTCCTCGCGAGATAAATCAAAAGAAAGGATTACTTTCTGTGTCTCCTCATTATTATAATCATACACAAACCAATGAAGTGCCCCATTTAATAGGATACCAGACTTGTTATACATAAACCAGTACTTGACATGTCCGAAAAGTTTCCAGCTATTTGATTTCAATGAAAAGACTTGAACAATTGCCCCTTCAAGACGTTTCTTGAATCCCATAACAACCTTGTAGTCATCTGTGGATGAATCATAGCCAAAACTCAAGGATAAGTTGCTCTTTTCAGAAATTAGGGGCGCCATTGGGAGTTCTCTCACCTGTCTCGTACAAGGGTTGTTTACCAAAATTAGAGGATCTCGAAATAAAGGAGAGATGCATACAAGGCCATTGGATGAACCAACAACCTTCCATGTATTGCGTTGATACTCATACAACCTCTCATCAGTCTTGACAGGTATTTTCCAAACTGTTGGCATAGCTATCCTTCTATGTCCAAGGTCGTCATCATTATTATCGCAAGTGTGGTTTAGATGATCTTTAACAAAATGAGAACTTGATATCAAAGAATACCATGACTTACAAACACTCTTGTAACGAATAAGATCTTTCACAGCCAATCTTAAGAGTATATCCTCGACCACATCAAACACAACCATATCTAGCTAGTTTGTACTTTAGGGTTGTCGCATGATGCTTATAAACAACTCACTATAGTACGGTTGTCATACATAGAATTTGTACTTTTTTAAGCCCAGCCCAAACACCTTTAATGTTAAACATTAGCAAAAGAGTAATGTATTACTACTTAATAGTTCATATTCATACAAAAGATTGGTGATTTTGATCATGGAAGTGCTTACATATTGGTTAAAATGAAAACAATATTAAGAAGCAGATCTAAGGATGGTAACGCCAAGAACTTTTGCTTCTTTGTGCATCAGCTCAAATATACAGATATCCCCAACTGTAATACCATTGTATTCAACAAACGTCTTCCATTCGGCATTTCCCAAATATCTTTTACCTGCAACAACAGCCCATGTTTTCTGTCTTGCATCATTCTTAAGTTGAAGCAACCAGCTACTGGTTTTCTTGCCCTTCAAAATCTTCCTTCTAAACTGAGCTGCATTCTGCATATAAAGAACAAAGTTCAAGTTCTGCATGTATTTTCACTCAATTTTCTGAAACCATAAGAGGATTAGGAGGTGTTTGGTATTGCGTTATGAATGTAATTATGTGATATTAAATAATCATAAGCAGGCAATCAGCTGCAACAAGAAAAGTTGCAAACAATAGAGTTTAGATTCGCTTCTGCTTGCAGTTATTAAACCAACTATTTAACTATTGAGTTACATATAAAATGACCATTGTTGCTGGAACTACTCCTAAACCGATTATTTGACACCGAAAAATCAGATAAACAGTATTAAGGTAATCACCTTCAAGATGCAAATCCAAACACCCCCTAAGACTAAAAAGTTGGATAATTTTTGTTGGTTTATATAAATATCCGATGTGAACGATGTAAGATTTACCAATCCTCTAGTAAGAGTTGTTTTGTGCACATAAGCCATGAAGAAAGGTTTGTCGGATTTGAAATTAGCTTTAGCCTTTTCAATTGCTATCATTCCTTCCTTCATCCTTTGGTAGCACTCACTCTTTTTTGAACATTCACCTTCATCTAACATCAAAAAATAAGCAAACCTCGTACAATTAAAATAAAAACACGAATAGAATAAGAACTAATATATTCAACAAACCATTGAACTTGATCCCATGATTCTGATCTTCACTCCATGATGAACTTGTCTCATCTTCTGACTTTACACTCTTCAGTTTACCACACGTATCTTGACTTTTTCTTGCATCATCTTTGATAGTCTTCTTAGGGTAGACAATCTCGGTTGCACTTGGCTCAAACATAACCACACCAAATGTCGAAGACCCTTCATATTTGAACACTAACAAGTGCCCAAATTTTAAACCAAAGTGCTCTACAAATTCACTCCAACCATTACTTAACCAAATCTCACCTTTTGACTTCTTCAAGTCAACTTTCCAAACATCATCGTTTGGTATCTTTAGTATCACCCTCTCTAACAGATCATTCCCATGCTTCTCGGTAAACTTCTTTGGTAACTTCTGTTTTTTTTTTTGTTCATAAATAAGTTCAAATCAAATAAAGTTTAGTCATTAAGACTAGCACAAATGTCATATAATTCTAACATGCTTTTACTTATGTTCCAATATGGTATGTCTACTATGTTTAATCATAATCTGGTCAATAAAGTTTCTTAGAATGTGATACTCAAGCTTCAAAAACTGTGAATCATATTGAAACAAAAGTAAGCATTCCATATTGGAACAAAACAGACTATAGTGTCATTTTTAAAAACCATGTGTATTTTGTAAGCGAACATTTAACTTGAGACGGATGAAGCATGTAATAAGAATATAAACTTACACCAGTAGATCGAGGGTCCGTGGAGAGAATGATTTTGAGAAAGTTGAGTGGATTTTCAGGCAAACTCAAATGCCTGTTGGACTTCATAGTGGGTGATCAAGATTTTGCAAATGGAGAAATAGTGAAATAAACTGTTGGAGTTTAATTTAAGGTGGTTGATGAATTTATGTTGATCAAGTGTGTATAAATGCTACTTTTACTATCATTTAATGTTGACTGCATGCTTCATGTATTGATGAGTGTGTATATATACTACTTTTACCATCATTTGCTATTTGTACATTGTGAAATTACCAAAACTAGTGGTAACTTGAAGGATGAAATCCACATCATTTGCTTGCAGCATTAGTTAAAGAATTGTGAAAGTCAAAAGAACTTTGACTTATTTTTACCGTGTATAAGTCAACTTCTTTAAACATTAAACATTTGTAACATATTCTATATCTAAAAAATTTAATCCACCATGATAATATAATCCCAAATGGGATTTCTGTACATAAATGTGAAATTTCTAATGATAATTTACCGGCTTTATGTTTCTTCACCTTCTACAACAGTTGAAAGTCCATACTCTCGAACGAAGGATGGATTGAGGAATTTCGCAACAAAAGCCCACAGTTTATAAACATCCTCAAAGTTAGTTAAAAAGCCGAGTGAAGCAGTGACAACTTCAGCTCTAACAAACCCTCCTACGTCGTCGTCCTTGCTGTCCATAGGTTTACAGACTGTTGTATCCGCAAGATCCATGCCCCCACGATCCTGTTTCGTGCTTTGTATAATCTTTACATGACTAAGAATACCAATACCAAGTGAAAGTCCATTTGCTTCAGCCATCCTTTGAACGATATCTGGACTGATTAGTCCCGTGATTCTGTCTCTAATGTTAAACGCAACAGCTGCACCCCTTTCGTACTTGATCTTTGGACCATAAATGTGGACAAGTGGAACAACATCTTCTGTATCTGAACCAGGTAATCTCAGTTGAAGCAAGGAAGTCACAAGCCAATTAATCAAAAAACGAAGCCTGAAGGTGGTCTTGCTGAGGCCCAACATGTTTACATGATCAAGATGCCTACATGTTACCTCTGGTTCCTTTCTATCGGATTCATAATACTCTTCATCACTGATGAAATCATCTTTTTCATCCAAACCAAACGATACACTTCTTCCGAGCACCCTAAAACTACTCTCGGCTTCATATTCTTCTTGTATTTCCGGACTACGATTTTTTACTTCAAAGTTCTCTACCTTCTTGCCATTGTTGTTTCTATTTTTTCTTGTAAACCAAAAGGGTGGTGGTAAAGGCATCACAGATGGTGATCCATTTGGACTCTGGCCTAAATCGATCCACATTGAGTCCTCAGGCGATTCATCATCAGTCGCAACAGGGCTCTTCATAACAGAAAAGATATCAGTTTCATCAAATAAAGGGCTGCCACCATGTTCCATCTCGGTTTCGTACACATCTCTCACTAAAGAAGGAGTGAACACACCTGAAAAAGCTGTTACTTCATCATATTCTGTCCTTGATGATTGAGGGAATCCACACGTAGAATCGCTTTGAAATGATGGAAAAACTGGACTAATCCTCACTATACCGGAACTACTATGACTGGATTGCTTCTGAAGGCTTCCAATGACAGATTTCTTTATTAAAAGGCATCCGAATCCAGTTGGGTCATACCCAAAAACTTTGTAAAAAGACGTGATGATGAAATCAGGACGAAAGAGAGATAACCCAAGTGAGTCCATATCTAAAGGACCCAACGCACCTGCATCAAGCAACACATGCCAGTTGTTTTGTTGAGCAATTGACATCCATTGATAGGAATACTTAGCACCCGTAACTCTTGATTGAACCGGAAACACAAAAAGACCTTTAGATAAATCTTTCTTTCTTTTCTTCTTGAGTAAAATCTGTTTTTTCAAATGGGTCGAACATGGTTTAAGTGTAGGCCATTTAAACCACGCGCTGTGAACCTTAGCACCTTTCTGTTTAGCACACTGAGCCATCCAGTTAACCGACTGACTCTCGTGATCAAACATTGTTAATAGGCTCTTATTAGTATTAAAAGGGTATGATTCAGCTAAAAGTTTAAAAGCTGAACCTCTACTAACCGTAAACACAAGACCATATTCGCTCTCTGGAATGTTTAAGTAATCCATGATCCTAGCTTTTATATCATATTCAGCTGTACCTTTCTCCATGCAACCATATAATGCATGATTGCTAAAATTTGCTGTAATTTCGGATAAACTAATTGCGCATGTTTCCCAGTAATTGACAACTTGAAGAAATGAAAACAACCCGAATCCACAATAATCAAGACATACCTTGGAATCATTGTCAGTTAAGTGTGAGTACTCATTAACCCTCAACTGATCAATCATTTCAGATGACGTGTAATTCGGATACATGGTTATGAACTTCAAGAAAGCTTCATGAAGGTCAGTGATAGAGTCTTCAGTTTCAAACGTTGTATCTGCAGCTAAAGAAGTTGCTTTTAGGAACTCTTTCTGAGCTTGTAATCTTGCTAAAGATCTTGATCTTTGTAAACTGTTGTCTTCCATGCCAATGGTTTCTGAAATATCCATATTTTCGGGTTTAACAAGTGACCCGTGTTCAGATGCTTGTTTAAGAGCAGCTTGGAGCTTATTTTCTTGCGCCTTTTTAACCTCTTTGGATGGTCTGGACCCTTCTTTCGATCTGGTTTTCTTGATGCAAATTAGACAAGCACGTCGAAATGAAATATGCATGAGTCTTTGCTTAAGGAATGAATAGAGGATAAAATAGCTGTTTCGTTTTGCTTGTTGTGTGTTCAGATACTCACATAGAAACTTTAATTTGCTTTGTAATGAAGAAAAGAATGCAAACACACAACTTGGCCCATTGTGAATATACATATGACATAACGATATGAATGTGTGAACAAAAAGCAAATAGAAGCTGTTTAAGGAATAAAGTGACTACTTTTTTTGTTGTCAAATGACAAAAAAATGCATGGAACTTTACACTTTTTGTGATTGTGTGTAGCCAACTAATTTTTTTTATTGTAACACAAAACTTTGACACTTTTTGTTATTGTATGTATCCACGTAAGTTAAACGTCACATCATTAGTCCTTTATACTAACGGCCGTTAGTAAATAACTTACAATTTTGTTTTCTTACGTTTTTATACATTTTCATACGTTTTCGTCCGTTTTCATACGTTTTCATCTGTTTTTACACGTTTTCGTCCGTCTTCTTACGTTTTCATTCGTTTTTATATGTTTTCGTTCGTTTTTACACGTTTTCGTCCGTTTTTATTCATTTCGTCCATTTTCTTACGTTTTCGTCAGTTTTTACACGTTTTTGTCCATTTTTATACGTTTTCATCCGTTTTTATATCTTTTCGTCCATTTTTACACGTTTTCGATTGTTTTTACACGTTTTCGCCCATTTTCGTCCATTTTTATACGTTTTCGTTAGTTTTTGCACGTTTTCATCCGTTTTTTACGTTTTCGCCTGTTTTCTTATGTTTTCTTGCGTTTTCATATGTATTTGTCCGTTTTTATAAGTTTTCGTTCGTTTTTGTATGTTTTTTACGTTTTCATACGTTTTCATCCATTTTTTAGCGTTTTCATCCGTTTTTATACGTTTTCATGTCCTTTCGTTTATTTTTGCACGTTTTTCGTCCATTTTTATACGTTTTCGTTTTTTTTATACGTTTTCGTCTGTTTTTTAAAAACGTATAGAACGAATGAAAACGTATAAAAACGAGCGAAAACGTATAAAAATGGACGAAAATGTGTAAAACGGACGGAAACTTATGAAAACGAACGAAAACGTATAAAAATGGACGAAAACGTGTAAAACAGACAAAAACGTATAAAAACAAACGAAAATATAAAAACGAACGAAAACAAATAAAAACGTATAAAAACGGATGAAAACATGTAAAAACCAACGAATGCGTAAGAAAACGTGCAAAAATGAACGAAAACATATAAAAACGAACGAAAACGTAAAAAAATGGACGAAAACGTGTAAAAACGGACGAAAACGTATAAAAACGAATAAAAACGTAAGAAAACAGACGAAAACGTGTAAAAACAGACGAAAACATAAAAAAAGGAAGAAAACAGACGAAAACGGATGAAAACGTAAGAAAACGGACGAAAACGTATGAAAAAGTATAAAAACGTAAGAAAACGGAATTTTAAGTTAATTAATAACGGCCGTTAGTGTAAAGGACTAACGATGCGACGGTTAGCTGACGTGGATACATACAATAACACAAATTCAAAAGTTTTGTGTTACAATGAAAAAAAAATTAGTTGGCTACACACAATCATAAAAAGTGTCAAGTTCGATGCATAAAGTGACTACTTGCATTAAAAAAATCATCAAGAAAATGTACAACTAATGCATCTAAAGTTCCTTAGACCAAGAGTAGTAGTTTTTTTTTTTTTGGGGTTGGGGCATCTCTTGACAAGTGTCATGTGTGTCATATGGGCCTTTTAAAAAAAATTGGGAGTAATGGTTGGGGCGTTGAATGGTACCACCATCATCATTACTTTAATTTTATTTTATTTTTTATTTTTTATTTGTTTTGATTTAAAATAACAATTTCATACATTAAAATAAAACAACAATTAAAATCATACATTAAAATAAAACAACAATTAAAATCATACATTAAAATAAAACAACAATTAAAAACTTAAATAAAACAACAATTAAAATAAAAAACTTAAAAACCTAGATTAAAAACTTAAAGATTAACGGGTTCGGTTATTCCATATTTTTCTTTGATTTTCTCTATTTTCATCAACATCAAGTCTCGTATCAAACCGGGTTCGGTTGGTATCGGTTTTGACAAGTACTCAATATCTTCGGTTAGTTAACGATCCTCCTCCAACTTGATCATCTTGTTTCATGCTTCAATCTTCGCCGCTAATTCTTCATTTTTTTTTCTCTAAACATTGTCGGCTTAATTCATATATATCATCAATTCGGGTTCTCACACCCTTGAATTCTTCTTCTATAACATCCCTATTCATTGGTCGTTTGTCTCTAGCCTTATTCCTACCCATTGGTCGGGTCATGTCTTCGAAAACATCAACATCATCTTCTTTGTTTAAATCAAAATTGACATGTGCGTCCGACGATTGGCTCTCGTCGACGGTTGACGAAGATGTTTTGGATCTTTTCGCACGCCTTTGATGGCCATCGCCTATCGGTTTCCATTTTGGGGATTCCCTTAAAAGTTTCTAACTCGGGAAATAGTTAGTAAAGTTACCTTCGGTCTCTTAGAACTCAAGCAAAGCTTCTTGTTGCACTTGAGCATCATCACCCTCGCTCGGGCGGCCACGTTTAAGGCGAATGTAAATTGCGTTGTATGCCGAACACTTTTGGTTAACGTCCCTCCATTTAGACGTTAAACAATCTCTTGTTCGTTCATCCTCGGGCCTCGCACGTCTCTTGACAAATTGTTGATGAACACGTAACCAAAAAGTCCCACCTACTTGAAAATTCGCTACATCGGGATCTTCGGATATCGCGATGTACGAAGACGTTAACGCCTCAAGTTCATCGGCCAACCACTTCTTTTGTGTTACTTTTTTAACCGTTTCTTCAACGCCACCTTCATCACCACCACCTCGTCCTCGGCCACCACCTCGGCCTCGGCCACCACCCCGAGGTTTTTTCTTGTGAGATCGTTTTGATGACCCGCACGCTTCTTGTTGAAAATTTTGGTACATCATCTTGCGAATTTTCAAATGACATAAAATTTTGGTACATCATATTTGGGTTTTGATTCGGGTAAGGCAAGTGCGTCATGTAGCCGAAAATTTGGTTGTTATTTAGCTCTTGGTCGTTTTGTTGCTCGGGGGCTCTTCGTGGAGGATGATACGGTGTGTTTCGACTTGAGCCAAAAGCGGGAATGTTAAAATGATTGGGATTCATTGTGATTTTCTTGTGTAGAATGAAGAAATAAGGTGTAAAAAAAAGAAGATAAAATGGTAATATTTATAGGCAAAATTAAAGAGTTATAGGTAAAATAAAAAGAATTAAATGATTATTTAAATCAAATCTAGCCGTTAAAGCCAGCTTCAACGGCTATATTTTGGTTAAAAAATAAATCAACGCCCGTTGTTGGATCAACGAGCGTTGGTTTTAAGTGGATTCAACGGGCTTCAACGGTGCTTGGGGGTGGTCCAACGCCCGTTGAAAGGGCAACTAAGCCCAATTCAACGCCCACTACTCTTGGTCTTACATGCACGTATATCTTTTATTTTCTTTCTTTACAGATAACTATTTTCAATTCCAAAAGAATGTTTGGTTTTATTAGTCTAATAAATTTTTATTCAAAGGATGTTTTTTGTGTTTTTGGTGGCCTTAACCTTTTAACCAACCGAAAGCAGAAATAGAAATTGTAGATATCTTTGTAGTTGTGATTTTTTCCCTTTCTTTTACTTGCAGGGGAAGTAAGTACTTTTATAAAGATCAAACTATTATGATTATATATAATGCATGGTACATATAATCCTAACCACTTTACTAATTAATCATGATTTGAAACGAAAGATTCCAATTCATTAGAAAATAATAACGGACCGACAAACCGAGAACCGAGCAGACCATCAATTCCAAATCACAAATACCGATAATCGAAGAACCCGAAATAGAAAAAACCAGAAACTGGGATAACCCGCTTACCACAGTTCAGTTTGATTTTTATTTTCAAATATCCGCAATTACTTGAACCGAACCATTTGTACTATACAGGTAGGTTTTAACTAATCAGATATAAAATTGTACAATGATTTGAATATATTATTTCACTACTACTTTTATAGTATAGTGGATTTTTACTTGCCTAATGTAAACATTCACTAACGTTTATGTATCACATTTGATTAATGTGATCGTAACATAGAAATGTCTAATAAATAGTTTTAGCTAATTTGTTATATATGATGACTTGAATGTGATTATTATGTCGAAACAATTTTATTATAGCTTTAAACTTTTCAATGTTATATAATACTACTATAATAACTTTCTGAGTTTTAGATTATGTTATTGTTTATCCGGCTTGATTTGGTTAAATAGTTGACGTGTCTAGCATGATTGGGTTATTTAGTAAAATGAACTTCAGTCTCGCGGTTAAATTTTTTTAACCGAATCGCCTTATGAACACCAATACATGCAGTTCTTACTGTACATTTAATGTTCCAAGTAATTTGATTGTAAAAAAGAATATTATTAAATTTTGATCTTAGTTAGTTTCATAAGACATGAACTATTTACGTAACTTTTCATTTAGGGACAATTTTCGTAAAATGAGGTAACTAAAAGGAAATGTTTGTGTAACTTTACGTTACAAGAAAAGTCTATAGTTGTAATCCAGTGAGTAGCGGTTTGTTTTATTGCTTAAAGGATAGGAAGTGTCCTGTTATGTATGTGACGGGCTGAGATATAAGACTTCGCCCATATCCTTTGCGCTTAAACGTTTTTTGGAATAATACATTTGTCGGGAAAACCCTTTACACAAAAAAAAGTCCATAGTTTTAACTCGGGACTGTTTCCAAAATCTTAAAATTATGCAAAAGACTAAAATAAAGATATTAATGGTTTTTGGGTTAATTTGTGCCATTACAAGGCTATAAAAGAGTTTAAACTTCAAATAACCTTTCGTTACTTTTTACTCTCTCCGTTTCATAAAAAGTGTCCACATTACAATTTATGTTTGTCTCAAAATAAGTGTCTAGTTTTTATATATGGACAATAGTTATAACTGATAATTACTGGTTTTCATATTTTACCCTTATAGTCAACTTGCATTAATTACTCATTTCTAATTTCTATATTAACTATAAGAGTAAAAATGATTTTTTATCAATCAAAACTAGCATTATTTACACATCATAATTTGTCTATTTTTTGTTTGTGGATACTTTTTTGGGACGGAGGGAGTATCTACTTGTTATTTGAATGTATTTGATATATCAACCCTCATGCTAACAATTTTGAAATTTGTTTCGGGCAATTTGAAGCTCTTGAATTTCTAAAAGAAAATCCCAAAATATTGCATCTCATTCCTGCAAATAACACTGATGCTAAAAAGAATTGGTTACACCAAGGAAGCAAAAGAAGTGACTTTTTTTAAAGTTGATGATAGAAATTGACAATTATTTAGCCTTTCTTTTTGGCGTCGAGGGTGAAGCTTCTCGATGGTGCATTGCCTTTAGCAATTTGGTGGTTGCCTCCAATTCGTTTTCTTTTATTAAGAAAAAAATCGATTGCTTTTTAAGTTTAAGAAATACATGTTAGCTTTTTTTAATGCGTTGAATAAAATTATAATGCTGTTTTACATGCTTCATGTAATGGAACATGATCATGAGTATAAA
Source organism: Artemisia tridentata subsp. tridentata (assembly GCA_021014915.2). NCBI lineage: Eukaryota > Viridiplantae > Streptophyta > Magnoliopsida > Asterales > Asteraceae > Artemisia > Artemisia tridentata. The sequence goes on from CP139503.1 coordinate 296,432,457, forward strand.
ATGTGTATAAAGCTAGCCAAAATGTTAATAAGATGAACTATGATATTTTATAAGTTGCTTGATGACTTTAGGGTAGTTCGTGTTTCATGAAAGTAGCATATATTATCTTACCAATTGTGCTGGTGTATTATAACATTGTGTATTGTTGAAGTAAAAGTCTGCTCCCTCGCTTTAACACGTGTAGGTTTTTTCAGACTAGATAAAGCAACGTCCTTCAAATACCTACGTAAGAGGAAGCACGCGTTAGCCTCGCCTTGAGTGTGACCCCAAGACCAAGTTCCGACATGAGAATAAGTATTTGTAGTAGGCTAGAAAGCTCAACAATAAATGTGAGAGTAAATGGGTGTGCCTGGTAGGTAGTGGGCAAAGGGTAAGAGAAAGGGAAAGGGAAAGGGAATGCAAAAGAATGGGTGATGGTGGGTAATCAATACCTTACCTCCCAATTTACTTTATAATGGTCCATTACCCATTACTGGGTAATCATTATATTCCTTAGCTTGAACCAAGCATGATTAATCATTATGTTTGCCATTACTTACCCCCTTATCCCCCCTACCAAGCTCAACAATAACAATAAATGTGAGAGTAAATGTGTGTGTGAATTAGTTGAGAGTGTCAAAATAAGGGGGTATTTATACTACCCCAACCTCGATACATGTCTTTTATTGGAAATGAACACACTTCCTAGCCTATATAGTAGGTATCAGATCACGTGGGAGACATAATCCCGCGAAATTTGGGACTGGCGGGGCAGGCGCGGTTCATAGCGTGTCTATTGGTTAAAAGGTTGTTATGGATAAAAGGAAGAACCCTTTATGCTTTATCGTCCGTCACACGTTCCTTCGAATTTAGTCCTTCGGGCACGTGGACTATCGTCCGGTCCGACACGTGCCGTCCGGACACATACGCCAACATGTCCCCCCTGGTATTGTGCTGCTGGTTGAGGACTGGTGGTGCAATACTTAGATAATTTATGTACCCGCTCTTTACTCCCACAAATGCCACCCGGTATTTGTCTATGTCCGACCCGGTATTTGTCCGTATCTGGCCCGGTGGGCTTAGATGAGCCCGATGGTAAAAAATAACCCATGGGCCTTTTAATAATATAAATTTGAATTACCACGTTTATCGAGACTTGCCATACGTCCTTAACGCAGAAGTTGGATGGTTAGGATTGTGCCACGCCACATGTGTAACATTCGACGTGACGCTTCACTCCCCCTGTTGTATAAACCTACAACAAACCTGGAAATCTAGAGAGCGGATTACCCGATACTCGAAGACGAACACACACCAACAGTTTGTTATATCGACAGAAAAGTAAACTCTGCACAAGTTAACACTTAACCAAACGTACGTTTATTGATTAAATACGAAAAGAATGACATACAATGACCCCTCCCCCCTCACCTCTTTATTATAGAGATGAGGGGGGAAGTAAACCAACTCTTAAAGGAGTTGAAACCAGCTGCAACAAAGGAGAAAACCTAGACTCTCGAATGCTCGGACTAAGCTATCGTTTGACACCCTCTAATGGTATATATAGAGTTGACATGCATGGATGAACCGACATACATGCATTCCCTATTTGACTACAAAACTATGAACTAAACTTCCATATTACACCCCTAAACTATGGACTAATATTAATACTAATATCTAACAATTTCCACCTTAGGATTAATATTAGCCTATACCGATACTCAGAAACTCCAACTGGTGTTGGAACCTCAGATAGGGGTGTGCCTTCATCCACATAGTAGTAGCGATAACCGCTACTAACATTAGTTTAGCTCCTGACTCTATCGAGAGTCCCTTTAGCCAAATAGCCCCCTTTGCAGCCTCCGTAAGTGTCATATACGCCGCTTCAGTTGTTGACAAAGCCTCCATGTGCAGCATCATAGCTTCAGAGCTTCCTGCACATCCTTGTATCATAAACCCGTACCTTGTGATTGATCTACCCATGACAGTGATCGATCTACCCATAGCGTAGTCAAAATCCACAAAAACCTGTACGTATGTCTGTAATCCACGATCAGACCTATCCAACATACCCACATCTACAGATGCTATGTCAGGTCTCGTGCAGACCATCTGATATTCCCGGCTTCCAACCGCATATGTATATGATCACTTACCATTCTTTTCCACATCACAGTCCCCTGATAGACTACCCTCCAATGACAGTATGGAGTGTCCCTCCAACAAAGTCTGTACCAACTTACCGTTGTGAAACCTGGACTGTGACCCCCTCAGAGTATTACCACTCTTGATCCCTGATGATCTCAATACCAAGTATATTTCCTTTTGCTTTATCCAGCAATCCCTTGGTATCCCAGATCTCAGCCTTGCATCCGCAAGAAAAAACCATACCATCTATATATAGAAATAGATGTATGAACATACCTGGTGTATACTCACAGTAATAGTCGTTGCTGTCGTCACTGCTTTTCCTGCAACCGTTGCTGAGCACATACACATCTGACCGAGTATCCATATCTTCTTTCAATCCAGCCTTCCACTTGGATATCACCTCACAAGCAACTGTATCATTGAAATTCAATGACTCATGTGTGTATATCTTCTCCACTGCAGCAACTGCAAAAGCAGCCTCATTACTGTCTTCTCTATACCTGTCTAGTTCCCGTGCTGAGTGTTGCTCCCTATCACGTGCTGAATGATAGTCTATTAAATCCTGAGTTTGTACTTCCTGTGAACCAGCTAGCTGACAGACATTCCCTTGAGATTCCACCTCAAATGTATGATCCCCAAGCGGTTCCACCTCAAACTCAACTCCCTGCAACACCTGCACTGAACCCGTACCTACACCAGAACCAATGAGAGTTTTCTTGTATTCCTTACTCTCATTGAAATCCATATTCCTGTAAAGCACTACCTTTGAAGTAACGTCATCAAACCTCCAAAGCTTATTACCCACTATACCTTTATGGTATCCCAGGAATATGCACTTGACCTTAACCGGTTCAAGCATCCCTTGCTTATTACTAGCAAGCCAACCAAAAAACCCTAACATATCTATAGGCGTCTTGAATCCAATCGCTGATGATGGTGACCTATTCATGAGATATGTAGACATGGTTGTATCCTCTGCCCAAAAAACCTTGGGCAGACCAGACTGAATCAGAAAACAATGTACCTTAGCCAAGAGTGTCATATTCGTCTTCACAACCAATCCATTCTGTTGTTGTATCCCTGCAACACCCAAATGTTTGGCGACCCCACTCTTCATACATTGTTGTGTAGACCTCTGATTACAAGACACAAGAAAATTACCTTCCTGATCTTCCTTCCAGTCTGAGATTCTACTAACTGCTTCCACTCTTTGAACTTTCCAAATGCTTCGTGTTTGAACCTGAGAATATAAACCCATACCCTCCTGGAATAATCATCAACAATAGATAAGAAATACCTCTTACCTCCCAATGATTCCACCTGAGACGGACCCCATAAGTCTGAATGAACATAGTCTATCACTCCCTGAGTAGTGTGCCTTCCTACACCGAAACTGACTCGATGTGACTTTCCCAGAACACAATTCTCACAAAAATCGAGCTTACCTAGACTCTTCTTTCCAAACAGCTCCTGCTTTTCTAGCACCTGAAGTCCCGCCTCACTGATATGTCCCAGTCTTTTGTGCCAAACCTGCGCAAGACTGTCTTTTTCTTCAACACTAGCATTAAGCTCACTCGCCACTGCATGGCCATCCAAAGAGTATACGCAATTATCCCTTCGGGTTCCAGATAAAATAACCCTGGAACCATTAATCACCTTGATTTTGCCCGACTGCATTTTTACGGTATATCCCTCTTTTTCAAGAGTTCCCAGCGATATCAAGTTTCTTTTCAATTCAGGAATATACCTGACATTGTGTAACACAAAACTTGACCCATCTTTCATCTGTACTTGAACCTTACCCATCCTACGTACACGGCATTCCCTGCCATCACCCAGCAGTACATTGCCACCGTCATACTCCTTAAAATCAAACAAGTAATCTCTCCTGTATGTCATATGGTATGAGCCCCCTGAATCCATGATCCAGTCTAATTACTTTTCAACACTCATAGCCATCATAACATCAGCATTGTCAAACCCATCAACTCCATAACCGGATACTTGATCTTTATTCCTGACAAAACCTTGAGATTTCTTGTGATTATACCTGGGACAACCCCTCTTCAAATGCTCCTCAGACCGACATATATAACACTTGAGTCTGCTGCTTCTTCCTTGTGACTTTGACCACGCACTACCTTTACCCTGCTGCATATCACTTTGATCAGACTTCCCCCTCACAAACAACCCTTCACCACCATCAACCTTTGCTCCCGTCATCTTCTGAAGTTCCCTAGAATGAAGTGTCGCGAGCACGTCTTCTAGCTTCAAAGTATCCCGACCATATAGCAAAGTATCCACGAAATTATCGTAAGACGATGGTAAAGATGTGAGTAATAATAATGCCTGATCCTCATCCGATATAGCAGCATCTATAGCCGCTAAGTCACCTACCAGCTTATGAAACTCATCAATATGTTCAGACCGACTCTTACCCGGATGCATGTGAAAAGTATATAGATTCTTCTTCAAGTACAAACGATTAGCTAAAGACTTTGTCATGTATAAAGTCTCTAATTTTTTCCAAATTCCCGCTGCAGTCATCTCCTTGGTGATCTCCCGTAAGACCCGATCACCCAAACACAAGATCCCTTTTGTGAATTTTCTTACACAAAAACCACAATCTAGCAAAGTTACTAGTGTGTGAAAAACTCTTGCTTTATCGATATAACCCTAAGAATAAACCTTCTTAGAAATCGATCAAAGCAAGAAACCCTTCAAAAACAAAAAACCTTTCTTACTCAAATATCGATTGAACCTCGGAATCAAGCCATCCAACAAATCGACAACCCTTGAATCAAGAAAGTACCTAACGATTTTTGAAGTAACCCTTGTCGTACTTTATTTTTGCAAAACAGATTTCTTGTAACCTAAGAAACCTTGCAACCTCGACAAGTCTTCAACTTTCTTTTCTCCAACCCTTTGTTTATTCTGATAACCTTGTGATGTGGACCTCACAACACCACCGAATCAAACAAAATATCTTGTGCAATAAAAATACCATTCAAAGTACACTTTTTTTTAATAAACCGAATATTTTAAAGCCTTGGACCTTTTCCTTCCAAGAATAAATAACGATTAATCAAACACCCCTTGAAGTTATTACCTTGTTTTTCCAAAAACCAAAAAACAAGAACTAACCTGATGCGTCTTTCTTCTTCGTCAATACCGTGACGAAAACCTGAAACAACATCAGAACTTTTGTTGATCTTCAATAAACAATAACCTGAAAACCAACAACCCTTAAGCTTTCTTTAACCCGTGTCGGTAACCTCGACAACTCGAAAAACTTAAGAAACTTCCAAGTATTCTTTGTCGCAAGAACCTCGACAAACCGAACTTCAAAGAACCCTTTTAAATCGACTTCTGCTGCTCTTGTTATTATCCAAAACCAGAAACAATAATCTTCCTGTTCTTCTTGTTGATCGTTGGAAACCAGAAACAATACCTTGCTTCTTCTTCAACGAAAACCCGAACAGTCGAACCCTTCGATATCGATCCTAGACTTCCAAGAACCATCGACCAGGTTCTTGATACCACTTGTTGTATAAACCTACAACAAACCTGGAAATCTAGAGAGCGGATTACCCGATACTCGAAGACGAACACACACCAACAGTTTGTTATATCGACAGAAAAGTAAACTCTGCACAAGTTAACACTTAACCAAACGTACGTTTATTGATTAAATACGAAAAGAATGACATACAATGACCCCTCCCCCCTCACCTCTTTATTATAGAGATGAGGGGGGAAGTAAACCAACTCTTAAAGGAGTTGAAACCAGCTGCAACAAAGGAGAAAACCTAGACTCTCGAATGCTCGGACTAAGCTATCGTTTGACACCCTCTAATGGTATATATAGAGTTGACATGCATGGATGAACCGACATACATGCATTCCCTATTTGACTACAAAACTATGAACTAAACTTCCATATTACACCCCTAAACTATGGACTAATATTAATACTAATATCTAACACCCCCCCCCCCAAGTCGCCTATATATACACAACTTTTTTTTTTTACTTCTCTTTTTTACTTTACCATTTTCTCTGTTGTCGGATGAATTATCCGCTAGTACATACTTTTCTTCGAGGTGCGTTTTGTCTTGTCTTATATAATTATTTATATTATTCCTTTCAACATCCGTTTGACACATGGCTGGAAGTGAACCTGGAGAGATGGTTGTACCAAAAAAAAAACAGTGTTCGTAGTTCCAAAGTTTGATATGCACATCCGTACTTCCCGGATGACACAGGAGGAGTTAGATGATATAGTTTCCTAATATGGCATTCCGTTAGACTAGAAGCCTCAACTTCCTCTTCCTGCTATTCGGATGACTCCTGATCATGTTGATCACCTTTGCCTTCCCCGCATTGTTTCCTCTAGGTTGGTCTCTCCCTCTTTGCCTAACATCCTTCAGGAGGTGATCTAGTTTCCCAGACTCCAGTGCAATTTCGAGTTGCCTCTTCAACTGATAGCAATCGTTTATAAGATGTCCCTTTTCACAACGGTAGTCAAAAAACTTATCCATGTTCTTCCTTCTTGGTTTGCCGACCAAAGGGGCAGGGGGAGGAAGGTTCAGCTGATGTTCGGTTGCCAAAATCTCCTTCAGCAACTTGGGCAATGTATTCAGGTTTGGATGATTGTAGTCATTTCTTGGTGCATCATTTCGACAGTAATCGTTCCGGTAATGGTTATCATTTCTTAGTGTAACACAAGGGTAATACTGCTCCCTCTGCCGAAAGTTGCTTCGGCGATCATTCCTCCGTTTGTCTCCGTAAGTACCGCGAGGTGGCCTGTCATAAGGAAAAACATGGGGACCTTTCTTGCTGGATTCTTGCGTTTCTCTTTTCGCAAATTCCGTGCTTTTTATATGCTTCTTAGGACCTAACAAAGTCGTTACCCTTCTCATCATCTCTTTTACAATGTCGGGAACTTGATCGGAGAACCGCTTTGCTAGCTCGGGGTACTTGTGCGCACTCATGAAGGCCGGATTTGCATGATCTCTGGTACGCCAATGATATAACTGGTTTCATCCATCCACCTTTCTTTGAAGTCACGCAATGTTTCATTTGCTTTGTGGAAAATTTTAATATTTTCGTAGGATCTTTAAAACATTTCTTTCACAGAGAAAATCTAGTCAAGAACTGTTCTCGAAGATCCTCCCAATTATCAATACTCCCCGGAGGCAGTTGGTCGAACCACCCTCTTGTTACCCCGTCTTGAGTTTAATGAAACATTCGGCACCATACCGGCATCTGCCATTTTCCCTGATTCGCAACTCCCGCGAACCTACTATGATGATCATCCGGATCCATTGATCCGTCATAGAGTTTCAAGTTTGTTGGCATGACATGTTTTGGTCCGAAAAATTCGATGATCCTTCTTGTAAACGGAGACAGTGAAGCTTCTTTGAAAGGTTTTTGTAACTCGTCATCCGACTTCCCACCGGTATTGTTATTTTTTGGTTCCCTGTCTTCTTCATCTTCGAAATCCAAGCGTATCGACTTAAGAACACTTCCGCCTTTAGCATTACGCTTCTTTATCAGTACTTTTAAGTGACGACACCTCACTTAGGATTTGTTCTTCCAAATTGGGTAAATCATTGTTGTTGTTCCCACTTCCTCCAGCCTGATTTTGTGGGGTTTCGAGGGTAGAACCAGTCATTCTATGGCTTCGGTAGATGATTAACGGGTCCCACGGATGGTGCCAATTTGTTGAAGTAAATTTGCTCCCTCGCCTTAACACCTGTAGGTTCCTTCGGACTAGATAAATCAACGTCCTTCAAGTACCTACGCAAGAGGAAGCACACGTTAGCCTCGCCTTGGGTGTGACTACAAGACCAAGCTCCAGCATGAGAATAAGTATTTGTAGTAGGCCGACACAACAATATATGTGAGAGTAAATGTGTGTGTGTGAATTAGTTGAGAGTGTCATAAATGAGGTACGAGTATTTATACTACCTCAACCTCGATATCTGTCTTGTCTTGGTAATGAACACGCCGGTCTATTCCTAGCCTAGATAGTAGGTGTCAGATCACGTGGTTGATATAATCCCACGAAATTCGGGACTGACGGCGCAGGCGAGGTTCATAGCTTTGTCTATTGGTTAAAAATGTTGTTCTGGATAAAAGGAAGAACACTTTATGCTTTATTGACCATCGCACGTTCCTTCGGATTTAGTCCTTCGGGCACGTGGACTATCGTCCGGTCCGACAAGTGCCGTCCGGACACATACACCAACATGTATATACTATAATTTGGGTGTAAATTTGTTTTTATTTATAGATTATACAAATATAATTTTTTCTTTTTTAATATTCAAAATCTAGTGTCTGTTAAATATACAAGACTATAAAACGTTAAACACAAGAAATGTACGTTGTGGTATTCAACGTGCATTCTCTAATATCTTCAAGAAAGTTATAGAATATGAGAATTTCACATTTAGTTTTATAGTTTCAGTTACGTCTACAGCTAGTTTGACAACAGTTCTATATAAGAAAAATAAACATAACAAAATTAACTCCGTATTAAATTTACTCTTGTAATGGGGTGTTGGTTATTTAACAACTTACTTTGACAAAACATATTAAAATCTTACTCACATTATGTTGGAATGCAACAATATTTACTTCATACGAAGAACTTTAACACTTGATTAGCCAACTCACTGTGCTGTCACCAGAGGCTTTCTGAACAATAAGTATCGGGCTACTTGTTTTTGGTTTGTCTTGGTAGGTGTTACAAATCCATCTTGTGATTTTTTGTGACCATAATTCATCTTGTGAACACATTAATCTTTGGTCTCGTTGAACAACAAAAGACGAACGGGTTGTAAGATAATATAAATATTTTATTGTTGCATGAGGACAAAAGATTCCAAAATAATTCATCTAGTATCTACAAGAAAATAAAAAAGCCACATAACCAAAGTCTTATACTCAAATAAGATAAGAATATTTTTATCTCTTATACCAATTCACTCGACCATAACTTTTTTTAAGACTAAATAAATCCAAACAAGAGTATATTACGTACCACCTGATATAAGTAGACGGTTGCTGGCGTGACAAAAGGCAAACGATGTTGTAAAACCTGGCATTCTAGTTAGTCAAAACAGGTAAAGATATTAATGACGTTTCCTATGGTTGATAAACAACCTCATTTTGGTCTTACCAAACACACTTCCATTTTTAATACATGTAACAAATATAAAGCTCGCTCACACCTTAGCCTTCTTTTCATTATCACTTTAGTTTACAACATCATTATAATATAGATTAACCATATACTTTAATGGCTTTTAAAGATGCACATCTTTTATCATCCTTTGTTGCCACTTTAGTTTTTATGATTGCTTTCGCAGTTGTTAACGCTGCTGTCGATTCTGGTAAAGCCGGGGCTTTGGGAGCTTCTTATATCTTTGGAGATTCTTTGGTCGATGCAGGAAATAATAACTTTTTGCCCACGTTATCTAAAGCTAATATTAAACCTAATGGGATTGATTTTAAACAGTCTGGAGGACAACCTACGGGTCGGTATACCAATGGTAGAACCATTGGAGACATTATTGGTATGATCCTTATAAACTCTAAACTCTTCATCTTCAGTTGTATAATTTTTTACTTGTCATTTGTGAATACTAACAAAGTGTTACATCTATATATAGGGGAGGAGCTAGGGCAACCACGTTATGCAGTGCCGTTTCTTGATCCTAATACCACTGGAGATGTGATTTTATATGGTGTGAATTACGCCTCTGGTGGTGGAGGGATTATGAATGCCACTGGGAGAATTTTTGTAAGTTGTAAGCTTTATACGATCACACTAAACTTTTTCTTCTAACTACTATCGTATTTGGGACGTTGGTAAATAATCTAGTAATGAAAAATCTTGGCTCCATGCTAATAGGATGTGTTTTTACAGGTGAACCGGTTATCGATGGACATCCAGATAGATTACTTCAACATCACAAGACAACAGATCGATAAACTCCTTGGTCCATCAAAAGCAAAGGAACATGTTATGAAGAAATCAATATTCTCAATAACAATCGGATCAAACGACTTTCTCAACAATTATTTACTTCCGGTTCTTTCCATTGGAGCCAGAGTAACACAAACACCCGATTCTTTTGTGGATGATCTCCTTAGTCACCTCAAATCCCAGCTTACCGTAAGTCTCACCTTACAACTTAAAATCACATTAAAATATATGAATTAAGTTGCAGCAAGTCAGCAACTACTTATAACTGGATGTAAAAATTATTGCAGAGACTTTATCAACTGGACGCACGAAAATTCATTTTAGGAAACGTTGGGCCTATAGGATGCATTCCATATCAGAGAACGATCAATCAACTGAAGCAGGACGAATGTGTGGCGTTGCCTAATCAACTCGCCCTTCAATACAATGCGAAATTGAAGGATTTGGTTGCACAACTGAACGATAATCTCCCTGGGGCTACTTTTGTTCATGCTAACGTCTACGACTTAGTCTTGGAGCTCATTACGAACTATGATAAATATGGTAACAATCTATATATATTGTATTGCATTTTTTAAGTTTAGATCAAGTCATGTTAATAAATCGAATTGTTGAATGTTCTAGGATTTAAAACAGCAAGCAAAGCATGTTGCGGGAATGGAGGTCAGTATGCAGGTATAATTCCGTGTGGCCCAACTTCGAGTTTGTGTACGGACAGAGATAAACATGTGTTTTGGGATCCTTACCACCCAAGTGAAGCTGCAAATATTCTTATCGCTAAGCAATTGCTTCAAGGTGACCCAAAATATGTGACCCCAATGAATCTAAGAGAACTTCGTGATCTAAATCTATAGTTACGATCAACGATCAAGTGGTGCTTTCGTTTTTTGTATTGTGGATATCTTGATGTTTTAGTCATTGCGGTTATTGTGTACTCTCTAGTTGATTTTATACATGTATGTGAACTGGAGCATGTGTTTCTTTTCAAATAATCGAAATATTGATTTTGTCTACTTTTGTTGTTCACTACATTGTTAACGACCACAGCCAAAGGGCTTTTAGCATAGCTGTACGTTCTTTGTGTAATGTTAAGGTGTTCCTCCCCTACAAGGTTGATGGTTTGAGTCTCGTGCTGAACAAAGGTAATTAAGGGTGTGTGTAAGTTTGCCTTTAAAAAAATACATCGTTGATGACCTCAAAAATTCTATAACCTATAGAGTTGAGATCACTCACATTAATGTGTTATCTAAAGCACAAATAGGAAGATCCCAACCATCCATCCACCTTTCATCCAATGGCTGAGATGGAAGCCAAAAAATACAAACAAGGGCACATTAGTAATTTCACCCGTCTCCATAAAAAAAAAATAATAATAAAATAAAAAAAAATCCAATCCGTCTCATTTAATACGGGACTTTTTCTCTAATCAATAAACTAGATCTAGTTTCTCTCTCAATTATTACCGGAATCCACCGTCGGAATCACCATCAAACCGTCGGAATCACCATGAATCCGACGGAATCATCAATAAACCCGTCGGATTCATCAATAAACCCGTCGGAAAACACCGCCGCCGCCGTTCCTCTAATTCCGATTCACCGGAAAACACCGTCGCCGTCTAATATGGTTGAAAATCAACAATTAATCATTGTTATAGATGAAAGTCGCTTAATCGAAGTTCCAGTAGATGATGTAGTAACAGAAGATTTTTTAGATGATTTACCAGAAAATAAAGATAAAGATGATGCTGTAAAAGAAATTGATGGTAAAATCCCTTGAGATTCTATATTATGAGATTCTATATATACACTTTGCTTTGTATAAACTGGGAGTACAAAATCCCTTGAGATTCTGTTTTTGTTATGTAATGTTATGAGAAAAGTGTAAATCTCATGGGATTTGCACTTTGCTTTATATAAACTTGAAGTAGAAAATCCCTTGAGATTCAGTTTTTGTTATGTAATGTTATGAGAAAAGTGAAAATCCTTTGGGATTTGCGCTTTGCTTTATATAAACTTGAAGTAGAAATTCCCTTGAGATTCATTTTTTGTTGTGTAATGTTATGAGAAAAGTGAAAATCCCTTGGGATTTGCACTTTGCTTTATATAAACTTTAAGTAGAAATTCCCTTGAGATTCAGTTTTTGTTGTGTAATGTTATGAGAAAAGTGTAAATCCCATGGGATTTGCACTTTGCTTTATATAAACTTGAAGTAGAAAATCCATTGAGATTCAGTTTTTGTTGTGTAATGTTATGAGAAAAGTGAAAATCCCTTGGGATTTTTACTTTGCTTTATATAAACTTGAAGTAGAAATTCCTTTGAGATTCAGTTTTTCTTGTGTAATGTTATGAGAAAAGTGAAAATCCCTTGGGATTTGCATTTTGCTTTATATAAACTTGAAGTATATGGAAGTATAAAATCCCTTGAGATTCTGTTTTATGTTATCTTAATCCCTTGAGATTTTGTTTTTTATATACAGATTCTATGATATCACCAAGACCAACTTTATATGAACACACTGAGACACCGGACGGATCGATATATTGGGAGCCTCATGTAGAAGGAATTCCTGTACCAGTTGAGGGAAAATACTATGACACTATAGACGAAGCTATAGAAATGTATAGTAACTACGCTGAAGCGGGAGGTTTTCAAATTAAAAAAGCAGGACAACGATTAACAAAATCTGGAATTGTACAACTCAAATACATCATGTGTAACAAAGAAGGAGCTCCAAGACATATTAATATCGACACTTTGGATCATAAAGACAGTGACAAACAAAAAAGAAATATAACTCTGCATGTAACAGGTTGTAAAGCTCGAATAAGGTTAGAATTGGATATCGTTTCTAGAAAATACAAGCAAAGAAAAATGACACAAGCAGAAAAAATGTTTGTTGTCAAAGCGGCAACAAACAAGATTGGTCCAACACGGGCTCACCACTTGTTAACGAGTATGAAAGGTGGGTATGAATATGTTCATGGGACAACTGATGATTTTAAGAATCATCAGCGGGATATTAATATGTTCGTTGGGGAAAGTGACGCACAAATGCTTATAAATAAAATGGAAAACAGAAAGATGTATGTGCCGAACTTTACATTTCAGTATAAGGTAGAAGTGAGTGAGTTAGTGGCAATGTTTTGGGCTGATGAAGTTGCAAAATGCAATTATAAGGAGTTTGGAGACATAGTATCTTTTGATGCAACATTCAGGAGTAACAAGTAAGTGTTTTTTTAATATGATTTATCTTGTCGATAAATAAAAAGGGATTATGTATGCAATCACATTGGATTCACAATGAAATCTCAAGGGATTCATTGTGAATCCTGTGGGATTAACAATGAATCACATAGGATTATGTATGTAATCACATGGGATTCTGCCACTAAAACTTATATTATTTTTAGGTACAACATGGTGTTTGTACCATTCACCGGTGTCGATAATCATAGAAAGTGTGTCACACTTGGTTCGGGAATGCTTTTAAGAGAAGACACTGAATCATACACATGGTTACTAAAGGCATTCATGACTGCTTTCCATAAAGAACCAACCATGGTGGTAACGGATCAAGATGGAGCAATGAAGAAAGCCATTGAAGCTGTTTTTACTAGATCGAAACACAGACTTTGCATGTGGCATATTCACTAAAAGATTCCAGCAAAGGTAATTTATCAAGCTTAACAAAAATTTGTTTTTTTTAACATATTTGATATATAGATGAACCACATTGGATTCGGTATATCCCATCTAAATGTTTTTTATCTGAATCACATAGGATTCTGTATAAATCTCATGTGATTCATCTATATATCACATGTGAATGTTTTTATCTGAATCACATGGGATTCTGTATGAATCTCATGGGATTCATATTTGAATCCAATTGGATTATGTATAAATCTCATGTGATTTACATGTGTAAATTGTGTTATTTATGCTAAAAATAAGATTCTAAAACTCTATTCTATCAAAAATAGATTTGTAAAGAAATATACAAAGAAACTGATTTCAAGAAGCGTTTAAATAAGATCGTTTGGAATATGTTCATGGAACCGTTGGAATTTGAAGAGAAATGGGCTAAGTTGATTGAAGATTTTGGTTTGCAAAACCACAAATGGATGACCAAGATGTTTAAACTACGAGAGATGTGGATTCCAGCTTATTTTATTGACTCGCCATTATTTGGATTGATGAGAACCACATCAAGGTCTGAGAGTGAAAACTCGTTCTTCAAAAGTTTCACAAGCCCAGGAGCAACGCTAGTTAGTTTCATGATGTCCTATGAATCAGCAACGGAAAGACAACGTTATATTCAAGAACATCTAGACTTTAAAACACTAGACGCGGCTCCAAAATGTGAAACACAATTACCAATTGAATGTCATGCATCAAGAGTGTATACTAGAACGATATTTCTTCTTGTTCAAAAGGAAATAATTGAAGCATGCTGGACTTGTACGATACAAGATCTAAAAATGGAAGAAGGTTGTGAGATTGTCATGATTAGAGACAAAAATGCGTTGTCTTATAGAATCCTTAATAAGGAAGTTGCAAAAGAACAAGCAAAGGAAGGCGAAACAGTAGAAACAGAAACATTTGTAGACTATAAGGTGTGTTACTTGTTGGTATAAACTACTATAATATCACACAGGATTCATCAAATAGTCACATGTGATTCATAATGAACCCCATGGGATTGACTAATGAATCCCATGTGATTCATAATGAATCACATGGGATTCATAATGAATCACATGTGATTTAACATGAATCCCAAGTGATTCATTAGTCAATCCCATGGCGTTCAGGATGAATTTTAATTCTTTAATTCTTGTGTTTTAAAAAGGTACTGCGCACTATAGAAGATGGGTCGGTGGTATGTACTTGTAGACATTTTGCCCGATACGGTTTTCTATGCCGACGCATATTCTGTGTCTTCAAGAATCGTGATATTAACGTCATCCCAAAATAATATATTCTGAGGCGTTGGACAAGGGATATAATACCACCTGAATTGAGAAGGAAAAGAAACATATATGGGGAAAAAATGTAGAAGTTGAAAGACTTACAAACGAAGCAACTTGTTTGGTGGAAGATTGTTTATTTCGCTTGAGCAATAATGTAGAGAAGATGGGTGCATTTGTAGAAAAGTTGAAGAGTTTGGAGACAGAAGTGGAGGCCGAGGTGCCAAAACCTCCTTCAAGAAAAACGGGAGATGTGATTGGTGATCATTTTGCTATTTCTAAACCTGAGAACCAAACAGTTAAAAATCCAACAAAGGCAAGAAACAAAGGGAATATTACAGAAGGAGAACACAATGAAAGGTGAAAGAGTGAAAGAGAAAAAGCACTTCAAGTTAAAAATCCAACAAAGGCAAGAAACAAAGGGAATATTACATATTTGTCATCATCAAAAAGGGGGAGATTGTTAGTGCAAATATTACGATATTTAAACTAAACGGTTTCTTCGGTTTTAATGATGACAAACATGTAACTTGTAATACATAACGTAAAATGTGCAAGTTACTTGTAAACACAAATCATCAATGCATACTTCATCAACACCTCCCGACGTCTCAAGTATGCTTCAACGAAGTCGTAGATTTCCATCCCGACATAAATCACTCAAGGTATGGACAAACAAATCTACTACTTGACAAATGATCAAAGGATTATATTTTTCTAAACTTCACATTTTTAATGTGACAAAACATTTTTTCAAAAATATATTTTACAAATTATTTTTGAATTAAAAAGAAATGTTTTATTTTGAAAAATAAATTTGAAAACTCCCAACAGCCATTTTTCCCCCCAAAACAGCTCCAACTTCCCCACTAAAGACAAAAAAGGGAGCGTCCAACGGCACCTTTAAGTATGGACGGCTCCACTAAATTTAGTGGAGCCGTCGGGTATTTAGTGGAGCCGTGGGTCTGTAACGGTCAGATTTTCCCTTGCCTATAAATAGTGGACCATTCCACACTTCCAACTTGATTTTTCCAGTCCTTTTTCTCTGGTCTTATCCCTCCTCACTTAGATGACTTTCTTTGATCATTTGGAGAGTCTTAGGTTGTTTAAGAGTGATCCAATCATCCACTCAAGTGATCCTCTTCATTCCTCTTGATTAGCATGAGAAGAACACAAAGTATCCTAGATACAAAGTGTTGTCATCCCTCTTGATTAGCAAGAGAAGAACACAAAGTATCCTAGTAGATACAAAGTGTTGTCATCCCTCTTGATTAGCAAGAGAAGAACACAAAGTATCCAAGTAGATACAAAGTGTTGTCATCCCTCTTGATTAGCAAGAGAAGAACTCAAGGTATCCAAGAAGATACAAGAGTTGGAGTTGTTAGGTCTTGTAACATTTGTTACACTCTTGATTGTATCATAGCATACATCAAGATTATTTTTCTTTTGTGAGAGAGTGAGTCAAGATCATTGTGATCTTAAGAGATAGTGAAGATCTCTTGAAGCCATTGGGCTTGTGCGATTGATCATGTGGATCAAGGGTAGATCGGGTAGATCGTGGTAGATTGGTGCTAGCTAAGATTAGCACTCGACATCTAGCTTAGTGTCGGAAATAGGATAAGCAACGTGTATGGTGTAGATCGGGTAGATCGTGGTAGATTGGTGCTAGCTAAGATTAGCACTCGACATCTAGCTTAGTGTCGAAAATAGGATAAGCAACGTGTATGGTGTAGATCGGGTAGATCGTGGTAGATTGGTGCTAGCTAAGATTAGCACTCGACATCTAGCTTAGTGTCGGAAAACAAGTTAAGCGACGTGTACGGTTTTCTCCGCCTAAAGGGAGTTTGTTGATTAGTGAAGTAACTCTCGAGTTGGGTACTCGGGGAGTGGAGTAGGGCGAAGAGGAGCTTCGTGACCGAACCACTATAAATCACCGTGTCCGGTTTGCGCCTTCTAACTTATCTCTTTACTTTCATTTCATTAGTTATTGCTTTATATTTATATTTGCATTGCGTATGTGTTTGTGTGGATCGTTGCTTATGTAGTGATTGATCATGTATGATTCCATGGTTTGATTGTGCATATGTTGTAGTTTACTATAGTCATCTCTAGATGCTATAAACTCATAGTTGACACTTTTCATATTACGTCACACTTGATCGGGTGTTTGATACAAAAAGTTTTAAGTTTTTAAATGGAAACGTATTCACCCCCCCTCTACGGTTTCCACAAATCCCATGGGATTCTGAATAAAATCACAAAGATAATTGAGAAGTAAATATCATTAAAAAGACATACTTTTAATGAAACTACACAACAGTTACTTCACCAGTAAATCATAAAAAGATTAGTTATATACAGATTCTACCATTAACTGATCTAGCATAACGACTAACTGAACAATTATAAATTGTTCTACCATTCACATGTTTTCAAAAGATTAGTTATAAAAACTGTTCTAACATTAACAAAAGACTATCTTCTTGAATGCTTAGTTGCGCTCACGTGCATCTCTATTCCTAACTGCTTCAGAAATTATGGACATCTTTTTAGAAGAAGGAAGTTTATCAAACTCCTTTGCTAATTCAAACACCTTACCCGCATGCTCATTAATCTCGTGCAACAATATCTTCGTGGCATACTTGAATCTCAATCGCCTCAGCATGTCAGACTGCCCTTTAGACTCAGCAACCAACCCACAATCCCATTTCGTAGCTGCTTCACCGGTGTAGCATTCCATATGCAACATAGTGAATATGCCGCAATCTCGGAAATTTTTGTTTGTTCTCCACTTGAGCTTTGGGATTCTTGGCTTTACTTTACGAATGCTTGCATGCTTTTGGTGACCATACAACTTCAGATGAAGGGCAAACAACGTTTTCTACAAAATTATTAAAAAAAAAAAAGCATAAATTACTAGAATTCTGAGAAAATGTCAATTGTGATTCAGGATGAATAACATGAGATTCACATGGGATTCTGTATGAATCAGGGATTAATCTAGAATCACATGTGATTCTGTATGAATCACAAGGGATTCATCTAAAATCACATGGGATTCTGAATGAATCATAAAGGATGCATCAAAAGAATCACATGGGATTCTGTATGAATTACTTTACAACAGAAAACTAAAATACTTACAAGAAGTTCACATGTATCTTCATACTTTTCAGCGTACGTTGCTCCACAATAACTATTATCTAGTATCGTCATTGTTGTTACTTTTTTAGTAAGGCTGAAGATGACCACATAAAAATGGTCTGATTTGCGAATTGGAAAAAAAGTCTGTTTAAACAAAACAAAAAACATAATAAAAATGATGAAAAGTAAAAACACAAATAAAAATTTAAAACAAAAAAAATTAATTTTACCAAGTCAATGCCATTGAGAGCCAAGCCACCAACATTATCTTTAAACTGAGCCAAAACTTCTTTTTTAAATTCTTCAAATTTATCGTCCTCAGATGGCAAGGTTCCATCAAACATAGCGTTTGTCTGTATATGTAATTTACAATATGATGTTACGAAATGCATTGCTTTGGGGGTGTTTGGTAAGTCAGATAAACAGATAAGCAGTTTATTAAGCAAATCAAAAAATAACTACTTACAATACATCTGGTTGGAAAAAAGTGTCGTGATGGAGGACCAACTTCTCTAACACTCTCTTCATGATTAAGAATTGTAGCCCAACAGTCGACTACATTAGCATCGATCCACAAACCGGGTGCTAATGTTTTCATATTTACATGCACTGAATATATACTGAACTCCCCAGAATGTGTTTCGAAAACTCTTTCACTATAAGAAAAAAAAATCAAATCATTTAAGAATCATATGGGATTCTCTATGATTTACATGTGATTAAGAAAAGAAATTTTCCATATGATTAAATTTGAATCCCATATGATTCACTGTGAATCCTATGGGATTCTTTGTGAATCACATGGGATTCAATATTAATCCCATGTGATTCCTTCACATTGAATAAGATGATAAGATACTATGAAACTTATATAAAAAATACACATGTAAACTTACATCTTTTCGCCTTGCATCGTAAACAAACTATTCCCAAGAATAAACTCCAGCCTAGTAATTTTGGGTACAACCTTTGTCTTCTTGTTCATATACGGAGATAATAGGTAGGAAGACGGTTTCACCAAACGCTTTTCAGGGCTGGGATTTACATTCAAAGCACGAGTAGCCATTTTTTTGGGAGTAATGGGACCTGGATTCACAACATTCTTTCCCTCCAAACCTTCTTTGAGCGTGTCAAGCTGAATAAAATAAAAAATATTTAATTAAAAAGAAATAATTATTAGGAAAAAAGAAGGAAAGTATTATTATGCAAGAATATTACATAATAGTTCTCAGAAGCTACACACACCATCAGATCATCAACCAAATCCACATTATTATCTAACCATTGAGTTAAACCCTCGGGTGTGCTAGTGATCTCATACTCTTCACCTGTTTCTTCATCAGATGGATCAACTTGCTTCTTGGGAATTGCATCATCTTCTTTTTCTTCAGATGGATCAACCACAGTTGAATCATCTCGCTTTTCGACATCGTCATCAACTTGCTTCTCGGGAACTGCATCTTCTTCTTTATCAAATGGTTCGTTGCCAAAATCTTCTAAAGTCAATCTGCTACTACCATCATTTCTTTTACCTACATCATCCCCATTACCTGCATCATCGTCATCATCCCCATTACCTCTATCATCGTCATCATCCCCGTTACCATCATTTCCATCACCTGCTAAACTAGGCTCCCCATTACCATCATTTAATGGAATTGGTCTCTTGAAAATTTGAACATACTTTTCATGAAGTTCAAGGAGCTTTAAATCAGCAGGGTATTCTAAAATAGCTTTCCTCAAATATTCTTCAAGAGCAAGTCTTTCATTACATATCACATCTAACTTTTCTTCAACTTTGTTAAACAAATCCTGGAATAAATAACATTGGAATAGTCATAATAAGATAAGCACATTGGATTTGGCGGTGATTCTAAGAAGAATCCCATGGGATTCATAATGAATCTCATGGGATTCTAAACAAAATCACATGGGATTCCGTATGAATCCCATGTGATTCTGTATGAATCCCATGGGATTCTGTATGAATCCCGTAGGATTCTAAACATGATCACATGGGATTTTCCAGAATATCATGTGATTCTAAAAAAAATAGATGTGATTAAATAACAATAAATGAAAAACAAAAACCAAGAATTAAACGAACCTCTTTAAAAGAAGTTTCAGAAGAACCACCATGAATAAAACCTTCAGTCTCTTGAACCTCGGATTCAGTCCATTCTTTATGAAGTTTTAACATAACCATAACTTCTTCTTAAAGTTCCAAGTCCTGTCTTTGAACCATTAACAATGATGACCAGTTTTTGATAGTCGGACGTGTGCAAGAAACAGAAAGCCTCTCGTACTTTGTTGAATCTAAATACAAAAGCTGAAAACAAAAAACAAAAAACAAAAAAGTGTAAGAAAGTTGCAACAAATATGTCACACAAACATGAAAACAATTTAAAACTTTGTTTAATTTAAAACTTACTACGAGGAAGGTATATGGACCAGTGTATTAGTTAAGTAGAGTTATCGGGAGTTTACTGTATTTAAGGCAGTTATGAATGTAGTCCCACCAATCAATATCACTAATTTTAGTATCTTCACGAACCCGCCTAACAACATCCAAATTAATCTGCCCCTTCAACCCAGCAACCATACCCATCGTGTTTGTAAAAAGTGTAAGAAAGTTAACTTTAAAAAGGAAGTCGACTTCCTTAGACTCAATCAACTTCAAAGCGACATCATTCACTCGGATATCCTTAACTGATTTAGGGTAAAACTGATAAACCCAATCCTTCTCAAAGTCATCTTCAACTGGTATGGATTCTAAAGAAAAAAAAGATTGACCACCAATAGGAATACCTAACATATCATGAATTTTGGAATAAGTGGCCTCGATTGACTCGCCATTATCCAAATTCAACCAGTAAGTCTCTGCATCAAATTTTGAAACCATATACTTACCCAACCTTGACGGAATGTAGTCTATATTAAGCTTGTAAAATGAACTAAAACCTATCTCTGCCAGAAACTTCTCTATATTAACCTTTTTTGAGCCATGGATGGCAGTATAAAGAGCAGTAGGTGTTGTCCTAGCATGAAGAATTGGAAAATCAGAAAGATACTTTTCATGTTGTGCTTCTTTAGGCGTCATCTCCTTTTCTTTATTCTTGCCTTTCTTCTTCGACTTCAATTCAATCACCTCATCAGATTCTTCTTTAATAAACGAATTCTTCAACAGATTCTTCATAAGATCCTTAGGTATAACTTGCTCAGGAGATGCAGAATTGTCCTTCTTTATCTTCAACACACCCTTACCCTTCAAATCCTTTTTCTCCTTACGTATAACTTGCTCAGGAGATGCAGAATCGGAAGAATCAGAACCTGAATTGTCCCTCTTTCTCTTCAAAACAACCTTACTCTTCAAATTCTTTTTCTTACGATCAACTTCAGTATCTTGAAAATCATCGGTGTCTACATAAAAAAAGACATAATATAAATAACTTGATCACAAGGGATTCAATATGAATCCCATGGGATTCTATATGAATCACAAGGGATCATATAGAATCTCATGGGATTCTGTATTAATTACATAAAAAGACAGATCTACACCTTTTTGCAGCTTGACCTTCGGTTTTTTTACTCTGGTCTACTTTTGATAAAACCCTTTTCCGCTTCAGTTTAACTTCTTCCTGAACTGGCTTATTCAACCTCAAAACAGGAGCTTCCGATAATGCTTTAGCAGCATTTGTCGTAACTTGTGAAACAGACTTCGGCGCCGGCTTGTCCTTTGGCTTATCCTTGGTAAGAACTAGCTTATTCAACCTCAAAACAGGAGCTTCCGATAATGCTTTAGCATCCTTTGTCTTAACTTGTGAAACAGACTTCGGCGTCGGCTTGTCCTTTGGCTTGTCCCTTGGCTTTTCCTTTGTCTTCTCATTTGCCAAATCAGTAACAACATCCGAAATAAATTTAACAACATCAACCGGCACCTTCTCCCTCTCCTGAACAACACTCGGTGCCTTTTCCTGAAAAACCGGCACCTTTTCCTTCTCCTGAAGAACAACAGTCGCCACCTTCTCCGTAACAACCGGTGTCTTCACCGTAACAACAGTCGCCAACTTCTCATAAGGAATAAACTTAGACAACGGCGTCGGGTTCAAAACTTTGTTGGCAGGTTGGCCCACTGACTGACGCATACTCGATGGAATCCATTTCTTCCTAGGCGAACCACTAGAACTAGCATTAACAACACCTACAAAAGAAAATAATAATAATAAAAAAAATAAAATAAATAAAAATAAATAAATAAACATAAGCATTAGTTATACAATAAAAAAGCATTAAGAATCACATGAGATTCTGTATGAATCTCATGGGATTCAGAATGAATCACATGTGATTCAATATAAATCACATGGATCAAGTTACAAGCATGAATCAAGTTATATGTTACAGCAATATGAAAATAAGCAAAAAACAAGCTAATCGATCACAAACTTCAATGAACTGATTCCTATAAGCAACAAAATAAGCTAATCGATCACAAAACTCCAATCTACTGGTTGAAATAAGCTAATCCAAACACTCAGTCCATCACAACTTCAATCTACTGATTCCTATAAGCTAATCCAAACACTCATTCCATATAACTCATTCCATCACAAAACTTCAATCTACTGGCTGAAATAAGCTAATCCAAACACTCATTCCATCACAAAAATAAACTAATCGATCACAAAATAAGCTAATACAGTCACAAAATAATATAATCGATCACAAAAACACTCATTCCATCATAACTTCAATCTACTGATTCATATAACTCATCACCAAGCCATATCATTCCAAAAAAGTTTTAAAATCAAAATAAGCAACAAAATAAGCAACATATCACATCTATACAAAAAATAATAAAAAATAAGCAACAAAATAAGCAATGAAGCAACATATACTGACTAATATAACAAAATAAGCTAAAAATATACCAGAATCTTCATTTGGAAGCTTATTTTGATCAGAAAGTAGCAACAAATCCGATTTAGCCAACGAACCGCCTTTAGATAGAGCTAGTTCATCTCGTATGTCCATTTTAATGGAATGATTTAAAGAATTAGGGTTTGACGGTGGTTTGACGGTGGTTTAGGGGTGGTTTAGGGGCGGTTTAGGGTTAGATGAATTGGGGATCTGAGTTTGGGGAGAGAGAGAGTAACCGCTCTGTGTGTGTGTGTTTGTATCGGGGTGAGTTTGGGGTGGATTAGGGGTTTTGTTATGAAATAGAAAGTGACTAAAATGCCCCTCACAATATTTTAATTTTAAAATGATAATTAATCTAAGCCGTTGGATGGAAGGCGGATGGATGGTTGAGATCTTGTGGTTTGTTCCTTAGATAAATGTTCTTTCGTATGGAATTTTCTCATAACCTATATCATTTTTGTTTCCTTACACGTCATGTTAAAAAAATATACAAGATGGACTTAACTAGCCGGGGGTATCAATGTGATCCATTATCCAAGATGATGTAGTTCAATTTTTTTAAATAAAATGTGAAGGTATTGGACTGAAGGTTTACAAGAAGATATTTAAAACACCAAGTGAAAATCTATCAATGGTAATAAAGTCGATCAAGTATTGTATATACCAAAAGTCAAACGAATACACAATCTATTAAAACTTCACTATTCATTGAGTAAGGGGCTATTTCTTTTATTTTCTTTTTGTAAATAGTATCTTTAAAGAGTGAAAATTATTGCAGAGGCTATTTTTGAAACCACTTATCCCGCAGAAAGTCAACTTTTTTTTCCATATCCAATAAGGCCATATTGATCGCTGCTTATTAGGAGAGAAGTCAAAACCCAACACGTGTCGGATTCAAAATAACCACAAATAAAAAAAATAAAATTAACCATTTCGCTGCCAAAAGTCAGCGATATCCGGGCAAAAAGATTTCAACTTTTCAACTTTCTTGAATAAAAAATGAAAATTTACCAAAACCACCTGACAATTTTTAATATTTATAACTTTTTAATATAACAAACTTTATTCGTCAAATATTTAGCAAATATATAGCGAATTTGCTAATAAAAAAAAAATATCGTTGCGAATAGCTCTAAATTACGAACAAAACGAGCCCAATATTGATATGATTTTGACGTACGTACGATTGTATAAAAAAGTTGTAAATATTAAAAAGGATAGTGGATTGGTTTTAGATGGTATTTACAGGTGTCAAGTTATTTTTAGAGTTAGATATTTAAAGTACAACAAAAAAAAAAAAGAAAAAAAAAAGAAAAAAAGAAGAGTAGTTGATTAGTTGATAGTTCAAAAGGTGTATTTATAAGACAACTAACACCACACCTGCCCCATCCATTCCCTTTAAAAAATAGAAGAGAAAAAACCCTAGACATATATGGTGGCGGCTTGGAGGTATGGATCTGGTATTTTGGTGTTGTTGGCCTTTGATTATGGGTTGCAACCTCTTTTGCTACCAAGTTCAAAAGAAAAGAATCTCACCATAGACTCTTTGGTCATGATATGTGACCAAAGAGTCCATGGTGAGATTCTTTTCTTTTGAACTTGGTAGCAAAAGATGTTGCAACCCATAACCAAAGGCCAACAACACCAAAATACCAGATCCATACCACCAAGCCGCCACCATATATGTCTAGGGTTTTTTCTCTTCTCTTTTTAAAGGGAATGTATGGGTAGGTGTGGTGTTAGTTGTCCGATAAATACAAATGTAGGGATTCAAATTTGGAATGTTTGACATTGTCTTTAAGTGAGGCATTTTATTGAGAACATTTAAGGATTCAGTACGATTTTGTTTTTCAAAATTTATCAATTTCAACTAATTATCCAACGAAACTCTATCAAAATTCAGTTGACCATGTTTTTTTTGGCGATCATACAGCCACTAAATGGTGGGATTTCATTCTACTGTGACCTAATCTCCACAATATAAATTGACTGCTTCACACTGCAGCTTATATCACAAACCATTCTCTTCTATTCAGGTTTATTTTTTAATCATGTTTGAATCCTTTTTCCATATGTTATTAGGGTTTTTACAATTTTTTGATCTCATAGTGTTCATACGTTGTGACGAATGTCAGTGTTTCTGCATATGTTTTTGAAATGAAAATAAACATTTGTTGCCGTATTTGATATTCTGCATATGTTTTAAAATGTTTTCCACACAAAATTTGTGTGTTTTCATGATTCATGTAACTTTTTAAATAGCATAATGTTCATATGTTGTGACCAATATTAGTAATTATGATCATAATGTTCAGTTGTTAGCAGACCTTCAAATCTTTCCTATGCACCTGGTAAATACATCAATTATAATCCATGTTTGTATTTTTGTATTATCATGATCTTGATTATTTGAAATATTAGATTGTTATTTATGTTTGTCAATTTTTTTTTCAAATAACGAAGCAGACTCAAACATTGCTCCCAAGTTTGTTGATTCAATCAGTCCCACTAAATCGAACAATTCATCTGGTATGTTTGATGTTTATTGTTTATTGTTTATTGTTTAATGTTTAATGTTAACTGTTGTTTTAATGAATTTTATTTGATCAGTATGTAATACATTTATCATATATTTTGTGTGGTACGGAATACAATTATGTGAACATGTAAATATTGACATTCTCTTACTATGGTTTATGACATGTAAGCTGATAAAAAAGTGGAATGAAAGAGCACTACAAGGAATTCATCTTGTTTTGGTATGTTTAGTTTTATTTGTAAATGTTTATTCAAAGAATCTATGCTTTCTTGATTATTTGAAATGTCAGTTTTCTATTAATGTTGTTCCCTGATAAGGATTTATTTGGTACCTTTTTAAGGGGTAATTTAAGGCCAAAATCGTATTTATATGATTAAATATTGCCCTAAATCGTTTCTTTTTGCATTTAAGGTACTTGTGACGGAAAATCTGGAAATCGGCATGTTTTGGGCTTAAAACGACAAGAAAAGAGAAGAAAACGATCAAGTCTCAAAATATGTTAGGAAAGGAGTCCTGATGGCGTCAAACTTTACCAAGTGACGTCGTCACTTGTTATTGAAGATGGATTTTTGGTCGAAAATTAACAAGCGACGCCCTAGATGAATTTGAAGACATCATAACCTGACGGCGTCAGGTGTATTTGAAGACCAAAGTCAAGTACAAAGTTAACAAGAGACGGCCTAGATGATTTACTAAGGGACGCCGTCAAGAAATTCATTACGGCGTTAGAGATTCTAAGTGACGCCGTCACAATGACGACTTGCACAAGACGAAACCCTAATGATGGCAAGCTGACGGTGTCACAACCCATAAGGTGACGTCGTCACAAGTGTAAACATATATATATTTTCGCATGTTTTTCATAATTCATGTAACATCTTGAAGTAGGGTTTTAAGAACGATTTTCTCAGCTTTTGTTTACAACAGGATAGCTATTGCGGTGATTTGCCACACCGGAGTTTTGTGCGCCATGAAGCTTACTAGAACCGAGGAAAGGAAGCCAGTGCCTAGAAGCAGAAAGAGGTCTCTAATCTTTGCATACTCATCTAGGGCGCCCAAAATGAGAAAGCAAAAGAAGGAGATAGCACTTTAGACGTAGACGTAACGTTCAACGCACATGTCTAATGCGCGGAGTTTGAGCTCGCCATAGAAAGCAGCCCCGCAAGTGATCAGCAAAAACAAGTTAAGTTTGAGACCGAGACTAGCCGGTTGGTTAATCCGGGAATCAAAGTTTTTGATTAGCCTGCGCCTTTCATATTCACGAATTTTCATCATAATTTTTGTGTGTTTCTTGAAGGTGTGGAATGAATTAAGTTTAGTGTGCTTTTTAAAATGAATTTAAAGACGAAGCTGGCTCAACCTCAGTACTCCCGTTTTATAAAAATAATCCCATTCAATTCAAACACTTAAATTTTTTACCTTCAAAATCTTTCCTAAAATGGCTTTCCTCATAAATCTCTCAATGAATATCTCTCACCAACCTTTCATTAAGTCACAATTGCCATTGCCAGGTATATTGCAGAATTTTAAGAGGCTGAAGAAGACATCCATTTTACAGAAAAAAACCAGCTGGGTATTTGCTAATGTAGAGAGAGGGTGAAATTTAAAGGTAAGTTTAAATAAGCCAGCTACCTCATTTTTGCACAAGCGAATGAATCACAGTCAAAGAGAAGTTATTACAAATTCCATGCGTAAAATAATTAAATAGGTTAGAATTTTAGAATGGTGTTATTATAATTTGTAAGGCCCCACCTTATAGATCACAATATTGTCCGCTTTGCCCATAGGCTCACGGCTTTGCTTTTGTGGCCCTCATGTGAAGACTTCCCGGCAGGTCACCCAAGCCAGTAACCGTTAGACCACAAAACGCGTTGTTGTTATATAAGGCGAATGTTAACATATGTCTCAGCATCACTTCAAGTCACGGCCAATGTGGGATTTGCGTAGGGTGTTACATTCACCCCCCCCGTAGGGGATTCCCGTCCCGGGATTCAGTTGGGCAAGTTTGACCGGTACATTCGGTCTTATTGCCCCACTTCCTGAACGACTTGGAGTGGCTCTGATACCACCTGTAACACCCCGCCTTATAGACCACAATAATGTCTGCTCTGCCCGTAGGCTCACGGCTTTGCTTTTGTGGCCCTCATGTGAAGACTTCCCGGTAGGTCACCCAAACCAGTACTACTCTCACACGAGCGCGCTTAACCATATGGGCGATTAACCGTTAGACCACAAAATGCGTTGTTGTTATATAAGGCGAACGTTAACATATGTCCAGCATCACTCCAAGTCACGGCCAATGTGGGATTTGCCTAGGGTGTTACATAATTTATTTCTCATTCTTCAATACTGTTAATACAAATAAGCCTTAAAAACGTTTATTTATATTTTACGATCTTCTAATGTTTTGTCGATAACAAACGTAAAATCATTTTAACGAGATAGATAAAATACGTAAACGCTTTGAGCCAAAAGCTTACTAACTCATTTCATTAAACAAACCTTAAACATATCTAGTTAAACAAGTTTACACAAAACTAAAACCATTTTATAAAAACACTTAAGTAAACTAGTTACTTACATTTTTATAAAATACATGTTACTTGTAAATTACTAGAAAAAGGCTTGGACTATCCATGACCCAAAAACCAAGCCCATAACCCATGGAGCTTGATCCATAATCCATAACCCATTTGCCTGACATCATGCATGACTTTATAATAGGTAAAACCCATGACCATGACCCAAAGTCCATAACCCATAACCTAAAGTCCATGACCCATGACCCAAGATGTCTTTGACATCATTCATGACATCACTTGACCCATGGACCTTAACCCATAACCCAAAACCCGAAATTGTAACCCACAATCTGAACTGGTACTACCAGATACCCGGATTCATTGGATTACACTGGCCGGATCCCTTTGGGAAGGGATTCGCCGGATCCGGGTGAACAGTGCTCAGTTTTGCCTATAAATAGTGAGCCATTTCTCTCTTGTTTCTCACCCCACTTAGATATATCTTCTCTCTACATTCCAAGTTCACTAACCTCAGATCCAAGGATCTTTCTATGTAGTCTCTCTCTTTGTGATTCTCTAGGTGTAACACCCCAACCCGACAAGGGCAAAGGTGCCACAACGATGGTTCCATATCAGAACAAACACAAGCATTTGACATTAATAATACAATGGATATTCAATGGTTACAAGGGATAATTAAATTTTACAAGGTTAATACAATAATTTCTAATCTAACTATAACTTCTTCTAATACTCTTCCATAGCTAGTCGGGCCTTCTATATCCATAGTACTCTCCACTCATACCCAGCTTCCAAACTAAAACCTGCCGCAGGAAAAGAAATGCGGCTGAGCTACGAAAGCTCAGTGAACAGATATAATGGTACAAAGCAGTAGTAAAAAGGGTAGTGAAGTAAATGAAATGACACAAGGCATAACAAGAGTAGGAAGGAAAATGAAAAGGTTATCAAGAAATGTTTACAATAGGTTGGTGTAAAGTAAACCGTAACCCACCACCAGCCCAAGTCGAATCAAGTCAAGTCCAGTATCAAGTCATAGGGTAAACAGAAACAGTAATCCATTACGAGCCCAGAACATATCAAATCAAATCAAATCAAATCAAGCAAGTATACATGTATACGGAGGGGTGACCTCGGTATGCCAAGTATAATATGAGGGGATACCTCCAAGGGTTGGAGTGATCGGCTCCCAAGAGTGAATGACGTGTATCGCACACACCCATCATGTCACTAAGTAATGCAAGTAATCAAGTCAAGTCAAGTCAAGTACAAATCTAGGATGCATCCATGCGCCCCTGTAGGCTGCCACAATGTCTTCATCTACGCGCAAGTCAAGTATCAAGTCAAGGCAGGGACGGGATAGGTAATCACTTTCCTACCCAAAAGTCAAGCCATTGGTGCATCAATGACAAGGACATGAAACCCTCATGCCTAGTATGGCTCGTAATCTCAAACTGTGGGTCAAGGTCAAGTATCAAGTATCATGTGGTTCAAGTATCAAGTTTCATGTTTCAAGCTCAAGTTCAAGTGATTCAGGTCAAATCATATATCAATGGGTTCAAGTCATACATCAATGGTTTCAAGTCAAGTGGTTCATATCAAATGTATCAAGGTTCAAGTCCAATAATCAAGACAAGAGATCGTAGCAAATGTTCATAGTAAAGGTTCAATCTAAAAGTTCATTTGAAAACAATCCTTTTTAAAATAGTTTCCATAAAATAATCTTTTAAAATAGTTTTCAATAAGATAGTTTTAAAAATGGTTTTCTTAAAAAATTTCCATAAACAATTTAAAAAGGCTTCCTCATTCCGCTAAAATCTCAAGTATATCAAGGTTCAAGGCAAGGTTCACGTTAGGGTTCAAGACAAAGGTTCAAGGCAAAAAGGTTCAAGACAAGGGTTCAAATAGAAAGGTTCAATACTAAGGTTCAAGCAAAGATCCAGGCAAGAGTTCAAAATACGAGGGAACATAGCAATGGCTTTGGGAATCCTAAACGAATTAAAACAAAAGATCAAGAGAAACGAAGGCTCCTTACAAGAAGGGCAGAATATCTGTACCTTATTTGCAAGCAAGAACAAAGATAAAGGCTGACAGAGATCAAGTTACTCCTTCCTCGAACCTAAAGGAGTAGAAGACAGGACGACAAAGGATTCTCAGTTATCTTTCCATTTTAAGAAAGTTTCCTTATTTAGCAAGTCTCCATGATTAGAAGGATTTCAATATTATAAATTTAGGTCAATTCATTCATATAGCATTATCATGGAATTAGGGTTTCGTTTATCATCTTATAATATTTTAGGGTTAATTATGACAAACTTCTCATATTTTAGGATTCTAGATGTACATATTCCAAAGCTAAGGGTTTTAAATGAAACTATTACAAGTTACTTATTTAAATACATAAAATATTCATAATCACACTCTTAGTCCTTTAAGTTCCACAAGTTTACGCTTTATACCCTTTAATTATTTAATTTACAAAATAAACCCTATACTTACATAAGTTACCATTTAACCCTTATTATACTCATATTTACATAACAAGCCCTTACATTCACTAATTTACAGAATATACCTCTTATTTTAATGTATGGCATGGTTTACCCTCCAAGTTTCATAATTTACAACATTTAGTCCCTTTAATTAATAAAACTTACAATTTACATCATAATTCCTTAATAATTACACATTAACCCCACAAATACCCAAAATTACATATTACCTCCCTAATAACATTATTTCCACAGAAAAGTCATAAGTTTCCTGAATTTACACTTTTAGTCCCTCTATTTAATTTAATTACAATTCGTACCTTATAAATACCATTAATTCCTTTTCTTGCAATATTTACACTTAAGACCCTTATGTTATATTTTTTTATACATTAGTACTGACCTAAATAACCTTAAAAAATAACCCACAAGTTTCATTAATTACAAAACACACCCTTTATATTTAAAACCCTAATCGTTCACTTTTAAAATACCAAAACTAAACCTAATTTATCCCAATCATTACACCAATCATTAAACAATCATGACATGCATTTATTAATCAGATTCATACCAAAACACTAACCCAAAATTTGTTCTAGGGTTTTTCCTATTTTTTCCTTGTTTTTCCACTAAATCTGATCTAAACAATAATTAGCATCAATTAATCTAGGCTTCTAAAAATCAAAAGGCTATTTTTCCTAGCTTATATTAACATCAAAGAACATATAAAAAATATAGGTTCACCTCAGAAAATTCGTACAACACGATTTACCAATTAAGTGTGTTTTATCCCTTTTATTTTCGTACGCCTAAATAAACATGCATGATTCGTGTTCTTTATTTTTCTTAGGTCATATTCGACATGTAGATCACTAGAAAAATACTGGATAACTTTTAGAACGTAAGAATTAAGCATGAAAAATCATTACCTCTTGTATGATAAAATCGGGTGAAAGCAATTACTAAGCACAAACGAAAGCCTCTAAATTCAGGTTCTTAATTTTCTTAGCTCCCTTACATCTCAATGAACTCCAGAAAATTACTAGATCAAGTCCAGAAGTCGAATGGAGGGATGAGGGATTTTTTAGTTGTCGACTTTAGGGTTCTTTAGGGATTCGGTATTTTATAAAAATAAAACAAATAGGATTTGATTTATATTATTTGTAGAACCGACTTAGGAGGGGGGGGGAATGGGCTTAAGAACCGGCCTAAATCAAAAGGATATGATTTGGTATTATTTTCCTAATTTAATTTGATATGTATCTTAATTAAAATGATTTTATAAATATAAAATAAATACTATAATTAATATTTTCAGTTTTCATAATAATTTTAGGACATGCAAAAATATTGTCTTGAAATTATTTCACTTCATATGTAGTTCGTTACCAGAGATTCGAAATTTATTTTGTGCTTTATAAGTGTTTTAATTTATTTTTAAAGTTTCAGGGGCATTTTGGTCATTTTTCATGCTTTCTAAATTTCAGTTATTACAACTTCTTCCCCCCTAAAAAAAATTTCGTCCTCGAAATTTGCAGGAAGCAGAAAGAAAATAGAACGGAAAACTCATACGGAGTGCGAACAAGATTTCAAATCAATTTAACTGTATTAACAGTAGAGAGCTCTACAAGAGTTCAAGATCTATAACTAGTATTTCCACGGTCAACAAAATCAATTTCCTAGTCAAGGCACGAATAAGAGTGATGCGGAAGCAATAATACTTAAACAATTACCTTATAGTCTACCTATTCCTCACCGGTCAAAACTTAAGTTCATATAAGGAATCCTAAAGCAAGTCCTCAAGGTGTTTTCCTATGTTCCTACAGGGGAAGCCTAATGGTCTAAACGCGCAGGACAGGGTAAATGTATTACAAGTCGTCAGCCTGTTTCTCTGATACCATAAATTGTAACACCCCAACCCGACAAGGGCAAAGGTGCCACAACGATGGTTCCATATCAGAACAAACACAAGCATTTGACATTAATAATACAATGGATATTCAATGGTTACAAGGGATAATTAAATTTTACAAGGTTAATACAATAATTTCTAATCTAACTATAACTTCTTCTAATACTCTTCCATAGCTAGTCGGGCCTTCTATATCCATAGTACTCTCCACTCATACCCAGCTTCCAAACTAAAACCTGCCGCAGGAAAAGAAATGCGGCTGAGCTACGAAAGCTCAGTGAACAGATATAATGGTACAAAGCAGTAGTAAAAAGGGTAGTGAAGTAAATGAAATGACACAAGGCATAACAAGAGTAGGAAGGAAAATGAAAAGGTTATCAAGAAATGTTTACAATAGGTAGGTGTAAAGTAAACCGTAACCCACCACCAGCCCAAGTCGAATCAAGTCAAGTCCAGTATCAAGTCATAGGGTAAACAGAAACAGTAATCCCTTACGAGCCCAGAACATATCAAATCAAATCAAATCAAATCAAGCAAGTATACATGTATACGGAGGGGTGACCTCGGTATGCCAAGTATAATATGAGGGGATACCTCCAAGGGTTGGAGTGATCGGCTCCCAAGAGTGAATGACGTGTATCGCACACACCCATCATGTCACTAAGTAATACAAGTAATCAAGTCAAGTCAAATCAAGTACAAATCTAGGATGCATCCATGCGCCCCTGTAGGCTGCCACAATGTCTTCATCTACGCGCAAGTCAAGTATCAAGTCAAGGCAGGGACGGGATAGGTAATCACTTTCCTACCCAAAAGTCAAGCCATTGGTGCATCAATGACAAGGACATGAAACCCTCATGCCTAGTATGGCTCGTAATCTCAAACTGTGGGTCAAGGTCAAGTATCAAGTATCATGTGGTTCAAGTATCAAGTTTCATGTTTCATGTTTCAAGCTCAAGTTCAAGTGATTCAGGTCAAATCATATATCAATGGGTTCAAGTCATACATCAATGGTTTCAAGTCAAGTGGTTCATATCAAATGTATCAAGGTTCAAGTCCAATAATCAAGACAAGAGATCGTAGCAAATGTTCATAGTAAAGGTTCAATCTAAAAGTTCATTTGAAAACAATCCTTTTTAAAATAGTTTCCATAAAATAATCTTTTAAAATAGTTTTCAATAAGATAGTTTTAAAAATGGTTTTCTTAAAACATTTCCATAAACAATTTAAAAAGGCTTCCTCATTCCGCTAAAATCTCAAGTATATCAAGGTTCAAGGCAAGGTTCACGTCAGGGTTCAAGACAAAGGTTCAAGGCAAAAAGGTTCAAGACAAGGGTTCAAATAGAAAGGTTCAATACTAAGGTTCAAGCAAAGATCCAGGCAAGAGTTCAAAATACGAGGGAACATAGCAATGGCTTTGGGAATCCTAAACGAATTAAAACAAAAGATCAAAAGAAACGAAGGCTCCTTACAAGAAGGGCAGAATATCTGTACCTTATTTGCAAGCAAGAACAAAGATAAAGGCTGACAGAGATCAAGTTACTCCTTCCTCGAACCTAAAGGAGTAGAAGACAGGACGACAAAGGATTCTTAGTTATCTTTCCATTTTAAGAAAGTTTCCTTATTTAGCAAGTCTCCATGATTAGAAGGATTTCAATATTATAAATTTAGGTCAATTCATTCATATAGCATTATTATGGAATTAGGGTTTCGTTTATCATCTTATAATATTTTAGGGTTAATTATGACAAACTTCTCATATTTTAGGATTCTAGATGTACATATTCCAAAGCTAAGGGTTTTAAATGAAACTATTACAAGTTACTTATTTAAATACATAAAATATTCATAATCACACTCTTAGTCCTTTAAGTTCCACAAGTTTACGCTTTATACCCTTTAATTATTTAATTTACAAAATAAACCCTATACTTACATAAGTTACCATTTAACCCTTATTATACTCATATTTACATAACAAGCCCTTACATTCACTAATTTACAGAATATACCTCTTATTTTAATGTATGGCATGGTTTACCCTCCAAGTTTCATAATTTACAACATTTAGTCCCTTTAATTAGTAAAACTTACAATTTACATCATAATTGCTTAATAATTACACATTAACCCCACAAATACCCAAAATTACATATTACCTCCCTAATAACATTATTTCCACAGAAAAGTCATAAGTTTCCTGAATTTACACTTTTAGTCCCTCTATTTAATTTAATTACAATTCGTACCTTATAAATACCATTAATTCCTTTTCTTGCAATATTTACACTTAAGACCCTTATGTTATATTTTTTTATACATTAGTACTGACCTAAATAACCTTACAAAATAACCCACAAGTTTCATTAATTACAAAACACACCCTTTATATTTAAAACCCTAATCGGTTCACTTTTAAAATACCAAAACTAAACCTAATTTATCCCAATCATTACACCAATCATTAAACAATCATGACATGCATTTATTAATCAGATTCATACCAAAACACTAACCCAAAATTCGTTCTAGGGTTTTTCCTATTTTTTCCTTGTTTTTCCACTAAATCTGATCTAAACAATAATTAGCATCAATTAATCTAGGCTTCTAAAAATCAAAAGGCTATTTTTCCTAGCTTATATTAACATCAAAGAACATATAAAAAATATAGGTTCACCTCAGAAAATTCGTACAACACGATTTACCAATTAAGTGTGTTTTATCCCTTTTATTTTCGTACGCCTAAATAAACATGCATGATTCGTGTTCTTTATTTTTCTTAGGTCATATTCGACATGTAGATCACTAGAAAAATACTGGATAACTTTTAGAACGTAAGAATTAAGCATGAAAAATCATTACCTCTTGTATGATAAAATCGGGTGAAAGCAATTACTAAGCACAAACGAAAGCCTCTAAATTCAGGTTCTTAATTTTCTTAGCTCCCTTACATCTCAATGAACTCCAAAAAATTACTAGATCAAGTCCAGAAGTCGAATGGAGGGATGAGGGATTTTTTTGTTGTCGACTTTAGGGTTCTTTAGGGATTCGGTATTTTATAAAAATAAAACAAATAGGATTTGATTTATATTATTTGTAGAACCGACTTAGGAGGGGGGAATGGGCTTAAGAACCGGCCTAAATCAAAAGGATATGATTTGGTATTATTTTCCTAATTTAATTTGATATATATCTTAATTAAAATGATTTTATAAATATAAAATAAATACTATAATTAATATTTTCAGTTTTATAATAATTTTAGGACATGCAAAAATATTAAAATATTGTCTTGAAATTATTTCACTTCATATGTAGTTCGTTACCAGAGATTCGGAATTTATTTTGTGCTTTATAAGTGTTTTAATTTATTTTTAAAGTTTCAGGGGCATTTTGGTCATTTTTCATGCTTTCTAAATTTCAGTTATTACACTAGGTTCCTTCCAAAAGGAGAGATCATAACCTCTCGAAGACTTGCAAGCTCGTGATATGAGTTGCTAGGATTCTTCTCTTCCAAGATCACAGAAGTGCATCTTGTTCTTTCTTCTTCTCAAAAGGGTGTTGTAGATGTGTTGATTCGTTAGGTGTAAAAGGACGTTGGATCCTTTAGTCATGTTGTGCTAGGTGTGTTGGTTTGGTCCGCTGTGCTAAGGACCCGGTATCTAGCCTTGTACCGGATAAAGTGTAGGTGACGAAGGTTTGGCTTTACCTCGTGGAAAAGCCCGGTATCTAGCTTTGTACCGGATAAAGTGTAAGCGACGTTGTTGATTCGTGTAAAAACGTATATATCAAAAATACCAAGTAAACGTGAGAGTAGACAAACCAACCCTTTAGGAAAAAGGTTAACTTGCAAAAACTCACGTTTGGCGCCAAAATTTTGATCCGTGCTAAAGTATATATATAATATCAGACGGATATGCGTGATACGCGGGAAATGACAAATCAACCTTTTATTAAAAATGTTAACTTACAAAACACGTGAATACGATATGAGTGATACCAGGCAAGTAATTACCCGAGTCGTGTCCCAGCGAGGTGTGAATCGAGGATTTCGTTATCGGTTTGGAATTAAAGTGCTTGAAGGATGGATTAGGATTTTTGTGTTTTTAATATTCTAAACGAGAAGTGAAAAGCAAATGTTCAAAGAAATTAAAATGAAAACCAAATTACGTTAAAAACGTTAACCGGGAATTCCTAAAACGAGTTTAAAAACTAAAATCTTTGAAAATTAACCCTACAAGTGCAAGTCTATTTTTCATAAGTTCTAATTAACAAAAGAAAATTTTAGAAAGAAGAATTATATTTTTTTTGACTTTTCTATTTTTTATTATGAATTAAAAACTGTTTTTAAAAGAAAATTACATAAAAAATACTAAAACTATTCTGAAAATTCTGAAAATTTTTGTGAAATAACTTTACAATCTGACAATCCTAGGAAAAATAATAATGAGATCCCAGCTTATTTAAATAAGCTGGGAATAAGCTGATAAGGGCTGAAGGCTTAATTAAGAAAGAAGGGTTAAGTAGAAAATAGTGCAAGGTTTAACTGAAAAAGACCCTAGGGCAGATGGTGAGTGTGTTGGTGTGTGAGGCTGAGGTCCCAGGTTCGAATCCTGGCCTCAGCTTTTTTGCTTTTATTTTATTTTTGATATTTTCTTTTTACAGTCTTGATAAGCACAACAAAATAAGCATTTCTTATAACTAGAGATAATTTTAAAAACTACCAATAAGCTCAGAATAAGCTTGGGAATCTGAACAGTGGCTGATTAAAAGAAACAAGCTAAAGGTATAGAACAAAAGGGCTGCTAAGCTATTTATAAGCTAATATTAAAACTAAAAATAAGCTAATTCACTAGTAACAAGCTAACAGTGATACAAAGCAACTAAATAAACCAAAAGAATAAGCAAATAAGCACTGAAAAAGGTAATATAAGCAAAAAATGAGGACTGATATGCAGGGCAACTCAGTCCCACTAAGGCAAGTTTAGGGCTTAAAAATAAGTACTAATCAATAAGCAATGACCAAGAATTCAGAAGCAAACTCAAGTTCATACATCCATAAGCTCATATACCAAATTCCAGACCAAGAGGAGCTTATTTGCTTCTTAAAAATAAGCTGAGAAGGGGATCAGATAGCACATTTAACCACTGATGACTCAGTAGTATATTGTGTA
Organism: Artemisia tridentata subsp. tridentata; assembly: GCA_021014915.2. Classification (NCBI taxonomy): domain Eukaryota; kingdom Viridiplantae; phylum Streptophyta; class Magnoliopsida; order Asterales; family Asteraceae; genus Artemisia; species Artemisia tridentata. The sequence goes on from CP139503.1 coordinate 296,470,292, forward strand.
ATCAGACAGCTTTTGAGCTTATTCCAAGGCTATAATAAGCTAAGTAAGGATTTGGAATTTAGAAATAAGAACATACACACTAGCAATCTTCTAAAAATTCAACTTAATAAGCACAGATCACCACTTAAAAGCACTGACTTAATCTTGAAAAATTATGCAGACTGCATATAGAACCTGATGAGCAGACTTGGAGAGTTTGAACACAAATCCCCTCAATCTTTAATGAAAACCATCCGACTTTTAAAAACTTACTTTATGCACTATGTTGGACACAAAATAACCAAAAGATACCACAGAAAAAGCTTATGGCTATAATAAGCTGAAATGGTCAGATTTTAAGCTAGGATTACAATTTAAAACTCAAAACCATGAAACCAACCAAATCAGGTCAAAATACCTAACAAACAACTTATCTAGCTTATTTTAAGCAAGATTTAAACTTCCACATTGGCACATGAACAGTAGTTAACCAATTTGACCCATTTTGGGTCTTGACCCAAACACTACTTTAAACAAGCTGATTTTTAGTTTTCAATAGATTTAAGTGACAAGAGCTAAACTAATGATGCAACTAGACTAATTAAGCTATATTAGGAAGATGCAAGCTAATTAGAATAGAAAATAAACACAATGATAAGCTAAAATAGATTATGCAAGATTAAGGCTATAAAATGTAAATTTGATCTTAAAATGGAAATGAAAAACTCACTTTGTTCCCTAGCTGAACAAGGGTACCCAATGGCAGCTACTAGCTCCTAGCTTATCAAGGGTAAGCTAGGTAAAGTCCATCTTGCCCAATCCATTTCGGGAAACTTCCAAAATGCTTTCCACAACAATGCATAGGTAACTTATGATGTTTTGATTCTGAATTTAATCTTTTTTATATTTTCTTTTTACTTTTGAGAGCTTGTGAGAGCTTATGGAAATGTTTGAAACATTAAGTGAGCATAAACAAGATTTTTGCTAAAAACTTTAAATTTTTATTAAAACTGAAAATGGTTACAAGGGTTGAAATTCAGAACTGAGAAACTTATATTAAGCTTAAAAGAGCAGATTACAATATTAAAAATAAAATTACATAAATTAAAAGCATGCCATGAAAGGCTTACAATATGCCCTATTTCTACTAAAAACTAAACTAGGGGTCTTCTTTCCTTTTTGTGCTAGTTCTGTGAGAGAAAACAGCTTGGAGACTCTTGTGTGCTTCTTGGGATTAAATCCCACCCATTGGATTGAAATGGAACCATCTCAGCCCTTGATATGGTTTTGGCGCCCATTTAGTGTCGTGGATTGATGACCTGGAGGAGGGGGGAGGTGGTACAACACATGGGTGTGACTATTGAGGTGAGGAGTAGGGTGGCTGGAGTAGGTATTGAGGAATGGAGGGGGGAGACAAAAATGTTTAGAGAAGGTATAGTATTGGGACTGGTTATTGGCGGGAATTGGGAAAGGAGAAGAAGACAAAGTCAAACTGAGGATTTGACTTGGTGTTTATAAAAGACCGGGTTTGGTTTTTTTTTTTGGGATTTTTTTTTTTTATATATTTTGGGCTTTGGTTATTTTATGGTCTGGGTTAAAAATGGTTAAGGATTGGTTTTTTTTGGTTTTGGATTTATTAAATATGGATTGTATAGATTTGGATTTGGTAAATATGGGCTGACTAGGCCCATATAAATGGGTCGGGTCGGACCATAAAAAAATGGTTTTGGTTTCAGTTTCGGTTTTCCAATCTTGATCCAAAACTATATCTCGGGGTTGACTTTGATTCCGTCTCGGTATGACCAAATGCACAGTTGTTATCAAGTCGATCCAAAAAATGCTCGTTTTCGCTCCGTTTTCAATCCTTTGTACCTGAAATGCATAAAAACACAAACCAAGGATTTCTGCAGTATAAATTGGTATATTTGGCCGTTTTTGGTTATTTTTGTGTCTTATATGGGCATAAAATGATGAGTAAACAGGCACTCATCAAGTGTAAGCGACGTTGTGAAGGCTTCTCCGCCAAGTGAAAGGAGTTTGTGTTTTGAAGTGTTTATGAACTCTCGAATAGGTGACTCGGGGAGTGGAGTAGGGCAAGGAAGGTGACCTTGTAGTCGAACCACTATAAATACTTGTGTTGTGGTTGTGTCTCTCTAACTCTATCTCGTAGTTTAGTTTATATGCTTTTATTTCTATTAATATCCAGCACGTCAAAACTAGATTGACATAAGTCGATCTATAAGTTTTTAAAAAGAAGTTTTAATCGGTAAAACTATTCAACCCCCCCCCCTTCTAGTTTTCTACATCATATCTGTTAGTCGGATCCCTCAGCTAAAGCTAGCTGGATCCCTTTTGAAAAGGAGTCGCTGGATCCCAGCAAACAGACACAGGTTTGATCATCAAAAACCTTCCAAAACTCAACTTTATCCACTCAAACACTCCACATTGCCTTTAATATATCTCCTAGAAGATTGTATCACTGTAGTTGACCTTGATGCATGCATATCATTGCAATTCAAAATATTTTAGTGGTTTAGGCTTTAATTACCATACTTGACCCTTCACTATTTAAACCACTTGTGCTTCCAAATCACACCTAAACAAACCATCTTCTACTATAAACTCACCTTCTAAACCTACCTAAAAACATGACTAAGGCACCAAGTGCAAGATCATCCACTAGGAGTCCACCAAGAAAAACCGCACGAATCGTGTATGAAATATCCTCAACTGAAGCCTCACCCATCAAAGCACCCTCTAGTAGAATACCTCTCTCAAACTACATCCAAACTCCTCCTTCAAATGAGTCAACTCCACCACAACTTGCTTCCGCTAAAACAACCTCACCACAACCTACTACAATTGAACCAACACTTCCAATTGAAAAACCTACATTACCAAACCAACCCTCATCTCTACACAAACAACAAGACCTTCACCTCTTGAACTTAGAATCCTTTCTTTCACCCCACCTCATTCATCACCTCATCTATACTTTAACTCATTGGAGGACTTGCCTCCTAGACCCTCTAATCCACCACCATTACCAAAGTTCTCATCCATTGAGAGAATGTCAACTCAACCACCATCCCATCACCTAGATGTTGACATTAACATACCACCACCTATAGCAAACTTGTCTTCCTCTCATCCACCCTCAAATGGCCCATTTTGGGTAATGAGAAGATGTCAACAAACTCAACCAACTCAACCACCACATATACTTCCTCCCACACATACTTCTCAACCAACACCCGTGGTACATCCACCTTTCAATCTAGGTGCTTCCACCTCAAACATGCCTCAACAACCTTCTATCTTAAGGACCTCAACAAACAAACCACGATGATACTTGTGATCATTGTCAACATGTCCAAACCTTAGTTCATGAACTACGTGATGAAGTACGTTTCATGTTCTACCATCTCCTTGAACGTCTTGAAGACGTCACCAAGCCTAACCTTCCCGAAAAACCTTGAAGTGCAAGCACAAGTGGTCTCACTATCCTTAATCTTAGGCCTCATTTTAGTCAATAGGAATTTTTCATGTTAAGATCATTTTCTTAGATTTTATAGATTTGACCTTTGTTGTATCATTTCTCTTATGTTTATTAAATGATTTTTCATGACTATGTGCTTATATGAACATATTTGGTGTGTTTATTACTTGTGTTCATATCACTTTCTATCCTCTTCTACTGCTAACATAACTGCAGGTAGCCGGATCCCTGAGTTTATGCTTGGCGGATCCCTTCTGTAGAGGATCCGTGGGATCTGGGCAAACAGATAACTAACAAAATTTTTATGCAGCCAACCTTTCAAAGGGACAACATATACTTGTTTTTCTAACAATTGTTTTGTAGATTTTCAAAAATACACATGGAGCACTCGACGCCCTCAATGAGGGGGAGCTTTCTTCAAAGCATAAACATTGCAAATAACTTGCAATGATCACGTTTAGTCTTCCTAATTACTTGACGCCCTCATCAAGGGGGAGCAAACGTCAAGGGGGAGAAACTAAACACTTCTTACTCTTTTTGCTCCATATTTACATCTTTATTTTCCTTAAAACTTGCACTCGGATTAGTTTCTTTTCGACACTCTTTTTGTTTCGACAAAAAGGGGGAGAAAAGTGTAAAAGCTTAAATTCAAACTTACGAATTTTATCCTTTTACTTAAAATAATTTTATGTTTTGTCATCAACAAAAAAGGGGGAGATTGTTAATACAAATAAACCTTAAAAACGTTTATTTATATTTTACGATCTTCTAATGTTTTGTCGATAACAAACGTAAAATCATTTTAACGAGATAGATAAAATACGTAAACGCTTTGAGCCAAAAGCTTACTAACTCATTTCATTAAACAAACCTTAAACATATCTAGTTAAACAATTTTACATAAAACTAAAACCATTTTATAAAAACACTTAAGTAAACTAGTTACTTACATTTTTATAAAATACACGTTACTTGTAAATTACTAGAAAAAGGCTTGGACTATCCATGACCCAAAAACCAAGCCCATAACCCATAACCCATGGGGCTTGATCCATAACCCATAACCCATTTGCATGACATCTTGCACGACTTCATAATGGGTATAACCCATGACCCATGACCCATGACCCAAAGTCTATAACCCATAACCCAAAGTCCATGACCCATGACCCAAGATGTCTTTGACATCATTCATGACATCACTTGACCCATGGACCTTAACCCATAACCCAAAACCCGGAATTGTAACCCAATACTACCAGATACCCGGATCCCTTTGGGAAGGGATCCGCCGGATCCGGGTGAACAGTGCTCAGTTTTGCCTATAAATAGTGAGCCATTTCTCTCTTGTTTCTCACCCCACTTAGATATATCTTCTCTCTAAATTCTAAGTCCTCTAACCTCATATCCAAGGATCTTTCTATGTAGTCTCTCTCTTTGTGATTCTCTAGGTTCCTTCTAAAAGGCGAGATCACAACCTCTCGAAGACTTGCAAGCTCGTGATATAAGTTGCTAGGATTCTTCTCTTCCAAGATCACAGAAGTGCATCTTGTTCTTTCTTCTTCTCAAAAGGGTGTTGTAGATGTGTTGAGTCGTTAAGTGTAAAAGGACGTTGGATCCTTTAGTCATGTTGTGCTAGGTGTGTTGGTTTGGTCCGCCGTGCTAAGGACCCGGTATTTAGCCTTGTACCGGATAAAGTGTAGGCGACGAAGGTTTGGCTTTACCTCGTGAAAAAGCCCGGTATCTAGCTTTGTGCATGATAAAGTGTAAGCGATGTTGTGAAGGCTTCTTCGCCAAGTGAAAGGTGTTTTTGTTGTGAAGTGTTTACGAACTCTCGAGTAGGTGACTCGGGGAGTGGAGTAGGGCAAAGACGGTGACCTTGTAGCTGAACCACTATAAATACTTGTATTGTGGTTGTGTCTCTCTAACTCATCTCGTAGCTTAGTATATATGCTTTTATTTCTATCAATATCGAACACGTCAAAACTAGATTGACATAAGTCGATCTATAAGTTTTTAAAAAGAAATTTTAATCGGTAAAACTATTCAACCCCCCTTCTAGTTTTCTACAAATACTTCATTTTAATGCATTAATAGAGTTCTGACTTCCTACTAATAAGTTGAAGTTTCAAAGACTTGACTTTTTCTACATAAGTTATTCATTGTATAGTCTCTATTTCAAATTTTCATCAAAAGTTCATAAAAGGTCGTACATTGTAATGTAATGAAAGCTGTTGGAACAAGATAAAGCAGTTGGAGTTTACTGAACGACGTACGTTACGAAGGAATAGGTTTCATCAAACACATAGGACGCAGCAGATGTTATACCACACTCGCAAACTAAATATTCTTAAACTAATTCAAATCGTCAATATTGTGACAAATTTCCACCTTAAAAGTAATCTTCTGCTTTTTTAGATGAGCTAAAATAATAGGTGGTTAGCTGATGATTCAAGTTAATGCAATAAATATGGTCTCCTAGACTGATAATTTTGAGATAATACTCGGTTGGCGATAATACATGACTATATGAGTACAATTGTTTAGCTTAATATTTATTTTGAGGTGCACAAGTTTGTGTCTAGTCTGTAGTTTCTCAGGGCTTATTTTTAATGATTTTGTATGTTTACATGTTATGCTAATAATGAGTTTGTTTGAATGTGCACAAGTTTTTTTTATGACTGTGTGTGCTAGTTTTGTAAGATTTAGGTTTTTCAAGTTCTATAATTTTGTATGTTTTCACGTCTTTAATTTGCAACTATTGAGTTTGTATGAATGTGCGTAAGTTTTGTGATATTTAGGTTTTTCATTCTTTGCGAGTGGTTATGTTGATATTGGTTGATTTAGCTTTTATTAGATGAAACCTGCTAATGTTGCAATTTTCTGTTTTTGGTAATGTTGAAGTGATAAACTGAAATCCTACCATTACCAAAAACAGCAAATTGCAACATAACATTACCAAAAACAGCAAATTGCAACATTAGCAGATTTCATCTACAAAAAAGCTAAATCAACAAATATCAAAATAACCACTCGCAAAGAAAGAAAAACCTAAATATCACAAAACTTACGAACGTTCATACAAATTCAATAGGTGCAATGTAAAGACGTGAAAACATACAAAATTATAGAACTCAAAAAACCTAAATCTCACTATCATAAAAAAGCTTGTGCACATTCAAACAAACTCATTATTAGCATGACATGTAAACATACAAAATCATTAAAAATAAGCCCCGAGAAACTACAGACTAGACACAAACTTGTGCACCTGAAAATAAATATTAAGCTAAACAATTGTACTCGTATAGTCATGTATTATCGCCAACCGAGTATTATATCAAAATTATCATCAAATCAACATAACACGCATACAAATCATATAAAACAATCATCGACAGGATTATCAAGCTTTTTACCGTATATTATATCAAACTAAATACGATTAAAAACATACAAAACATCAATCTTTTAACCACAAAAACATGATTTAAATAGTATGTATAACATGATTTAAATAGTAATCGTGACAAATATCAATATTCAAATAATAAAAGTGGACTAAAAAGACTTATTCAAAAAAAAAAAAAAAAAAAAAAAAAAAAAACTCTTTGAAATTGTGTAAGATGTGATTCAAGTGCTCGTGGTAAAAGTCTATGTGTTGTTTTTTTGGTTTAGTTACAGTTTAATTTTAGTCATAGTATAGCTAGGTGAAAGATATGCTATTAATTATGCTTTTGTTGTCGTCTTGATCCATTTTTCATCTGAAATGACTTATAAAATGCTTACTTGTAAATAACTTGTAGCTTACACATATGCGGTTGTTGTGCTTGAATGCATTGTTTAAGATTGTAAAAATATATGTTGTTCACGAATTAGTCGCTGAGGCTAGGCTAAGGATCTAAATCATTATATGTGCTATTTTGAAGAAAAGTCTTAAAACCAAACACACTATAGAGAACAAAGTCTTACAGTCAAGAAAACCTGCAACAAAGTTTTTTCACTCACAAACAACAAACAAACTCTTAACGAATCCCTTCTTCAAAATGCAATATTTGTTGATTTCATAAATCTTTTTTTATTAAAAATGACATTTTTTTCACAACGAAGCATGTTTTCCTAATAATTTAACTGGGTTTGATAACAATCTCAACCTCACAACAAAGTTAGCTCAGTTTACAACCAAGCCCAAACTCAACCCCATTCTTAATTTCCCCAACTATGAATGACCCAATACCCTAGACGTGTTCATTTTCTCTTGATCTCAACTCCCCGTACATTTCAATGGAAAATCAAGACACAACCCCTGTGGTATGGAATTTCCTGTAATATTTTTGAGTCTTAAACATTCAATGGAAAACCAAGACACAATCCATATGAGTATTTGTGTCTTAGTTTTCCTTTGAAATGTCTGAGACACAAATATTAGAGGACATTACATACCGCATGTTATACCCGTATCCCGATCATGTACTAGTTATATAAATATTATGCCTTATATATTATAAGTTATGTATTAAAGCCTAATTAATAAGTAAATTGTGGTCATTATAGAGAGAATAAAACTTAAGGGGCTAGTTTTGCCAAATGAGTAAAGATATTATAATAAATATCTAAGTATTAGAAAATTTTAGAAAAGTCCAGAATTTTAGTTGGTGTGGGTGTGCTGGTGTCGACACAGGAAGAAAAAAAAAGAGGGAACTTCATTTCTAGCAATCAAGTGAATTTGATCATATCCAAGAGTTTCCAAATCATTAGGAAGTGTTAAATTGCATTTCCCATCTCAAGTAAGTGCTTTTCTCTCAATTTTGAATTAGGGTTTAAGATGAGAATTAGTATAGAGATTATGGATTGATGAATGATCATACTAGTGTTGTAATTGATCCCTAATTCATGGCAATTATGATATAGGAAGCAAGTAGGAAGTGGAAAGCTTTGTGCTAGTGAAATTGATATAGAGAAGTGAGGTAAGTATATGGTTTAACATGTTTTGATAGCTTTATCATACTTTATGTATGGTAATGGTTTATGTTGTATAGCTTTATCATGTATTATTACATGGTAATGGAAAGTGATAGGATATAGGGTGCGTTAGCTAGTTTTGGATCCACTACTAGATATGAGATAGCTTAGTTAGTCGTTGGGCTAACTATGTGACGAGGTTCAACCTTATGGGTTGATCGTGTTTAGGCCGACTATGTTGGCGTGAGGTAAGTGCCCCTATATCGCTAGCTTAACTAGTGGTTATACTAGTTATGGTTATGTATAATCTATGATGTTTAGCTTGTTATGCCATGTACTTACTAAGCGTTTCGCTTAGATGTTTATATATGATGTTTTTTTGATAGGTTCCGGCGAAGCTAGTAAAGGTAAAGAGAAAGGACAGGATGGCTTGTATATAGAAGTATAGCTTGGAACTTGGTAAGTAGAAGCTCTTGTCTTTTGGATCAAGCTTTTGAAGGTTGGAAGCCCCAAGTGCCATCCTCTTTTTGATATGTGATCTTGGTCTAATATGGGTCTTAGTAGTGTCCACAAGTCATTGTTAATGGTTATGTCTAAGTCATGTATTTAGTTGAGTCAATGGTGTCTAAGTTAGAACTTGTATGGTTATAGTACTCGTTAAGAAGTGTTTGGTATAAGCATGTTTCTACCCATTTTGAGATGTTAACGGGTCATGTATGTATGGAACGCTTTTGATATGTTAAGTTAATGGTTATGGTCAAGTTTGGTGTGAATTGGTAGTAGTGTAAGTAGTCTTGTTGTGTAAATGGGTCATTTTGGGTCTTAATGCACAACCCGTCACTTGGTAAAGCACGTATTCCGAGAGTTGTTCGGCAAATGTTTCTGTATGAAAATGAGCCCATTGATATACCAAACAAACCTGGAAAGTTTGGTTGAGTTTCGAGTTCGGGAGGTCGGGTTTCCGGCCGGAGATTTTGAAAAAAAAGGCTACTGATGAACAGTACCCGGTAGTGGGCAGTTTTCCAGATTTTTGGCAATTTTCAAAAACTCATATCTTTTAATCCGTAAGTCAAAACGGGTCGTGCCACCTATCGTTTCGAAGGTAATTGAATGTAGTTTCATTTAAAAATAGCCTCAAGGGCTTTATATGTACCGATTTTTGTCAGTTCATGAAAGAGTAACAGCGGGTCAGTTTTAGTTCAAGTATTCCCGCGTAAAAAGTTTCAAATTTTTGGTCTAAGCTGGCACGGGGTGTTACAACTTGGTATCAGAGCTTCGGTCTAAGAGATTTAGGATTTCCCTTTAAGATTTCCTAGACTTAGGCCTTGTGTAGACGCGTTTAGTATTGATGTTTGTTATTTGTGTATTGTTTGGGTGATTTCTAGAACACATATGTTAAGTATTTTTATGACTACGCCTGGCCACCGTAGTGATAAAAATATGATACATATGTGAGATTGAAATCATTTAGGCTATACATGGATGATAAACTCTAGGGTGTTTAGTATAAGGATAGATATGTCATTCATGCATCGACTATGTATATGATTTTGTTTAATAGTGTGAATTGTTAAATTTCAGTATAGAAGAAAAGATGGCGGCAATTCGGAATAAGGAGGTGTTGAGAGCGACCTCCTCCCGCCATGATAGTGATGAACATAATGATGGAGACTCTAATAGTGACACTTCAATATCAATGCCGAAAAACCTTGATCCTAGAAGTTTCACTAGAGCAGAGTTGAAAGAATTGGATACTTTGGTGACTGATAGAGTTGGAAGGGCAATTGAGAAAGTTATGCCCTATTATGTCAACCAAACAACCGAGAACTTACAAAAGATATTTCAGGAGGAGATTGAGAAGCTTAAGAAGAGTGGGGAATTAGTGAATGACTCGAATGCTAGACCCGGTATAAGGAAGGAGAAATCCACTTACCGTGATTTTACCGCTTGTGCTCCACCCACGTTTACAGGGACTCTTGATCCGTTAAAGAGTTCTAGATGGATTACTGATATAGAAGGGGCTTTTCGTACGAGTCGTTGTGTAGAGGAGGATAAGGTAAACTTTGCTACTAATTACCTTCGTGAATGGGCTAAAATATGGTGGGAAGGCAAGGAAAATGAGAAGGGTAGTGCTTGGAGAGAGTCGTGCACGTGGGATCAATTCAAGGAAGTGTTTATGAAAGAGTATGCTCCCGCGGAGGAGATTGATAAAATAAGAGAAGCTTTCCATTCCCTTGTGCAAACTGATGAATCGGTGAATGAGTTGTGGGGAAAGTTTTGTGACATGGTACAATATTGCCCGGAGTATATTAATAATGAAAAGCTTAAAGTTGACAAGTTTCAAAGAATGCTCAAAGATGAAATTCGTACGATAGTATCACCTTTCAAGTGCACTACCATGGATGATCTTCTAAGCAGAGCGCGTACTCGTGAGGCGGATTTAGATAGGATGAAAAGTAAAGAGAAGAAGGACTTAAAAAGGAAACAAGAGCAATCATCAACATTTGGTAAGCGAGGCAGGTTTGATTTCACAAAGAAGGACAACACAGGGAAGTTACCTCCTAAGTGTAATAGATGCGGTAAGAACCATATGGGAGAATGTAAATCTGGGATGAAGGGATGTTATAAATGTGGGGATACTAGCCATATTAGCAAGAATTGCACCAAGCCTTTGGTAATATGTTATGGGTGCAACGAAGAAGGACATAAGGTAAGTGAATGTCCTAAGTCCAATCCTAAGCAAGCGAAGCCGTTTAAACCGATTAAAGGAGAAAAGGTTAAGGTTCCGAGGCCTACAGCTCGTGTTTATCAGATGAGTGCCGAAGAAGCGAAATCGGGTTCAGATGTTGTCACAGGTATAATTCTCGTTAATTCTAAACCCGCTCGTGTTTTGTATGACTCTGGTGCAAGCGTGTCCTTTGTATCTTATAACTTTAGTAAAGAATTGTCCACCCCGTTAGATAAGCTTCCAATACCTGTAGAAGTTGAAATCGCCGATAGTAAAGTTGTGGTAGTGTCAAATGTGTATCGTGATGTAGAAATAGAGATTGATGAGAATGTTTTTAGGATCGATTTAATCCCTATAATGCTTGGAGAGTTTGATATTATTGTTGGCATGGATTGGCTTAGCAAACACAATGCCGCCATTCTATGCAAACAAAAGATCGTTAGAGTTGTGAATCCTAGTGGTCGAGAAATGATGATTTATGGTGATAAGAGGGAAGGCGATTTAAAATTTTATTCCGTAATGAAGGCTAGAAAATATCTATCACGTGGTTGTCTTGCCTTTATGGCACACGTGGTAGATACGAGTTTTGAGAAGAGAAGTATCGACGATGTTCCGATTGTTAATGAATTCCGTGATGTATTTCTGGAAGATTTACCGGGTATTCCACCCGATAGACAGGTTGAGTTCCGTATTGATCTTGTTCCGGGTGCTACTCCTATTGCCAAAACTCCTTATCGTCTTGCTCCTTCTGAAATGAAAGAGTTAATGAGCCAACTCCAAGAGTTACTTGACAAGGGTTTTATTCGCCCTAGTAGTTCACCGTGGGGAGCTCCGATTCTATTCGTTAAAAAGAAAGACGGTAGTATGCGGATGTGTATTGATTACCGTGAATTGAACAAAGTCACGGTGAAAAATGTGTACCCATTGCCAAGAATCGACGATCTATTTGATCAGCTTCAAGGTGCGACGTGGTTTTCAAAGATTGATCTCCGTTCGGGTTATCATCAGTTGAAAGTTCGAGAAGAAGACATTCCTAAGACGGCTTTTAGGACCCGTTATGGACATTATGAGTTTACGGTTATGCCCTTTGGTCTTACGAACGCGCCGGCAGTTTTCATGGATCTCATGAACCGTGTATGTAGACCGATGTTGGATAAGTTCGTTATAGTGTTCATCGATGATATCCTTATTTATTCTAAAAGCAAGGAAGAACATGAACTACATCTTCGGGAAGTTCTTGAAACATTGAGAAAAGAAAGGTTGTATGCCAAATTCTCAAAATGTGAATTTTGGTTACAAGAAGTTCAGTTCCTTGGTCACGTTGTTAGTCCCGATGGTATTAAAGTTGACCCGTCAAAGGTAGAAGCTGTGATGAATTGGAAAGCACCGAAGAATGTTAGTGAGATTCGAAGTTTTCTTGGACTCGCGGGATATTATCGGCGATTCATTCAAGACTTTTCCAAAATTGCATCTTCATTAACTGAACTCACCAAGAAGAATGTTCCTTTTGTGTGGAGTGAGAAACAAGAAGAAGCTTTTCGTACCTTACGAAAGAAGTTATGTGAAGCACCGATTCTAGTGTTACCGGAAGGAACCGAAGATATGGTAGTCTATAGTGATGCATCTTATTCCGGTCTTGGATGTGTTCTCATGCAAAGGGGTAAGGTGATTGCTTACGCTTCAAGACAACTAAAGAAGCATGAAGAGAAATACCCGACTCATGATCTTGAATTTGCGGCCGTAGTCTTTGCTTTGAAAATTTGGAGGCATTATTTATATGGTATGAAGTTCGTAATTTACACCGACCATAGAAGTCTTCAGTATTTTCTTGAGAAGAAAGATCCGAACATGAGGCAGCGTAGGTGGTTAGACTTGCTGAAAGATTATGATTGTGAAATTCGCTACCACCCCGGTAAGGCGAATGTTGTGGCGGATGCTCTTAGTCGAAAGGACCGAAGTGAAGTTACTCGAATTCATTCCTTGCGGATGATTGTCACATCCGATCTCTTTGATAGGATCAAGTTAGCTCAAGAAGAAGTGTTGAAAGAAGAGAATCGGGAAAAAGAGCGTATCACTTCTCATATTCCTTACCTTGAAGAAGATAGCCGAGGGGTTAAGACACGGTATGGAAGAGTTTATATTCCTTTTCGAATTGACATTAAAGAATTACTCTTGGAAGAAGCCCATAAATCGAAGTATTCTATTCATCCGGGAGCTACGAAAATGTACCTTGATTTGAAAAGAAACTATTGGTGGACGGGTATGAAAAGAGATTGTGTGAAGTATGTAGAAAGATGTTTAGCTTGTTTGAAGGTGAAAGCCGAACACCAAAAGCCATATGGAAAAGTCCAACCCTTAGACATTCCAGTTTGGAAGTGGGAGAAGATTACTATGGACTTTATTACAAAATTTCCAAGGACGAAAAAGAAGAATGATACAATTTGGGTTGTAGTCGATCGTTTGACTAAGAGTGCACATTTCATTTCGATTAGGGAGAATATGCATGTTCATAAGCTAGCAAAGATTTATGTTAACGAGATAGTCGCGCGCCATGGAGTACCTATTTCTATAGTTTCCGATAGAGACGGGCGTTTCACTTCAAATTTTTGGCAAAGTTTTCAAGAAGAACTGGGTACGAAGTTACATATGAGCACAACCTTTCATCCTCAAACCGATGGGCAAAGCGAAAGAACGATCCAAACTCTAGAAGATATGCTACGGGCTTGTATGATAGACTTTGGTGGTAATTGGGACGATCACATGCCTTTAGTTGAATTCGCCTACAATAATAGTTACCATGCGAGTATAGACATGCCACCCTATGAGATGCTCTATGGTAGAAAGTGTAGGACGCCCGTGTGTTGGGAAGAAGTCGGAAGAAGGGAATTGGCGAGCAGGGATGTAGTGTTGGTGACAACTGAAAAGATTGAAATGATCCGGGCAAGACTTAAAGCGGCGCAAGATAGGTGAAAAAGTTATGCCGATAATCGAAGAAAACCGATTGAATTCGAAGTAGGTGATTTTGTCATGTTAAAAGTTTCTCCGTGGAAAGGCGTTTTTAGATTTAAAAACAAAGGGAAACTAAGTCCGCGGTTTATTGGACCATTTAAAATCTTGAAACGTGTTGGCGAGGTAGCGTACGTGTTGGAACTGCCCGAAGAAATGAGAGGTATTCATAATACCTTCCATGTGTCTTACTTGAGGAAATGTCTAGCGGATGAGACTAGTGTAGTCACTTTGGATGATATCGAGATTGATCCGGAATTGCTTTCGCAAGAGGATGAACCGGAAGCAATATTAGGAAGGAAAGTGAGACAACTCAGGAACAAACAGATCCCTTTTTTGAAGGTGCAATGGAGAAATCGTAAGGGTACGATTAATAGGTGGGAGACGGAAGAGAAAATGAGGAACAAGTATCCTCATCTTTTTCAAGCATAGATTTCGAGGACGAAATCTTATTTTAAAGAGGGGTGAATTGTTATACCCGTATCCCGATCAGGTACTAGTTATATAAATATTATGCCTTATATATTATAAGTTATGTATTAAAGCCTAATTAATAAGTAAATTGTGGTCATTATAGAGAGAATAAAACTTAAGGGGTTAGTTTTGCCAAATGAGTAAAGATATTATAATAAATATCTAAGTATTAGAAAAATTTAGAAAAGTCCAGAATTTTGGTTGGTGTGGGTGTGCTGGTGTCGACACAGGAAGAAAAAAAAAAGAGGGAACTTCATTTCTAGCAATCAAGTGAATTTGATCATATCCAAGAGTTTCCAAATCATTAGGAAGTGTTAAATTGCATTTCCCATCTCAAGTAAGTGCTTTTCTCTCAATTTTGAATTAGGGTTTAATATGAGAATTAGTATAGAGATTATGGATTGACGAATGATCATACTAGTGTTGTAATTGATCCCTAATTCATGGCAATTATGATAGAGGAAGCAAGTAGGAAGTGGAAAGCTTTGTGCTAGTGAAATTGATATAGAGAAGTGAGGTAAGTATATGGTTTAACATGTTTTGATAGCTTTAACATACTTTATGTATGGTAATGGTTTATGTTGTATAGCTTTATCATGTATTATTACATGGTAATGGAAAGTGATAGGATATAGGGTGCGTTAGCTAGTTTTGGATCCACTACTAGATATGAGATAGCTTAGTTAGTCGTTGGGCTAACTATGTGACGAGGTTCAACCTTATGGGTTGATCGTGTTTAGGCCAACTATGTTGGCGTGAGGTAAGTGCCCCTATATCGCTAGCTTAACTAGTGGTTATACTAGTTATGGTTATGTATAATCTATGATGTTTAGCTTGTTATGCCATGTACTTACTAAGCGTTTCGCTTACATGTTTAGATATGATGTTTTTTTTTATAGGTTCCGGTGAAGCTAGTAAAGGTAAAGAGAAAGGGTAGGATGGCTTGTATATAGAAGTATAGCTTGGAACTTGGTAAGTAGGAGCTCTTATCTTTTGGATCAAGCTTTTGAAGGTTGGAAGCCCCAAGTGCCATCCTCTTTTTGGTATGTGATCTTGGTCTAATATGGGTCTTAGTAGTGTCCACAAGTCATTGTTAATGGTTATGTCTAAGTCATGTATTTAGTTGAGTCAATGGTGTCTAAGTTAGAACTTGTATCGTTATAGTACTCGTTAAGGAGTGTTTGGTATAAGCATGTTTCTACCCATTTTGAGATGTTAACGGGTCATGTATGTATGGAACGCTTTTGATATGTTAAGTTAATGGTTATGGTCAAGTTTGGTGTGAATTGGTAGTAGTGTAAGTGGTCTTGTTGTGTAAATGGGTCATTTTGGGTCTTAATGCACAACCCGTCACTTGGTAAAGCACGTATTCCGAGAGTTGTTCGACAAATGTTTTTGTATGAAAATGAGCCCATTGATATACCAAACAAACCTGGAAAGTTTGGTTGAGTTTCGAGTTCGGGAGGTCGGGTTTCCGGCCGGGGATTTTGAAAAAAAAGGCTACTAATGAACAGTACCCGGTAGTGGGCAGTTTTCCAGATTTTTGGCAATTTTCAAAAACTCATATCTTTTAATCCGTAAGTCGAAACGGGTCGTGCCACCTATCGTTTCGAAGGTAATTGAATGTAGTTTCATTTAAAAATAGCCTCGAGGGCTGAATATGTACCAATTTTTGTCAGTTCATGAAAGAGTAACAGCGGGTCAGTTTTAGTTCAAGTATTCCCGCGTAAAAAGTTTCAAATTTTTGGTCTAAGCTGGCACGGGGTGTTACATACCGCACGATCTGTCTCTTGGATTTCCATTGAAATGTTAGAGAACTTTTAATCAATACCCTAAGAAAATGAACACATCTAGGGTTTTGGGTCATTTATAGTTGGGGAAAATTAAGAATGTGGCTCAGATTGGACGTGGTAAACTAAGCTAGCTTTGTTGGGAGGTTCAAATTGTTATCAAACCCAATTAAAGTATTAGGAAAGAAATGTTTTGTTTATGAAAAAAAAATGTCAAGTTGTTAATAAAAAAGAATTATGAAATCAACATATATTGCATTTTGAAAAAGAAGGTGATTCGTTGAAAGTAGTTTGTTGTGTGTAAAAAAACTGTCTACAGTTGGTTTTCTTGATTGTAAGACTTTGTTCTCTGTTTGGTTTTAAGACCTTTCTTCAAAACAACACATACCGATTTAGATCCTTAGCCTAGCCTCGGCACTAGCACTGATTCATAAACATCATATATTTTTACAATCTTAAACAACGCATTCAAGCACAACAACCAACAACCACATATGGGTAAGCTACAAATTATATACAAATAAGCATTTTATAAGTCATTTGACGTGGAAAATGCATCGAGACGATAACAAAAACATAACTAATATCATATCCTTCACCTAGCTATACTATGACCAAAATTAAACTATAACTAGACCATTCAACTAAACAAAAAAACAACACATACACTTTTACCACACAAGCACTCAGACCACATCTTACACAGTCTCAAGAACAATCGCATATATTCTTTAAATATCAAATTTCAACCACATGTTTGAATATAATCTTAAACAATGCATTCAAACACAACAACCGCATACATTCTTTAAGTATCAAATTTCAACCACAAAGTTTAACACGATATTAAACAATGAATTCAAGAACAACAACCGTCCATATGTGTAAGGGAGCCCATATGTGTAAGGGAGGAGGATCCTCTAAAGTTGAAAAAACAACTTTAGTGAAGTTAGGGAAGTGTGAGCCATTCGATTTGATCTAATGGCTCAAATCAAAAGACTTCTTTTGATTTGAACCATTGGATCAAATCCAATGGCTCACACTTCCCCAACTGCACTAAAGTTACTTTAGAGGATCCTCCTCCACGTGTAAGACTGTAAGCTACAAGCATTTAATGAGTCATTTTAGATGCGACAACAAAAACGATAACTATGACCATTCAACTAAACCCTTAAACATACTATTGCAACTATACTATGACCTAAAAAAACAACACATACCGATTAATAAATCATAAGCACTTTTACTAGAAGCACTACACCCAAACACTACAAAAAATTGGTTCAATTTCCACACTTTTAAAAAAATGTGTAAACTTTTATTAATTTATTAAAACTTAATAATGTGTAAAAATTGGTTATATAAATAAGTGTGAAAAAAATTGTAAAACAATAAATTTTCCACACTTATAGTTGTGTCAAAAAAAAGTTAACACTTTTAAGTGTGTAGAAATCTAAGAAATGTCCACACTTATAGGTATGGACCCAAATTCTCCGCACTTCCTCAAAGTGTAGAGCGCCAAATTCTCCACACTTCCTCCATACTTAGAAGTGTGGAGAAATCTTCTAATTCTTCACACTTAAAAGTGTGATTTATTTATTTATTTATTTTTGATACAACTATAAGTGTGGAAAATATATTGTTTTATAATTTTTTTTCACACTTATTAATGTAATCAATTTTTACAAATCATTAAGCGTTAATAAACTAATAAAGTTTTACACACTTTTGAAAAGTGTGAAAATAAAAGTGTGGAGAATGAACTATTTTTTTGTAGTGACTTAAACATTACACAGAAACACTTTTTTATTTATTTATTTCAGATTCAAATAAATGAATAAATAAACAAATAAAAACCCTAACAAACAACAACTAACCTCTAGACAACATAAATAACTCATTACAAAATATTAATCCTATATAAAGGAGTGTTGTCCTACTATTTCTCCCCTCAAAAATACTAATCAATTGCCACGTGTAAAATAGCCAAAAATCCACAGCCGTTGATTTTGTGATAGCTGTTTTGGGCGGAACATGTAAAGAGCTATTCATTCCACTCACATCTCAAAAAACAAAAACACACACATCCTCTCAAACCCTATCCTTTCTCAAAATCCTATCCCTCAAATCCTAATCAGAAAACGAAAAAACAATATCAAATCCATGGAACAATTTCAATCCCAACATTAAACGATTCATTTATATAGGATTTTGAGGGATTATTCATTCGATATCCCCAAAACATAACACCAAATCCCTAATGTTGTACACCGGATCTAGAGAAACCAGAAACACGCAACCACCAATTTTTTGGAGCAAAATGTTGTTTGATCATCAAAGATTCAGCACATGCCTATTAAAGAAACGATTTTTGATGATCGGCTGATAAAGAAACGTTTTCTTAAAAACAATCTGCTCAAGGTAACCAACACAAGATTTATTTTATTGATCTTTATATTTTCATTTTATTCCCAATAATTTTAGCCAGTCATTGTTGTTTTTAATGATTATACTTGCCCCGTTTATGTTTTTCGTGTTCATTCCAATATATTATCATGATTTTAAATTCATCATCTTCAAAAATGAATAGAAGTTCTAAGTAAGTTATAATATTATATGCATAGTAAGTGCTTGATTAAATGCCTGAATGATGAGAAAAAGGTTCTAACTGAAGCTCACTTATCGTTTACAGCTTTATGTGATTTCAACTTTAAGCTATGGTTGGAAATGGCTATTGGAAATGAAGGTATTTTCAAAACTAATCCACTTTTTTTTTGTTTCTCAACTCTACGGCTGTTTGGTTTTTCTTTTGCTGTCAAATTAGGGGTCATTTGGTTTGAATTTTTAGCTGTAAAAAGGGGGCTGTTTGGTTTCTATTTTGCTTTCAAAATGAAGACTATATATTACCTTGTGAAATGATGAATACTTGTGGATTGAAGAATTGGTTTGGAGATTAAATGCTTGCCGAGAATGTCATATTGAATCTCTACATTCAACAGTAACCAGAGGTAAATTTATTATTATATAAATTTATATGTTGAATTTAACATGTGACTATTGTTACTTAAAGTTTGGTTCAAGCTGAAATTCTTAACGTATGAATTGTTTATTTGGTTGTTTAGACATGATAAATTATATAAAAGTAGTTATTTTCGAAGCTAAATCCAAAGTAGACCAATTTTAGAGATTTTTGAGATACAGTTTTAACAAATACATGTCTCTATCAATAATTAGAACAAATAGTATTTTGCAAACTTCATTACCGTTAGCACTCAAAATCATCCAATGTTACCTGGATGCAAACTAAAGTCCTGTATACGTTCTTTATAGCATCTGAGGTGCTTAATTTTTTGTAGAAGTCATCTTCTGAGTTTGTATCAAAAATGCAAATAAGGCCTCTGGCACACAGCTTTCATAAGGGCTGATAAAAAAAAGAAGAAAAAAAAAGGTTGATCAATGAGATCGTAATCTAATAGAATTTATACAAAGGCATTAGATAAATAAATGTATTTTGTACTAACCATGAACTGCATTGAATTTGACACCTAGTATGAAGCGAGGATAGACGACAACATACTTTCACACCTCATGCAATCCACCAGGCCACCAGTATTTGATATCAAGAAACACAAACATGAATATAGTATAACGTAGTATAGAAATTTTGTTATATGTATATATATATATATATATATATATATATATATATATATATATATATATATATATATATATATATATATATATATATATATATATATATATATCATATATATATATATATATATAGTGTTGTATTCTATGCAGTACCAATATTAGATGCAGTATTTTACAGTACCATTTAGATCAATATAAACCGTTAGATCACTTAATCAATGGATGAGATCACTTGTGCCATTAATGTAACTAATGTAATTAAAGGGAACATTTGGTAAAGCTTTTAAAATGAGTTAAGGGCATTAAGGGAATTTTAAGTAATAATTTCCAGAAAACCGTCCCACCATTTAAGGATCATTCCCCCTCAAACCCTAATCCACCTTTTGTCAGCCACCACAACAATCTCCACCAATCAAGAAAAAAAAACGATTGTAGATCTGTGATGACCGCCTACCACCGACGAACCAAGAAAACATCGCACCAAATTTACGACAACTACAGTGATCTGAGTATCTCTTACGGATCGGTAATCGGTTCAGATCTGCAATCGGTTGGTTGACCAAGACAAAAATCTTCGACTGATATAATTGTTGCTTTTAATGAGTGAGATGAACATGAAGACCGACAAAGACAATTAAAAACTATTTATTGTCGACGATATAGAATAATCCATCGGATTTTAATCCCTCTACGGTACTTGCCATTTCTTTGTTGAATTTCCACTCAAATTCGTACCGACGATAAACATGAATATATGTTGTTCTTTTATTTAATATAGTATATATGTTTTCTGTGTAAGAAAACTTGAAATATGTATTGGCTTCTCAAGATTAAAGAAAGTGTAAAACTTAGTAAAAAGCTTTTTTCAGATTCTTGGGAAACTTTGATGTGCGTTTGGGTGTGTTTAACATCTATAAAAAAATGTAATTTTACTTAGCAAGTGGTCAATTACAATTATTTTTTTATTGTTTAATGTGGCAATAGTTTTTAAAAGGGTTCCATTTTTAACTTTTTTAATTGTTTAATTTGCTTTTGATATGTTCTTTGTAAAGTTATCAGTTACCATTTCTTTAACTTATGAATTCTGGTACATGTGTTCACATAATAGTGTAACTTTGTTATTCTGATATACATATTTTTAGTTTAGCTATTTGGTATCTTCGATTTGGACTTGTTATTTTTGTTAGACATCTTAGACCCGCATGTCAGGTATATGCAAAAGTGCTTTGCTCAAAACAATTTGACTGTAATAGCCTTCATATGATCTTTAATAAGTGTTGTGTTATGCTAGTTGTTATGTTGAAATTCGTTTTACATAATGCAAAGAATGTGCATGTATGTTATGTTAGTTGTAATGTTAAAAAAGTTTGCATAATTTAATACGAGCAAATGTTGCATTGTATTTTATGGCTGGTATAACATCAATAAAATTGGGTGTGCATATACGAGCAAATGTTGCATATGTTTTTTATGGCTCGTATAACATCAATGAAAGTGGTATCCATATATGTTTTAATTTGTGCGTGCGTGTTTAGATTGTGCATATGCATATTTTAGTTGTTTTTAATAAAAATAATAATAATAAATGTTTATAATTTCAGGTATTGAATATGTTTGATAAAGATGAGAAGCAAAACCAATATAAAGAGGGCACATGTGTTTTCAACAAGTACATCATTTCTAATGAATTTGATGAGAGAGTGAAGCGTGCACATATGTTCTTGGAAGAGTACTCAAATGTTCTAATGAATTTGATGAGAAAGTGAAGCGTGCACATATGTTCTTGAAAGGGTGCACATATGTTCTTGATATGGTGCACACATGTTTTTGAATGACGTGCACATTTATATTTAACAAGATGCATTTGTATTTGAATTGTATTTCATTTGATATCAAATTTTAAGTAGACTATTTATGTTTTTGGCTTGTTATAAATTTAGATGTTATATTATGTTTATGTTTTTTGTTATGAATTTCGAAGATTATAGAATGTACACTAGAAACATATGTGCAATTATCATTTTAATCAAAACAAGTTTGATGTCTTAACAATTTTACGAAAAAACATATGTAAATTTACAATATTAAAAATAGAACACATATGTACCTCATTTTTTGGAAAAAACATGTAATAGAACACATACCGAAAAAAAAAAATCCGAAAATTAGGGCCCTTAAAAAACGTTTTTTAATTAAAAAAAAAATCAAAAGGAAAGTGAAAATGTGTTTTACTATTATACCCTTTCTAATAAAATAAAAAGATTTAATAATACTAAATTCTGATTGGTCAAAGATGGTACTGTAAAGTACTGCATATAATATGGGTACTGCATATAACGCGCCCCTATATATATATATATATAATATATATATATATATATATATATATATATATATATATATATATATATATATATATATATATATATAGTGTGTGTGTGTGTGTGTGTGTGTGTGTGTGTGTGTGTGTGTGTGTGTGTGTGTGTGTCATTGAAGCTTTGAAGGTGAAGTTTAATGTAGCAAGCTGTGTATGGCGACGTTACTTTGTAGATGACGGTTTTAGATCGTAAAAAATAATGGAAACGAAAAATAAACCTAGTTAATCCTTCTGAGTCCCCTTACAGTTCCATTTGTTGTTTCAAGTCCCTTTGTGCAACAGCCTGCACCAGGCGAATTGCTAGATTGTTGAAAGAACAAAAGGAACTGTATGGGAGCTTAGAATGAGTAACTATGTTCAAGTTCCAGACTGATTTATTAGGTTAAAGCATTCATCGATTAAGTAATGTGGGTATCCAATACACAGCTTGTTATTTTCAACTTTTTTTTTGCATATATATATATATATATATATATATATATATATATATATATATATATATATATATATATATATGTATATGACATAAGAATACAAAGGTGTGTCGTAGAAGAAATTCTCGATTCTAGAAAAGTGTGTGAGTATTAGGACTCGTATTGAATGGGATAATGAAGGAGTGTGGCCTGTCATGAACAATACACACTTTATCATTATCACAATTAACACGCTTCAGTTATTAGAGCCGATCTATCCAACGATGTATATGAGTTTTTAGGGAACTCGGTCAATTTAAGCAATGGAACTAAGATACATTGTTAGATAGATATGGCCTAATAACTGAGGCTTTCAAAGTGAAGTTCAATGTAGCCAGCTGTGTATGGCGACGTTACTTTGTAGATGACGGTTTTAGGTCGTAAAAAAGAATGGAACCAAAAAATAAACCTAGTTAATCCTTCTGAGTCCCCTTACAGTTCCATTTGTTGTTTCAACTCCCTTTGTGCAACAGCCTACACCAGGCGAGTTGCTAGATTGTTGAAAGAACAAAAGGAACTGTATGGGAACTCAGAATGAGTGACTATGTTTAAGTTCCAGACTGATTTATTAAGCTAAAGCATTCATCGACTAAGTAATGTGGGTATCCAATACACAGGTCGCTACTTTCAACTTCTTTTTTGAACACTTTTATAGAATCTGCAACTATAATTTACGGTAGACCTTTGCCGTGGCAAGTTACGGTTACAATATTTGGCTAGCGAATTCGTTAAAATAAATGTGAATACATACCTTACTATCTGACGTATGTTTTTATAACCCGTTGTTTATATCTGACCATAACAGACTGACCATGAGTAAAATCGGATGAGGCAGATGATATACCTGTACATGCATGATCATGCAAGCATAAAATTGATCAGAGTAAGTATAAACTTCATTTTTCTAAGGGTAAGTTGGAGTGTTTCTTAACCTGGGAAAGAAGGATCAGAACTGTGATTCCTATGTTTCGGCTAATCAACGGGTGACTAAATTCTAAGGCGTTCGATAAAAAAAAATTAGCATAACAAACGAAGACTATTTGTTACTTTCTTTGTTTGCCGATACTAAAACTTGATGTCATGTGCCTGTGAAAGTTAATTTGTTTTCGCATATTCGCAACTGCAGTTGCAGAAAAGTTGCTGATCAGCAGTACGGTTCAATCATCAAAGAAAGATGGGAAACGGAAGAGGATGGTGCGAAGAAGTAATTTGCTCCAAATCACTTGTCATAGCATTCTCTTCGGTTTCCCATCTTTCTTCAAGAATTGTACCTTAGTGGTGATCAAGTCCTTTTCTGGACCTGCAGTTATGAATATGCGAAAAAAAATTAACTATTACAGACACATGACATGAACTGTTAGTATCGGCAACCAAAAAAATACCAGATAGTCTTCGTCTCTTATGTTCAGAAATTCTTTTTTATCGAACGCCTTAGGTTTCTTGTTATCCCTTGTGCCAATGAAAATGCGAAAAAAAGTTAAGTATGACAGATATAGAATATCAACTGTTAACATCGGCAAATAGAAAAATAGGCAGACAAAAATTTTCTTTTATTGAACGGTTTAGGAGGTGTTAATAATCATAGGTGGAAAATCTGAGCTCCCTCTCGAACCCATTTTGTTATTTAAATGGTCTTTAAACAATACTCTGCACCAGACATATCGATAGACCGTTCAAATACCAAAAGGAATTCGAGGGGAAGGTCAGATCAACCATCTTGGGTGTAGTCATGTGGTCGTTGTTCGTACGATGACACACTTTGGTACTTTGAGCCTCCGCTTGAAATCCCGTTGCCATGTCGATGAAATATGTGCATAGGCTTGTGGCAAACCCATTGCAATTACAATGACGTAGGAATGGGTTTTCGAGGGGAAGCTCAAAGTACCAAGGTGTGCCTAATTAAAATTTGCTGTCATGAACAACACACATTACATCATTGTCACAATCAGACTTATGTATTAGATTAAATCATTCGTCGACTAAGTAATGTTGCCGTCCAATACATACTGACAACTATAAACTTACGGTTACAATCTTTGATTGCCAAATTCATTAAAATAGATCTGAATACATACCTGAGTGTATGACTTCTGTTGTTACCTTTTTTGTAGTGCCTGCAGGATGATCCAGTGAGCTAACCTGACAAATAATACAAAATCTGTTGGCATGGAAAAAAGAAAAAAAAAGTATAAGTAGATTCATAAAATGTAATCATTTAAGCATGCAGATTTTAGTAATACTTATCTTTTGTTTGTTACATAAGTGGTATCCAAAACCGGTGGTGGCTGCAGTGTGCATGTATTTATTTAAATATAGCGAACTTTCTGAGTAGGGAACAACATGCAAATGCAGGTATCCTGCGTGTCCGATACAGAAATTTAGTTGTTAGTTTCAACTTTACATGAGTAAACTTAAAATACTGAGAAACTACGAATGTTGAATGCACATACCATGTGAATACAGTAGTAGATCAGGTTAAAATGTATACGTCGATCACTGATATTTCATCTATTTTTGATATACGCTGCTGGATATAGAAAATCTGTTAGCATGGAAAAATAGAAGAGTATAAATACTATCATTTAAGTCTGTAAATTCTAAGAATACTTATCTTCTGTTTATTGGCATACGTGACCGTGCAAATCTGAGGGATAGGAAAATATCAATAAACTATTCATGTGAATACAGTAAGTACGAAAATATTGAAAAACTACGAATGTTGAATGCAGGTACCATGTAAATACGGTAACAGTTGAGGCCTGCATCTGTACGTCCACCACTGATATTTGATCAGGCATTTAAGCATGTAAATTTAAGATAGTAAAATCATGCATGTACAAATGAAGGAGTTTCATGTTCAAACGTCGCATAAAAAAATTCAAGTAATACTTATCTTTTCTTTGCAACGAACAAAATGTACTGAGGCAGTGCAGCGTGAAAACTTGTACAGTACAAAAATATTGACAAAGTATCAATGATGGATGCAGACACCATGCGAAATTGGCAGTAGCTGTGCTCGGTGTCAGTACATCCATCATTGATATTTTGTCTATTTTTGATATTTAACTTGGCTTCATCACTTTAGTACTTTCAGCCTCCGCTCGAAATCCCATTGCCATGTTGATAAAATACATGCAAAGGCTTGCGCCAAACCCATTGGAAAACAGTAATAGGTCAGGTTGGTTTGTATACATATTGAACTTGTTAATCAGCGTAAGTAAATCTAATTTTCGATAATGTATTGAAATAGGTGAGTGCACAAACCTGAGTAATAGAAAAATGTCGGACGTACATACCATGTGAAAACAGTAACAGTTATCTGTTAGGATGGGAAAAAAACAAAAAAAAAGTGTAAGTAGATTGATAGAATGTAATCGTTTAAGGATGCAGATTTTACCAATACTTATTTTTTCTCTGTAATATGACGGTGTTGAACACAGATGTCGTTTGTGCGTGTTACCAACTTCAGTAGTAAGAAAGGGTTTTATAACCCATCTTTGCATTTGACCATAACAGCAAATACAGGTGTTTTACATCATTATCTGCATATAGAAAGGTAGTTATCAGAAAGTTTAAACATATAATTGATGTGAACCGCAGATGTGATTTATGTACGTTGCCAGGTCCAGTGATAGAAAAAACCACAAATGTATATGTAGATTGATAGAATGTAATCATTTAAGCATGCAGATTTTAGTAATACTTATCTTTTCTTTGTTACGTAAGTGGTATCCAAAACCGGTGGTGGATGCGGCCGTCTGATTACCGTTGCATCTCATGGGTTTTAGTAATTCTACCTGTACCAGAAGGTCGTTACAGAATGAAATATAAGGAAATGAAGCCTATGTGGTATCACTTGTCTGACGACACTAAAACCTGCTATTTTTGTTTTTTGACAATTTTTTTTTTTTTTTTTTTTTTTTTTTTTTTTTTTTTTTTTTTGCATATTCGTAAATGCAGTTTCATAGAAGGCGCTGGTCAACAATACGATTGAATTCTGAAAGATAGAGTGGAAACGGAAGAGGACGGTGCGAGGAAGTAATTTGCACCAAATCACTTGTTACACCGTTCTTTCTGGTTTCTCATCTATGTTTAAGAAATATATCTTATTGTTGACCAGCATTTTTTATGGAACTGGAGTTACGAATATGCAAAAGAAAAACATAATGTCAAAAACAAAGAGTTTCAGCTTTTAGTGTCGGCAGACAAATAATACCACATGGTCTTAATTTCCTAAATTTGTGGTTGCTTTTATACTAAAATGCAGAGGAGGAAAGAAAGACTTTCAAAGCCAAAGCAATGAATTCTTTCCTTTTTCTCGGTATGCCGCTGAACTTGGCAAGATGC
Organism: Artemisia tridentata subsp. tridentata; assembly: GCA_021014915.2. Classification (NCBI taxonomy): domain Eukaryota; kingdom Viridiplantae; phylum Streptophyta; class Magnoliopsida; order Asterales; family Asteraceae; genus Artemisia; species Artemisia tridentata. Next base: position 296,497,584 of record CP139503.1, read on the forward strand.
ATTTACTTGTAAAATATGTCGTATGCATTTAACCATAACCGCAACCACAGATGATGTACATCGCTTGTCAATATTAGGAAATGAAGAGTATCTGATTTTCTTTACTTGTCGATACTAAAAGTTGATGCTTTGTGTCTGTGATGGTAAGTTTGTTTACGCATGTTTGTACCTGCAATTTCACAAAAGGTCCTGATCAACAATACGATTCGATTCAAAAAGATAGATGGGAAACAAAAGAGGATGGTGCGAAGAAGTAATTTGCACCAAATCACTTGTCACAACATTCTCTTCTGTTTCTCATCTATCTTTTAGAATTGTATCATATTGGTGATCAGAACCTTTTCTGGAGCTGCAGGTACAAACATACGAAAAAAAAGTTACCGTCACAGACACAAAGCATCAAGTGCTAGTATCGACAAATAAAAAATACCAGATAGTCTTCAATTCCTAATATTGACATGCGATGTACAACATCTGTCATTGCTTTTATAGTTTAATACGTTGTACTGAGATAGCTGAGTGCAGAAACATGGGGACCCCAAAAATATTGACAGAATACCAATGATGGATGTACGGAAACCATGCAAATTTAGCAATAGCCGCGCTTGGTTGCGGTACATCCATCATCGTTACTCCGTCTATTTAGCGATATGTAACTTCTGTGCATAGTCTGTAGTGCTGTTGCTGAATACGTGAAACCTCTTAGCATAAAAAAAAAAAAAAAAAAAAAAAAAAAAAAAAAAAAAAAAAAAACCATAGAAACAGTAAGCGGACTCGTATAATATAATTGATTCAGCATACATGAGTATTAGAAGATGGAAGGTACCTACAATTTCTGACGGCTGAACTATGTCCCGAATATATAGTTATGTATGGTCTTTGCTACAAACATAAATCCATGCATAAAACATATGCACAGCTTACACAATAACATTCCAAAACAATGAATGTAAAATTTAGAAAGCATAAAATTGATATAATAGATCATTAGGCTCAGATTTGTGGATGCTAAATGGTCAAGAAGGCAAGAATTCTGCAATGGGTGCAAAGAAACGCGGTTGCATAATAGCTTGAAACCTGTTAGCATTAAAAAAATAGAAACAGTAAGCGGACTCGTATAATATAATTGATTCAGCATACATGAGTATTAGAAGATGGAAGGTACCTGCAATTTCTGACGGCTGAACTGTGTCCCGAATATATAGTTATGTATGGTCTTTGCTACAAACATAAATCCATGCATAAAACATATGCACAGCTTACACAATAACATTCCAAAACAATTAATGTAAAATTTAAAAAGCATAAAATTGATATAATATATCATTAGGCTCAGATTTGTGGATGCTGTGAGAACTTATTTTAAAGGTTACTAACAATAAGTTTTGTGATCGTTTATGGACTCTAGGTTGTTACACCTTTGATCTAGGATTTTGTCTATGACTAGCATGATGATAATATTGACGGAATATTCTATGAAAGAAACAATACTATCACAACAAGGTTTTTCCAACTTCACCGTTTGTTATTCCAACTAGCCCCAATGCTACTTGATTACACTCTAATCAGGGATCAAAGATCCTTGAGGCTAAACAAACCTAACAACATTAGACCCCATGTCTAATGTTCCCACACACACTCTTTTAGGTGCTTTACATTTTAACACACTTGGTGTTGTTGTAATTTGTAAGTATGAAGCACCTTGGTGATTAACATCTAACCACACTTTTTATCTAAGGGTAAGATCTTCCTTTTATAGCACAAGGAAGATCTTTTACAATATGATAAGTCTTGTCATCTACTTGCTTTACATGTGTTAGTCATTAAGATACAACTTGTATCTTTGTTTACAACTTTGTTGACTGAACAAATATCTAGATATTATTTATAAGTGACTCATATAAATAATATCTTCTTCATCTTTATCCATCCAGCAGTAGTATGACTCATAGCAGCACCTGATACACTAGAAGACTTAACTGTGTAACCAGACTTAACGAGGAGACTTAACTGGGAGAAGACTTAACCACCAGACTTAACTGGGAGAAGACTTAACCAGAAGACTTAACAACTCCTGCAACAGCTTCATTAGCGTATTTTGCTTATCATTTCAGTATTCTTCATGTTTCATTCTTCTTGTTCTGTGATCATCAAATCTATGAAAATATAATTCCCAACAATCTTCCCCTATTTGATGATTACAAAACAAACACGTTCTTGTACGAATTTCCCTAGACGAAGTAGAGAAATTGAGATAATTAAATCTCACCATGAATGAAACCATACTGTCTTCCCCTTAATCTATGCTATCCACCACATCTCTTCCCCTTTTTGTTATCAACAAATAGAAAAAGTATACAAATATGATCTTTACAACTACAAACTAATACTACACATCCAATCTATCCTTCTAATATCTCAAATTACCCTCCATTAAGCTTTCCGCACTAAAAATGAACTTGAGACAGTAAAATTTTAAACCATCAGTAGCAATACTAATCAACAATAATAAGAATCAATAACTTTCCCTTGTGGTGATGCATAAGTATAATAAATGGTTAAACACTTGAACATTTAAGCTTCCCCTGAAACCCATATGTTAACCATTCGAATCTCCAATTCTGTAGGCTTTTATGATTGATGAAGAATTACCAATCATTACTAACTTGATGATGAAACAGAATAAACCAACCTTGTGTCTTATGTCTTGTACTAAAAATTGACTTTGAACTTATACTAACACAATATAAGTAGACTGAAATCTCTTGATAAAAATTGACTTTGAACTTATACTAACACAATGAGACACTGAGCACTACAAAGTAACTCCTTTAAGTGATAGTTAACTAGGTCTTCGTCCATCCACCCCTTGACCTATGAAAACTAGATTTAACAAGTCTTTGTCAAACTTCTTGGAGCACAAACAAGTTATCTTCTTACAAAAGGTGTGATAAAACACCTTAGATATAATAAAACACAACTTTGAAAAATTCTACTTCATCTTCAAATAAGCAACAAATAATCTTTTTCACCAATAATAAATTGATAAACAAGCCTTTAATCTTTTAAGAACATAACCCAACTCTCTTCTGAAGATTAAGTATTGGGAAATTCTCTAAGTGATTAAGTCTGGTGGCTTTGAATATTAAGTCTGCTACCTGGTTAAGTCTGGTCGTTCAAGGTTAAGTTTGGTGGTTAAGTCTACTAGTGTTAATTCTGGTGAGTACCAAGTTAAGTCTGTTCTTCGAATGTTAAGTCTGCTTGCTGGAGATGTTAAGTCTGTTTGACTGGATGGATAAGTATACTCAAAAGTCAAAGACTTGTTAGATAAATATCTTTGTTGTGTCATCTTTGAAACAAGTTATAATCCTAGATACATGTTGTATTTTGGTTACTGACACACGACTAAAACATAGCAAGTTGTTTGATTAGACTTAATATATTTTAAACAATATTGTAAAGATCTTTCTTGTGATATAAAAGAAAGATCTTAGACTATATATAAGTGTGAATTTGTGTGTCTAATAGATATAGAAAATTCATAAGCATCAACAACAAACAACATCAAACCTTTGTATCATTATCAATAATATTAATCGTTTGGTGTTAACTCTGAATTGTTCTTTTATCAAATTCAACAACCACCATTGTTCCATTTCCATATCCAAATAACCTTCTAAGTGTGGTTAAGTAGATTCCGCATACTTAATCATATTAACTCAATATATCACATACACACGTAACAAAGGTTTAACCACCTTAAGTGTATATCGAATCCTAACAAGTGGTATCAGAGCAAGGCTGATATTTGATTTAGAAGAAGAAGAAATGGACGTTGAATCTATTCAGACGAATGTTGCTGCAAAGATACCCATTCTCAAACAGAATGAGTTTGAGATGTGGAGGCTGAGAATAGAGCAGTATTTCCAAGTGCAAGACTATGCACTTTGGGAAATTATTGAAGATGGCAACTCTTACCAGCCTACTACCACTACATCAACTGTTGACGGTAAATTAGTGTCAACTCTGCAGACAAAGCCAACATCTGCAGAAGACAGAATAAAGAAAAAGAATGACTTAAAGGCCAGAAGTATGCTGATGATGACCATTCCAAATGATCAACTCTTAAACTTCAGCAAGTTCAAAGATGCAAAGTCTTTGTTTGAGGCCATTATTGCAAGGTATGGTGGGAATGAAGCCACCAAGAAGACCCACAAGACTCTTCTTAAGCAACAGTTTGAAAACTTCACCTCAACCAACCATGAATCATTAGACCACATGTTTAACAGGCTTCAGAATATTGTGAGCCAACTCGCTATTCTTGGTGTAGAAATACCTCAAGAAGACTTAAACTCAAAATTTCTGAGAAGCTTACCTGAAGAGTGGGCTATGCATGTTGTTGTCTGGAAGAACAAGCCAGACCTTGACACCATGGAACTGATGGACTTGTATAGTAACTTCAAGATTGTGGAACATGATTTGAAGAAAACTGGAGGTACTAGTTCAAGTACTGGGAACTTGGCATTTATGTCATCTCCTAGTACCTCAAAATCAGTTGAATAAGTGAAGATTATTGATGGTGTTGGTGCTGCTAGTTCATCAAGCAGTACCATGGGTATTTTGGATGAAAAGACTTGTTGTGCATTTCTTACAAGTCGAAATGATGGGTCCATGCTCACTTATGAAGACCTCCAAGAGATCAATGATGATGATCTGGAGGAAATGGACCTAAAATGGCAAATTTCTCTTCTTAGCATGAGAGCTAAGAAGTTCTATCAAAGGACGGGGAAGAAGCTCACAATCAGCAATACTGATACAGCTAGTTTTGACAAGTCAAAGATAGAGTGCTATAACTGTCACATGAAGGGTCACTTCTCAAGAGATTGTAGAAGACTAAGGCAGCAAGATAGCAAGAATGGAAGTTTTGGAAGCAAATCCAAAACAGATGAGGTTATTGAGCCAAAAGCTATGGTAGCTATTGATGGCTTAGGTTTTGATTGGAGCTTCATGGCAGATGAAGAAGAAACTCCTACTCAGATGGCACTTATGGCTTTTTCTCCTACTGAGGTACAATCTCATAAAGCTTGTTCAAATGCTTGTACTGCTCTTAATGAATTACAAACTTTAATGAAACATTATGATAATCAACAAAAAGAGCTAAGCAGAACTCGTCAAGACTTAGTAGATTATAAGTGTGGATTAGAATCTGTAGAGAAGCAGATCTTACACTATAAGGCAAATGAAATTGCTTTTTCAGATGACAAAGCTCTACTAAGACAGGACATATTTTTTAGAGATGCTGAAATTAAGCTTTTAAGAGAGGCTTATGATAGGATCAAAAAGGAAAATAACAATATTCACTTGAGTGTAGAAACACTAGAACATGCTTCTAGAAGTGTAGCCAACATAGTTGAATGTCAAGTGATTAATAGAGCCAAGTCAGGGTTAGGATATAAGAGTGTCCCACCTCCATACAGAGGAATCCCAAAACCCCCAGGGATTAACATAGAACATTCAAGAGTTCCTGAATTTCAACAACATGAGCTACAATATGGTGTTCAACCAAAACCTAATGTAGTTGTTGATGAACCTAAGAAAGTAAGTGAAAGTTTAAGTAAAACTTCACTTTCTGAGGACAAGGTGTCCTCTGATGGAAAATCAGATGGTCTAATCATTGAAGATTGGATATCTGATGATGATGAAGAACAACAGGTTATGTCTAAACCTGAAGTGGTTAAGAAAGTAGGAACAAGTATTCCTAAGATAGTCAAAGATACTACTGCTATGCCTAGAACACATCTTAAACATGTTAGGCAACCAGTAAGATATTGTGAACAATATAGGTCCACAAACAAGCCCAAAGGTGACCATAGAAAATGAAATACTGGTATGTGCGTAATCACATACCTTTACTTGACCAAAACCGGACCCAAATAGACCAAAAACCCGACCAAAATGCCAAAAGATATTGTGTTTTTGTGTTTTTATATGTGCAGGGACGGATATCAAGGAAAATCGACAAAAGACACGGAAAACCCGGGAAAACGAGCACGAGATATGGGAAAGACTCAGAACCGAAGCCGGGAGAGACATGTTTGGTCAAAAAGTCAAGATTAGACCTCAAAGATCCACCGAATGTCAGAAATCACCCTTAGATCAACTTTTAAAAATTGACAATTTCAGTCCCTTAAATTTCAGCTCATTCACAAATGGTCCTTATTAAATCTTAAACCCTTTAAAAAAAAAAAAACTCTATACCCGGATCTCAATTAAAACCCAACCTTTATTCCTAAAACAATCCAACCCACCAACATTAACCCAGCCCATCCAAATATATAACCCAGCCCACACCCCTATACCCATACCCGATCCATACACTTACCCGGTCAAAAATATAAAACCGAGTCAAACAATAGTAAAATAAATAAACTCATACGTGCCCCCAATTTCAACCCCAACCCAGATTTTTACTATTCCTAGAACCCTAGGATTTACCGTACACATTTTCACTGCAATTAAGGGTAGAATAGACCAATCATAGGACTTCTAGAAGCGTCAGGGGTGTCAGGAGAAGCAGAGTGATACGTGGCAGCCCCCTATTGGACATGACACCTCATGAAGATTGATCAAACGGTTGTTATTGCAAGATTGGTGATCAAGGGTGATCTAAGGGTGAAGATTAGCTGAGGATGCACACGGATTGCCAGCATGTCAACCCTAGAAGCTTCATTTCGAGCCTATAAATAGGAGTGAATTCCTCCTCATTGTTCATGTAATTTTTTATGTTAATGTTATGCTGTTGAATTAAGTTTGTAATGTTTTTAAAGTATTAATGAAAGTTTATTTTGTTTCAATTGTTGTCTCTTCTTTATTTTCAAGTACTTTATTTACTGCTTATTTACATAAGCTTGTTTAAGCTTATTGCTTATTGTTTTACTTATTCAGTTCTATCATTGAATCCTATTTTCATTTCTGTCATTTACTCTACATAAATCAAAAATACAAAAAAAATATATATATATATATAAGAAAATACTTTAAAATATATATATATATATATATATATATATATATATATATATATATATATATATATATATATATATATATATATATAGTAGTTTAGTAAATCAAGCTTCAATAAGCTTATTTTCTGTTTCTAAGGTTTCATTTAAGCTTTAAATAGCTTTTGTGAGACTTTACTTTGGCACTTAATCAGTTTACTCTCAAAATCACAAAAAGTCAATAAAAGTCAAAGTTTCATTAATCTATGGTGATTGTTGATTGGAGTGATGGTCTAGGAGGGGAAATGGATGCCTCTAGCTTGTCTAAAGACAGGCAAGCTCAGTGAACTCCCTCAATTTGTGCTGAGGGAGAGTTACTTTGTGAGTTCTTTCTTATTTACATTTCCACTCAATTTTTATAAGCTTAATTCTGCTGCTGTTAGTTTAATTTTTGTTTGAAGTTGGTTATTTGATGTTTATTTGATGTTTATTTGCTAGATCTAATATTAGTTAAGCTTATTTAATTATTAGTTGATAGTTTAGTTTGAATCTGTCTCTATATAGCTTCTGTTTTGATCATATCAGTTTAGTTTGTTTTAGCATTTTCAGAATTTGAAGGTGTGTTTGGATTATAAGCTTTCTGACTTATCACTGTTCATGTGCCTATAGTTTAGAGTTTGATTAAGAGTGTTTAGTGATAATTGAGTAAAATCTAATAAGAATTAAGCTGATTTGATTAACTTTGAAGTTTTTAGTTCATTAAGTTCTAAGTAGGGTCTATACTGCCTAGATAAGCTCAGCATAAGTTGAGCTTATTTGGAACCTGATCTTGGCATTTCTGAGTAATTTGGGTTAGTATAAGTTAGGATCTGATAGCTGGTTTCAATTGGTCAAGTATTGCACAAGTTTTGCGCCAAATTCCCTGGTCTGCTGTCACAGAGTCTTTAGTGCAGACCCAGGATAGTGACTGCTGATCTAGCATGATTTGTGGCTTAACCACTTAAGTTCTAGGTCTAATTTTTGGTTTGTAGGTAGTCAGCATAGCTAGCTTCTAGTGCATAATCTGGTATTTGAGTGCTTATTTTGAGGCTGCAAAACCCCCCCATCAGACCTGCTTTTGAGCTTGTTCCCTTTTCAGTCCAATAGCACTTTTTCTAGGCTTAATTTCAATAAGCAAATGATGTTGGAATTTGGAAATTTTAGAGTTTTTGGGTAGCCAGTAGTTCTGAGAGTCTTTTGCCCCCTTAAGATTTAATCTCACTGCTTATTAGGACTACTTAATTGTGCTCTATCGTTGGCTGTTTAGCCCTTGATTCTGTCTCAACATAGATACTGTTCATGTGCTTATCTGCTTATTCTGAGTGCTTCTTTGGTTCCTATAAGTTGATTTAAGCTTAATATAGTATGTTTGTTGGTATTTGAGCTTTTTGGAATTTCTGGATCAGATTTGCTTATTTTTAGTGCTTATTGCAACTGCTTATTTGGCTAAACTACTTATTTAGGTGTAGATTAGCTCTGATCTGATTTTTCCTAGATTCCTAGTATAATTTTAGATTTTCTCAGAAATTTTCATATTTTTCCAAAGTCATTTAGTATTTTTAAATCATTTAATTAGTTTAAATTAGTTTTTAATTCATAAAATTAAATAAAAAGTCAAAAAAAAAATATTTTTCTTTTTCCAAAAATTATCTTTTAATATTTAGAGTTTAGGAAAATTATTTTCGCAAATTTAGGATTTAGAATTTAAAAATTCACTTTTAAATTACGTTTTTAAATTTCGTCGCGTACGTTTTTAATTCCCATTTTCGTTTTTAGATTAGTATGCTTAGTATAATTGTTCCTTTAGTTTAATTAGTTGTTTTCTTTTATAATTTCATTATTTGTAGCATAAAAACCCAAATCAATCACTCTTATTCACATTCACTTCACGAATCACGATCCCGAATCACAATTCCATTCAATCTTCGTCGGGACAAACGACTCGGGTTTTGCATATTTCCTTTGCAATTCCTTGGACTATAATTTGACACATATCAATTTTTGGCGCCGCTGCCGGGGAAGGTTGACGAGAATTTGTGATTTTGTTTTTCGATACGTGTTTTGAAGACCCTTCCCTCGGAAGTTATCGTTTTTTATAAAAATAAAAATACAAAAAAAAAATTAAAAAAATAAAACACTTTTCCTAAAGTGTTTTCAAAAATAAAATAATAAATCCTCACTTTTCTTCAAAAGTGTTGTAAACCATTCCGAAATAACAACAAAAGAGATCGTGAAATTAAACGTTACTCGGATTATTTCTTTGCTACAACCTATACACGGGGTTTAAGGATGGTCTTGACATTAAATTGCAGACCGAAAGAGGCGGGTTTTTAATCACCTTCGAGTGGACCTTTGCTTTTCCGCCACGCTGCGCGTAGTTTTGAAAGAAACGAGTACGGTTGATCAACGATCACCAAAAATATAATAATTCTAATTTTTCCTATATAAAAATCCAAAAAGATTTTCTTTTCAAATTTGGTTTTCCTTTTTATTTTTGTTTTTGGTGTATGCACACCCGTTCTTCTTCTTCTAACCCTCTTCTTTCACCACTTTCAAATCTCGAGAGGATTATCCGTCAAAACAACCGTGTTCATTTCTCAACCGTTGAGGAAATGGCCAACAACCCAAACAATCAACACCCTCCGGTGGGTGTTAATGACATTCAGGCTCCCGACCTCCGTCCAATGGAGGAACGTCTCCAAACACCTTTCAATGGTGTTAGACGAGCCATCGTGATACCCAATATTCAAGCAAATCACTTTGAAATCAATCACGGGTTACTCAATCTTATCACGGGTATCTCATTTCACGGACTTGATCATGAAGATCCTCATGTTCATATCCGAAATTTCACCGACATTGCTGAAACAATAAAGATTAACCAAGTTGATTACGATGTCATCAAAATGAAATTGTTTCCCTTTTCTTTGAAAGGAGCGGCTCGAACTTGGCTAGAGAAAGAACCCCCTAATTCCATTTTAATTTGGGGAGATCTAGCTACAAAGTTCATCAATCATTTCTACCCTCCTTCCAAAACTTCTAGTCTCCGAACTTAAATCTTTCGATTTCAACAAGCTTTCGATGAATCGTTCAGCGAAGCTTGGGATAGATTTAAGGAGTTATTAGAAAAGTGTCCTAATCATGGCTTCTCTGACTTGCACCAAATTGACACGTTTTACAATGGGTTGAGTCTGGCCGATCAAGACTCCCTAAATTCTGCTGCGGGTGGAAACTTGTTAACGAGAAATAGTCAAGATGCTTTCACGATCATTGAGAATAAAGCAAAAGTGAGGAGTTCGAGAAACAAGATTCCCACTTCGAGTGCAAATAACAAAGCTAATGATGAAGTTTTAGGGGCTATTGCAATACTTGCTAAACAAGTTGAATCATTAACCAAAGCACAATCCTCTTCTCATCAAGTTAATGTTGTTAATCAGAGTTGTGAAATATGTGGTGGTCCTCACCAATATTTTGAGTGCCCAGCCTCCGGTGGCTACACTCAAGAGAATGTGTATGCTGCTTCTGGAAATTTCAATCAAGGTGGTAATGGTTACCAACCTCAAGGAGACCGTAATCTCCTCAGCTACCGTTCAAATAATTCTCTCGGACCACCCGGTTTTACCCAGAATCAAAATCAGCAAGTGCAAAACCGCACCAACCAAAACCGTTTTCATCAAACCAACCAAGGTTACAATCAAAACCAAAGCTACAATCAAAATCATGGAAACAATTATCAAGCTCCACCGCAACAAGTTTATCAACAACCTCTTCCTCCGCAAGTTCAAACTTCACCGGAAGTCTTGAACTATATGAAGACAAGCGATGTTGCCATACGAGCCATGCAGAATCAGATCAATAACATGAAAGTTGAGTTTAAGAAGGAGATCGATACAACGATATCTCAACAAACAAACGAGCTTAAGAAAATGATGAGTGGATTTTTCCAAATGAATCAACCATCAACCTCGGGTTCATCTTCTCTTCCTAGCAACACAATCGCTAACCCGAGGGGCGATGCTAAGGCGATCACTACAAGGAGCGATGTTTCATATAATGGACCCACGGCTCCGTCTACCTCTTCTTCTCTACCTCCCAAGGTAGTCGACCGTGAACCCGAGGTGACCAAGGACATGGAACCTTCTACTAACAATGGAGGAACCAAGGACGTCCAACCTACGGTTGTCCATCCATCTGAACCAAAGAACGTTGAGCCAAAAGAAATTCCCATCAAAGCAAAACTTCCATATCCTTCGTGATTAAATGATCAAAAGCTCCGCGAAAAAGCTTCAAATCAAATGGAAAAATTCTACCAAATCTTCCAAGATTTGCATTTTGATATAAGCTTCGCGGATGCTTTGCTTTTGATGCCAAAGTTTGCTTCCACAATCAAGAGTTTATTGAGCAATAAAGAAAAATTATTTGAGCTCGCAAAAACCCCTCTGAACGAAAACTGCTCAGCGGTACTCCTTAAAAAGCTTCCGGAAAAGCTTGGAGACCCGGGAAGATTCCTCATTCCATGTGACTTCCCGGGGTTGGTTGAATGTCATGCCTTGGCCGATCTAGGTGCGAGCATCAACCTAATGCCGTTATCCGTTTGGCAAAAACTTTCATTGCCCGAACTTACCCCAACTTGTATGACCCTCGAGCTTGCAGACCGGACTACGACTGTTCCGCTTGGCATAGCCGAAGATGTCTTTATCAAAGTGGGGAAGTTCCATTTCCCAGCCGATTTTGTGGTTGTTAACTTTGATGCCGACCCCCGGGTTCCTCTAATTCTCGGAAGATCATTCTTGAGGACCGGGCGGGCTTTGATTGATGTTTACGGTGAAGAAATTACGTTGAGGGTGGATAATGAGGCCGTGACCTTTAACCTCGACCGAACTTTCAAATACTCCTCCAGTCACGATTCCGTCTCGGTTAATCGAATCGATGTGATTGATGTTACCTCAGAGGAGTATTCTCAAGAAGTTCTTGGATTTTCTGATAAATCCTCGAGTGGCAATCCCACTCCTTCTTCTCAACCCATTCTTTCCGACCCTTCCCCGTCCCTCACTCCATTTGAGGGAGGTGATTTCTTCTTGGAAGAGGTCGATGACTTTCTTGCTATAGAAACACCAACTTCACCGGAAGTTGATGATTCTTATCTTGATCCGGAGGGAGATATTCTTTTGCTTGAAAGATTATTGAATGAAGATCCGACATCTTCTCTCCCTCCGATGAAAGAAATTCGAAAAGAAGAAATCAAAGAAATTAAGCCGTCTATTGAGAATCCTCCGAAGCTTGAGCTCAAGGATTTACCTCCTCATCTCGAGTATGCTTTCTTAGAAGATACTGACAAATTTCCCGTCATCATTTCTAAAAATCTTAAAGATGAGGAGAAGACCCAACTCTTAGACGTGCTTAAAAAGCATAAGAGTGCCATCGCTTGGCAGATCTCCGATATAAAGGGCATAGACCCTCGGTTCTGTACTCATAAGATCTTATTGGAAGATAATTTCAAACCCGCTGTTCAGCAACAGAGACGGGTTAACCCAAAAATCCATGATGTCATAAAAAAGGAAGTTCTTAAACTCCTTGACGCAGGGATGATTTATCCGATCTCAGATAGCTCATGGGTTAGCCCAGTCCACTGTGTGCCCAAAAAGGGTGGAATGACCGTTGTGAAAAATGAAGAAAATGAGTTAATTCCCACACGTCTCGTCACCGGATGGAGAGTGTGTATCGATTACCGAAAACTCAATGATGCTACCCGTAAAGACCATTTCCCTCTACCGTTTATGGACCAAATGCTTGAGCGTTTGGCGGGGAATGAGTTCTATTGTTTTCTCGATGGCTTTTCCGGGTATTTTCAAATACCAATTGATCCTCAAGATCAGGAAAAGACCACCTTCACGTGTCCTTATGGAACATTTGCCTACCGACGCATGCCTTTTGGCTTGTGCAATGCTCCGGGCACGTTTCAGAGGTGCATGATGGCCATATTTCACGATATGATCGAGAAGACGATGGAGGTCTTTATGGATGATTTCTCCGTCTATGGAAATTCTTTCTCATCTTGCCTCTCCCATTTAGACAAAATGCTTGAACGGTGTGAAGACACCAATCTCGTGCTAAATTGGGAGAAGTGCCATTTCATGGTTAAAGAGGGCATTGTCCTCGGCCATAAGATTTCCAAATCTGGGATTGAGGTCGATCGAGCTAAAGTCGATGTTATCGCTAAGCTACCTCATCCCACTACCGTTAAAGGAATTCGAAGTTTCCTTGGTCATGCCGGTTTCTACAGACGATTTATTCAAGATTTTTCTAAAATCGCCCGGCCTCTGACCCATCTTCTTGAAAAAGATGCTCCGTTCTTCTTCTCTCCCGAATGCATCGAAGCATTCAAGGTTCTCAAAAAGAAGTTAACCGAAGCACCAATATTGGTTGCCCCCGACTGGGACTTGCCCTTTGAGCTAATGTGTGATGCAAGCGATTATGCTATCGGTGCAGTCCTGGGGCAACGCAAAACAAAATATTTCCAACCGATACACTATGCTAGCAAGACGATGACCGACGCTCAATCTCACTACACTACTACCGAGAAAGAGTTGTTGGCCGTTGTCTACGCTTTTGAGAAATTTAGACCATATCTTGTTCTATCAAAAAGCATAGTGTATACGGACCATTCTGCTCTAAAGTATCTCTTAGCAAAACAAGATGCTAAACTGAGATTACTTCGGTGGATTCTTCTGCTCCAGGAATTTGATATTATCATTCGTGATAAAAAAGGAGCAGAGAATCTAGCCGCTGATCATTTGTCCAGACTTGAAAATCCCCATCAAAGTGATCTCGAGAAAAAGGAAATCACCGAGACATTTCCTCTCGAGACACTTGGGAAGATATCTTTAAAGAATGATCCGAGTACCCCATGGTTTTCCGACTATGCAAATTACCATGCGGGGAATTTTGTGGTGAAAGGGATGTCATCCCAGCAGAAAAAGAAGTTTTTCAAAGATGTTAAACATTATTTCTGGGACGACCCCTACTTATTCCGGATATGTGCCGATCAAGTGATAAGACGGTGTGTGCATGGCCAAGAAGCCGTTGACATCCTCACGGCTTGCCATAATGGACCCACGGGGGGACATCATGGTGCTAGCTACACCGCCAAAAAAGTATTTGATTCCGGTTTTTATTGGCCGACTATTTATCGCGATGCCCACGACTTGGTGAAGTCATGTGACTCTTGCCAACGTCAAGGAAAAATCTCGCAAAAAGACGAAATGCCTCAAAATACAATTCAAGTCTGCAAGATTTTTGACGTGGGGGGCATCGATTTTATGGGGCCATTCCCGTCTTCACGAGGGAATAAGTATATACTCGTGGCCGTCGACTACTTGTCAAAATGTGTTGAAGCAAAAGCGCTCCCCACTAATGACGCCCGAGTTGTGGTTAAGTTCTTAAAAAATCTCTTCTCCCGATTCGGAGCCCCTCGTGCTATAATCAGTGATCGTGGTACTCACTTCTGCAATGATCAATTTGCAAAAGTTATGCTCAAGTACGGTGTCACCCACCGACTCTCTACCGCATATCACCCGCAAACAAGCGGACAAGTCGAGGTTTCGAATCGTGGATTGAAACGTATCCTTGAAAGAACCGTTGGTGAAAATCGAGCCTCATGGGCCGACAAATTGGATGATGCATTATGGGCTTTCCGAACCGCTTTCAAGACACCCATCGGGTGTACTCCTTACAAGCTGGTTTACGGGAAGGCCTGCCATCTGCCCATCGAGCTCGAACATAAAGCATATTGGGCCTTGAAACATGCCAATTTTGACCTTAAGACCGCGGGCGATCACCGTAAGCTCCAAATTAATGAATTAAATGAGCTTCGGGATCAAGCCTACGAGAACTCTTTAATCTACAAAGAGAAAACAAAGAGGATTCATGACTCAAAGATTAAGAACCGCGTTTTCAACGTTGGTGATCGAGTCCTCCTCTTCAATTCTCGATTAAAGATTTTCTCAGGGAAACTCAAAACCCGCTGGTCTGGGCCATTCACCATCACTCAAGTTTTTCCATATGGAACCGTCGAGTTAGCTCAAAATGACGGTCCAAACTTTAAGGTGAATGGTCATAGGTTGAAGCACTATTTTGGAGGGGACATACCATCCATGGTTGTCCAGGATCTCCAAACTTTCCCCATGGACAAATAAATTCGGGGATCGAGTCAAGCTAAGTGACTCGGTTATAAAAAAACAAAGCGCTTCGTGGGAGGCACCCCATGCTTATCCATCTATCTTCTTTCTATTTTCTTAATAAAGAAGAGGAGTTCCTCTTCCATATCTTGTGTTTCGTGGTTTTTATTGTGATGTGTCCAGGATTTGCCTGAATAATGAAGACTCTCGTGCTCGTGGTTTGCTTCTCTCCACTCGAGTTTCATCATTCGTTGCTTATCCGATATCCTTAATCTTATCGTTTTACATCTATCTTTTGGCATAATTAATAAACGGCCTTAGATTTTTGTAGGGATACCCTTACCTTTAAGACATTGGGGACAATGTCTCGTTTTAGTCTGGGGGGGTGATCTTTCGATTCGATTTTTTGCCTTGCATTTTTGCCGTTTTCTCATGTAACCCGTTTTTCCTCAAAAAAATTAAAAAAATCCAAAAAAATGAGACAAATTTAAAAATTTTGTGCAAAAATATAATAAATTTTGACAATTTTGTTGACTTTCCGCTGGTGAGGGTAGGAATAAAATTCTGACATGACCGGGCGTGTTGAGCCCTAGCTTGTTCCCTTAACCATTTATAATCTATAAGCTCGTGCTAGTCTTTTACACAAGGGGCTATAAAACGCGAATTCTTTTTAAGAGTTTGCAAGTTCCCGTATCGACTTTATATATGCATGGCTTGATTATTTGGCTAAGCATTCGCGGATCTTATTATTTAAGATTTTAAATTTGCGAAGAACGAGAAATGATAGAGTTGTTTATAAGTTAGATTGCTAAACGTGGAGTAGTTGGTTCTCTTTAGAGCTCATCAAAGTTACTTGTGGCTTTTTGTTCCCATAAACTTGTTTCACCCAAAAATAGTAATCTAGGAATAATTAAAGCTATTTTGGTTTTGGCGATGATTAGTTTTTATTTCTTCCTTAGAGAATTCTTGCTTATGAAAGTTGGGTACACATCAAGGTATTGTCAGTGTTACGGTGTAATAGACTATTCCATCTTGCCGGCTCGCAACCGATGTTGGGATTGTTATAAAAGCCGTAGGACTTGGGGTTTGGCAACACAAATAATTAATGAATATGATAATGTATAATAATAATCCAAAGCCATAAAAAGTTTTCTACATCTTGCCGGTTCGCAGCCGATGTTGTAGACTTCTAATAAAGGCAGAGGAAAAATTCCAAGGTCATAATAGACTATCACATCTTGCCGGCTCGCAACCGATGTTGTGATTGTTATAAAGGGCCAAGGATTAAATACGTTGATGCGCGTGATGTGTCGTTGCGGTTTAGCAGTTTTAATGCCTACTCAAGTTTTAAATTTATATTTAGCCGACTTATCAATAACACACACACTTAACGAGCAGTGTACCCGGTCCGTATGAATATAATGGTAAGTAGAGTGTCGATCACTAAGAGTGGAACGTATTATCTCGTTATTCTAATCAGTATTTTAATATCCTAACGCAAGGGGGTTTCAGCCTGAGAGACTGGCACGATTTGTTTGCAATTAAATAATAAAATAAACCAATAGGCACGAATCAGCAAGTAGCACACACGTACACAGATAAATACTCGAGACAATAAGAGGGCTGTCCTTATGATTAAGTAGATTGTCACTTGTTTTATTGATAGCTTTATATGAAGTGTATGTAGTTAACCCTTTCTCGTTGGTCCTATTCTTATCGGCGAGTAAACCCTTAATGATTACTTATGTCTAAAAGTTATTCCTAAGTGATCAATTTAGTAATAACCGTGGGAGCCACAGTATTTTCCGCAGTCAAATGCCCGCAAGCCACTAATAAACACAGAGGTTATCAATGCACTAATAAGTAGTAACCAAAGACATCAACATATAAACTTTAATTGATGGGAAAGCAAGTATTAAAGGGAGTACAATCTTTCGTTGTCACATTACACAAGCCACCAATCCTGATGAATTAAAGTTTGCTAACACAATAAAACAAAACTACTTAATGAATTAAACACATGCAGCACCTTCTTACAGCTCTTGTATCTTTGATTTGGGTGTGTCTTGTGCTGCCTTCTTGACTGAATTCGTCCTTGGTTTCTCCTGTTCGGTCTTCGGTATTATATGGTATCCAAGCTTTTTGAATTCGTCTGGTCTTGGGGTATTTATAGTTTCTGTCTGAGGGAAGATGCGGCGCATCTATTAAGTAGATGCGGCGCATTGAGTTAACTTCGCGTGGGGTCCAAGATTATAATATTCAGGAATATTCGTACACCGCCAGAAGATGCGGCGTAACTCTATGATCAGATGCGGCGCATGTCCTCTTGTATCTTGGATCGTATCTGGTGATATCTTAATAGAGATGCGCCGTATGTAATGAGTGAGATGCGGCGCATCTGGAGCAGATTAGTCTTGATCTTCTTCATTTCAGTAGACTCTTAACTTCTTGCATGTTTTGCTCCATAATTAGTCCAAAATCACTAAGTTTCACCAAATGCTTGTTTTTACCTGAGAATTACAAAAGTAAACGATTAAGTATCAATCCTCATACATAATATAATAAAACAAGTCAAATTAATAGGATAAATGATAGTAATAAAATGTACTTATTTGAGTTCATCAAATATCCCCCCACTTGAACTTTACTTGTCCCCAAGTAAACCTTAGAATTTCTCTTATGAAAATGTATCCTAAAAGATGTTAGGATTTATTTTTATATTTAAGCATGTATTCGTTTATTTCATAATCACACAACTAAACACTTAACGAATTAGAAGTAAAATAAAATAAGTCGATAAAAGCAAATCTAATCGTTTAACTGTCCAGTCGTGACGAATATTCTATCATAAGCTTGGCAAGTATACACATCTCCTCCACTAAAGCTAAGGAATAACAAGTTTAAAGCGGTAAAAAAGGGTTTTTAGGCTTAAGGGTTAATTATTCTCTTTCACTATCGATCTCAAATTCCAGAAAAGGCGACAAAATCACAAATACATGATCGAATCCACGAACACGATACTTTCAATTGCTCAAATCCTTAACTCGAATAGGCTAAAGATAGGTCCAAACTTCACCAATAATAATATATCAAAAAGGGCGACAAAATCATAAATACATAGCCGAATCCACGACTACGATACTTAAGATTGCTCAAATCCCTAATCTCAATAAATCAAAGGTTCGGTTGGGAAAAGAATAATAAAGGGTATGGATAACATTTGGGATATAAATTGGTGTAAAATGAAAAATAAACAAAACAAATAAATTAAAATCCTAAGTATGGTTAATCACTATCCCAACCATCCCATGAATAAGACTCATATCATCGAATAACTCACGCTTTAACACTTGAAACACACGCTTTAGGTAGACACGAATTATACTCAACAAGATCTTAATCAAAGAATAAACCTTAATTGGCGTTCCATAACTGCCAATTCCCATTCAATCCATAGATATAATATATAACAAATAGTGGTGATATCGACCACTTACATAACTTTACATAAGTCGGTTAAAACAAACTTCCAACTTTTCTTTCTTTCTTTTACTTTTCTTATTTTTTCGATTTTTTTTTTTTTTTTTTTTTTTTCAACATATAAACATAGATGTGTAAAATTTCACCACATCACTATAATGATAATTCTGGATAATTTTTCCATACTTTTCATACTTCAAAAATAACGGTAATAGTGAAAGTAGTAAACACACGAAAAATAAACTTAAAAATATACAATATTTACTTTCACTCCAATTGCATTGTGCAATTTCCCGACCTAACCAAAGATAATGAATTACGCACGCGAACACAGGTAATGTAAGGAAACACACTTTGCCTATAGCAATTAACCAACCACGGATTCTAATCTACAGGGTAGGCTAAGGTGTAAGGGTGTAACGAAACATTTTAAACATAGGTGTAAGAAACGAAAGGAATGGCTCTGAGTGTTTTTCTAGGGGTATCTTACTCTAAAAATGAGAGTAACAAAAGGGTTTATACGGGGGTTAACTAACCAGTGTAGTTAGTTAATAACACATAACATATAATAGGCTATTTGGGTGTAATCCTAGAATTTTACCAATTTAGACAAGTCATTCCAATTATATAAATAATACTCATTATGGTGGTCTCGAATAGTATACAAGCCAAGTTCTAAAGTTTACAAGTCACCGGCACACTCATAGATTTGTGAATTTTGAAAAATCACAATTTTTGAAAATAACGTCATGTGTGCAGCTATGCAACTTAGATCTTAAACAAAAACATGCTAAAAATTTTTAAGTTTGATATATTAAGCACATTTTAAGCATAATTTTTGAAAAAGTTTAGGACAAGTAATTGTTAAGTGTTCTAATTCTCCAATCCCCCCACTTAAGTTAAACAACGTCCTCGTTGTTTGTATAAAAGGTTAAAAACTGGAAAATAAAAGAATTAGAACAGGAAAACTCCCCTGAGATTTGCTCGGTATGATCCTCCATTTGTATAAGAGCAAAAATCATCTTTCTTGTGGATTAGAACGTTTAAGCTTCATACTTGATGTATCCACAGGAAATCCAGGAAACTATAATACCACCAACACTTTAAAACACACCTAAGATAAGAAAGGTTCAAACTTGCATAATACATTAGTAGTTAGGAAAAATAAAACTTAAAAATTAAAACTGAAAATCATCAGGTCAGTCGATGCGCCGTATCTTATGGAAGAAGATACGCCGTATCGAGCCTGGAATAAATACGGATCAGAATAAAGATGCGCCGCATCCTTAACCAGGGATGCGCCGCATTAAAATAAACTGATAAAAATAAAATAAAACGAAATAAAGGATAGGATGTGTCGCATCTGTTTACCAGATGCGGCGCATGTAGTTACCAAACAGACTGTTAACAGTCTGTTGTAAAATGACTCGTTCCACGGTTCATCTCTCACGTCCTCTCGTACTCTCATGCTGAACTTAATGCCAGTCTTCATCAAATATAACAAGAAACATAAACTGAAACATTAAATATATACACGAGAATAGTGATCAGTACAATCCAAAAAATAATAATAATATGTGGAACAATGTCTGTAAAATCAAGAGAGTAAGATCATGGGTGAGGGAGGTCATCTGGATGGGTCCCGGAAGTGCTGGCTCCATCAGTCCTAGCCCTGACTCTCCGATCATATGCACGTGTCACTCCGACAACACGAGTCCCATCCGGACGATCGTGTGTAATACCCTGGTGCTCTAGAAGTCGGCTCACACTCACAACTACCCACTATGAGTCCCTCCTCAGGGCTCTCAACTCTCCCTCAACTGCGTCAAGTCTCTGACCCATGGTGCGTGGAGGTACTGGTGCCTGAGGCTCCTCCTTGTCGGCAGGAGCAGCAGCCGGAGGTCCCTGAGGTCCTCCCTGCTCCGCCTCTGGCCCTGCAGCTCTGGCGGGCCCTAATGCTGCCCAAAAGTGGCCTCCCGCAGCCACCTGGCAGATCCCGAGTCTAACCAAATAGTCCCTATCGATAACCGGGAGACGGGCTACCACAACCTCCAGCCCCGCTGGAATCTCTGCTCCAATCACTCCGAAATGGCGGGCCAACCGAGAAACAAAATGCCCGCCAGTCATATGGCTCCTCCGATCTCTCCCAGCAGCTGATCGGTGGAGGTAGTGTGCCAAAAAATGGGGGATGTTCACCGACAACCCCTCATCCATGCTCCTCAAGAGGAAGAGGTCCAGAGTGGTCACCTTCTCAGGTGACTGACCCCTCCCAGCAATGGTGAGTGCAATCAAACGGTGGCATAGCCGCCTCATCGGCTCTCTGATCAATGTGTAGGATGGGGTGGAAGTAACGATGTCACCCATCGAAGAAATCCTAACCCAGTAATCACTGAATACCCCTCTGTCAGGGACAACCCGTAAACTCTCAGCCCAGTACCTGGCAAACCCGGCAGATCCAAGCTCCTCCTCAGTGTGTAGCCCCATGGCCAAAATAAACTGCCTCATCGACATCTGCCTATGCACACCTCCTAACCTGAACACCAGAGTGTCAGCCGTATCAATCTCCAAATCCGTCTCCCTGTAATGAATCGTGCTAAAGAACTCCAGCATGAGCTCCCTAATCAGAGGCTCGTCAATCCTAAACAGTCTCTCCCAAGCACTAGACCTAAACACCACCTCCTCATCATCTCCAGCGACTACCATCTCCATCCGATGGTGTAAACTCTCAGCTGCATGTCCACCACCAATCAATCCTACATCATCAAAATTCAAAACCTGGACTCTGAATATTTTCTTGAAGTAAATCGAGTCAAGCCTACGCAAGTAATCCTCCAGAGTCCCAGGAGTTAGTCCCATGTTCTCAAATTGTAGCCACTGATGCCTTAGTGTGACCTCTGGTAATGCCATCTGAAATAGATATTCACAGTCAGTAAACAGTCTGCAAAATAGGTAGATACGGCGCATCTGATTTAATCAGTGCGGCGTATCTGTATAAAGTATAAGAGATGCGGTGCAAGACAATAGATACGGCGTATGGAGATGCGTCGTATCTAGATTAATCAATACGGCGTATCTATAATTTTATCAATTTTGAAATAGGTCGTTACGCCGCATTAATCAACCTAGATGCGCCGCATCTAAAAGCATATCAGTAAAAAATAAAGGGTCAGGCACGTTTATAAAGAATCCGTATCCGTGACGTAAACTACCACTAAATATCACAGTATCATATACTCCTTATATCAGTTCTAATATCTCATTCCACCACTACTAATTCGCCTTCCCGCTAAATATTCAAAATCGAACCCAAAACCTTAATTTTCGGAAAAATCAAATTAGGTTATAAGTTCAATTATTTATGCAAATTAAATACGGGGGAAATTATCTAGAGCATAACAATTCAGTCCCCGGCAGCGGCGCCAAAAACTTGATGCGCGTGATGTGTCGTTGCGGTTTAGCAGTTTTAATGCCTACTCAAGTTTTAAATTTATATTTAGCCGACTTATCAATAACACACACACTTAACGAGCAGTGTACCCGGTCAGTATGAATATAATGGTAAGTAGAGTGTCGATCACTAAGAGTGGAACGTATTATCTCGTTATTCTAATCAGTATTTTAATATCCTAACGCAAGGGGGTTTCAGCCTGAGAGACTGGCACGATTTGTTTGCAATTAAATAATAAAATAAACCAATAGGCACGAATCAGCAAGTAGCACACACGTACACAGATAAATACTCGAGACAATAAGAGGGCTGTCCTTATGATTAAGTAGATTGTCACTTGTTTTATTGATAGCTTTATATGAAGTGTATGTAGTTAACCCTTTCTCGTTGGTCCTATTCTTATCGGCGAGTAAACCCTTAATGATTACTTATGTCTAAAAGTTATTCCTAAGTGATCAATTTAGTAATAATCGTGGGAGCCACATTATTTTCCGCAGTCAAATGCCCGCAAGCCACTAATAAACACAGAGGTTATCAATGCACTAATAAGTAGTAACCAAAGACATCAACATATAAACTTTAATTGATGGGAAAGCAAGTATTAAAGGGAGTGCAATCTTTCGTTGTCACATTACACAAGCGACCAATCCTGATGAATTAAAGTTTGCTAACACAATAAAACAAAACTACTTAATGAATTAAACACATGCAGCACCTTCTTACAGCTCTTGTATCTTTGATTTGGGTGTGTCTTGTGCTGCCTTCTTGACTGAATTCGTCCTTGGTTTCTCCTGTTCGGTCTTCGGTATTATATGGTATCCAAGCTTTTTGAATTCGTCTGGTCTTGGGGTATTTATAGTTTCTGTCTGAGGGAAGATGCGGCGCATCTATTAAGTAGATGCGGCGCATTGACTTAACTTCGCGTGGGGTCCAAGATTATAATATTCAGGAATATTCGTACACCGCCAGAAGATGCGGCGTAACTCCATGATCAGATGCGGCGCATGTCCTCTTGTATCTTGGATCGTATCTGGTGATATCTTAATAGAGATGCGCCGTATGTAATGAGTGAGATGCGGCGCATCTGGAGCAGATTAGTCTTGATCTTCTTCATTTCAGTAGACTCTTAACTTCTTGCATGTTTTGCTCCATAATTAGTCCAAAATCACTAAGTTTCACCAAATGCTTGTTTTTACCTGAGAATTACAAAAGTAAACGATTAAGTATCAATCCTCATACATAATATAATAAAACAAGTCAAATTAATAGGATAAATGATAGTAATAAAATGTACTTATTTGAGTTCATCATACGTTAATGTGCTTCAATATGTAGATAAAGTGTTATAATGCCAAACTTCGACTCCGGGGGTATCCTAATAAAAGCTTCTGTCTCTGGACTCGTAGATGAGTTGTTTCGGTCGTATATAAAAGGGATATCCTCAAAATCGTGTTAAATCAGAGACCTTGATGTGGACCTCATTTTTGTATGTAACGGTTTTCGAGGGAAGGTTTGGAAACTACTTAGCGTCTAAACTAGGTATCTTTATCGGACTAAAAATTATCGAAATGAGAATTTGAAGAAATTCATTTCTCACCAAAAATAAAATAAATAGAGGAAAATATGAATTTGGGAACGAGAAGTAATACACAATTAGCTTCCATGGGTAGTGTTGGCAATCTAACTTGTAAATAACAATGATTTCGTTTTTAAGCTTAGTTTGGGGACTCGTGAAAAATCAGGAACGACGAATTTTATCCGTATGGTCACTTCTTTATGAGTCGTGTTTCCTACTCGAAGACCCTAAAAGTTATCGTGAGATAATGATTGTCAACAAAACCGTCACATGATAATGAGAAAAATATAAAAATACAATAAAAGGAAAATCGGGGAGTTTTTAGAACTTAAGATTTCTTAATCTTGTTAATACAAATAGCGTCTCAAAAACGTTATTTATATTCTTTGATCTTTTCTTAGTTTTGTTAATGACAAATAAAAGGAATATCTTTTAGCAAATAATAAATACTAGCTTAAGTCTCTTAAGTACACATTTTACACTTCACATAATAACCAAGAATTACAAGTTTGCTTATTTAGTAACTTGTTTCCTTAAAAGGAAACTTTAATTCTAAAATCATTCCATGATATCATTGCATACATCATATACAATATCTTTGATATATCTTGTTTAGATTTGCAAGATACATAGTTGACATTTGAGGATCTTGGATGATTTGGTAAGATATGGAAGATTTGGTAAGATACAACTAATCCATAGCTGTCATCCTCCCACGGATCCAAGTCCAATGAAGGACGGATCCCTTGTGAGGGATCCGTGGGATCCGTAAGCTGAAGATCAGCTTGCCTATAAATAGCAAGCTGATCATTTGGCTTTCTCATCACTCATATAGCTTTAACACACATATTCATTCAGTACATATCTTACTAACATCATTCATAGTTGCATTTCACTTTGATCTTTCATTTTGTAGAAAAGAGATCAAGAATTCAAGGATCTACAGAACCGTAATCCTTTAGTTGCATTACTGTGTGATATTGTAGTTTGTTTCACACATCATATCTATCATTTGTAATCAGTGAGTGTGGTTAGTGCTTTAGTCCTTAAAGCACAAAGAGTGTAGGGAGTAGTTGTACCCGTGTAAAGAACTCGACATCTAGCTTAGTGTCGGTAAAGTAAATAGGCGACGTCAGGTTGGTTCTACCTTGTGAAAGAACCGGTGTTTAGCTTAGTACCGGAAAAGGAAGTAAGCGACGTGTAAAGGTTTTCTCCGCCTAGAAAAGGAGTTTGTTTCTTAGTGAAAGATAAACTCTCGAGTAGGAAACTCGGGGAGTGGAGTAGGGCAAGGAAGAGAGTCCTTGTAGCCAAACCACTATAAACAACAGTGTCGTGTGGTTTGATCTTTCCTCTCTTTATCTTTTATTTACATTGTGTGATTATTTATTTGTGATTGTTTCCTTTGAAATTAACATATAGTAACAAAGCAAATAAAACTTGAAAAACGGGAAAAACTATTCAACCCCCCTTCTAGTTTTCCACAATTGGCATCAGGAGCTACGTTACTTAAGATCTTTAAAATATATTGTATTTTAAAACTTAAAACGATCCATGGATTTTGAAAACTTTAAAGAAGGGCAATCTATGCAGAGACCACCTCTATTTGAACCAAATTGTTTTATTTATTGGAAAAATCGCTTTGAGACTTATGTAAAGTCAAAGGATATAGATCTATGGTATATTATAGTTGATGGTGATTACAAACCTATTAGTAATAATATTTCGGGTGGTCGGGATGAAGGAGCTTCTCTTACTCGTCACAGTGATGAGCAAAAGAAACTAATTGCCAAAAATAATGAAGCCAAAATGATGCTTTATAATGCCTTACCTAAGAAAGAATATGAAAGAGTTTTTATGTGTAAAACGGCTAAGGATATTTGGCAATCTCTTATTATCACACATCAAGGGAACTCACAAGTAAAAGATAACAAAATTGATCTTCTTGTCCAACAATACGAACAATTTGTTATCTCTGAAGATGAGACCATTGATAGTGCGTTTGCTAAGTTCAATACTATTATTACATCACTTAAAGCACTTGATGAATCTTTTTCTAGTAAGAATTTTGTCAGGAAATTTCTAAGAGCACTCCATCCGAAATGGAGAGCAAAGGTGATAGCTATTGAAGAATCTAAAGATCTCTCAAGCATGACACTGGATGAGCTCATAGGAAACCTAAAAGTTCACGAAATGATTATGGAAAAAGACTCGGAAATTGTCAAAGGCAAAAAGGAGAAGATTAAGTCTATTACCTTGAAAGCCAAAGTCGAGTCAAGTGATGATGATGAGTCTTGTTCAAACAGTGATGATGAAGAGTATGCCATGGCCGTGAGGGATTTCAAGAAATTCTTCAGGAGACGAGGAAAGTTTGTAAAACCACCTCGTGATGAAAAGAAATCCTCTCGGAAAGATCGTGACGATAAGAAAGGTAAGGTTGATAGGAAATGCTATAGGTGTGGTGATTCTAGTCACTTAATAGGAGAATGTCCAAAGCCTCCAAAGACCAAGTCTCAAAGAGCCTTCGATAGTGGAGATTGGAGCGATAGTGAAGGAGATGATGATGATGAGCCTAAGAACAACGAAATTGCACTTATGGCTAATGACACAGAAGAGGTACATTCTGATTCATACTCCTCTATAGATGACGAAACCTTAGAAGTAGAATATAACAAACTGTGTGACGTCACTTTAAAAATCATAAACAAAAACAAATTTTTGAAAACAAAGACAACACTTTTAGAAAATGAAGTATTTTGGCTTAAAGAAAAAGCAATACGAATTGAAAAAGGTAAAGATAGTAAAGAAACGTGTGTGTCTTGTCAAGAACTAAAACTTGAACTAGAAACCTTAAGAACCACACAGGAAGATTTGATCAAACAAAATTCAAAGTTTAAAAGGTTTGATAAAAACATAAGTTGTGCAGATGAAATAATGAAAATGCAAAAGCTACCTCATGATAAAACAGGACTAGGCTTTATGAAACTAGGAACCTTAAGTGATCATAAAGAACAGACTGTGAATAAAACTGATTCAACTAAGTTGGAAACTCACGGATCCGACGGATCCAAAAATTTGGATCCGCCAGGTGTATCCAAAGGATCCGCGAGTACAGAAGTTGAACAGAAGGTTCACAAAGTCGACCGTTCCGAGTTTGTTAAAGTTACTAAGAAACCTAACAGTAGTATAACCAATAATAAACATAAACCAGCAGTATCTTTAGGAAGAGGAAAAGCTAGAAATGAATATAGAGTTAAAACGGATCAACAGAGACCTCAAATGAGTTTTCCCAAACACCCCTTTCCAAAGAGTATAGTTAATCCACAACACACTTATCAAAATAATTGGAACCAAAACATACCTAGAAACTTTCATGGTCCTAGTTATATGTCATGGAACAATTGTCCGCCATTTACATACATAAACCATGATAATGTCATGTTTAACCCAAACGGACCCATGAGATATTGGGGACCAAATGCTTGAGTCTTTTATGAACTTAGGTATGCTTGAAAGTTGATCTTGAACCTGATGAGTGGATCAAAGATAGTGGGTGCTTAAGACACATGACGGGAAACAAAAATCTTTTCTCAACCTATCAAGTGTATGACGGAGGTAATGTCACATTCGGTAGCAAGCTTAAAAGTAAAATCATCGGAAAAGGTACAATCTCTCATGACTCTCTATCTATTGATGATGTTGCTCATGTAGATAATTTAGGATTTAATTTACTTAGTATAAGTCAATTGTGCCGCAAAAAGTATAACGTCCTTTTCAGTGAAAATGGAAGTAAAATACTTAAAGATGGCATAACCGTAGGAAAAGGTGTTTTAAAGAATAATGTCTATGTTATGAAATTAGATAAAACACCTAAAGATAAGTTATGTCTTACCTCCTTGGACGAAAACTCAACTCTATGGCATCGACGCTTAGGTCATGCTAATATGAGGCTTATTCAATCTTTGTCATCCAAAGAACTCGTTAGGAACCTACCCAAGTTGAAATATGACCAACACTTTTGTGATGCTTGCAAAATTGGGAAACAAGTACATAATAGCCATAAGGCTAAAAACATGGTATCTACATCTAGATGCCTAGAATTATTACATATGGATTTGTTTAGCCCGTCGGCTATACAAAGTTATGGAGGAAATTTTTACACTTTAGTCATAGTAGATGATTACTCTAGATATACATGGACAAAGTTTTTGAAAACTAAAAATGAGGCATTCGACAAATTTGAAATTCTAAGCAAGAAAATTCAAAATCAAATAGAAAGTAATATAGTATCTATTAGAACTGACCATGGTCGAGAATTTGACAATGAAATCCAATTTGGAAATTTTTGTGATAATAATGGAATAACTCATAATTTCTCGGCTCCTCGTACACCTCAATCTAATGGTGTAGTAGAACGTAAAAATAGAACAATTCAAGAAATGAGTAGAACTATGTTAAATGAACAAAACATACCACAAAAGTTTTGGTGTCACGCTGTAGATACTTCTACATATATCCTAAATAGAGTTTTAATTAGACAATTTTTAAATAAAACTCCTTATGAAATTTATCGAGGCAAAAAGCCTACATTAGGATATTTTAGAGTTTTTGGAAGCAAGTGCTTCATTTTAAACACAAAGGATTATCTCACTAAGTTCGACCCAAAGTCGTATGAAGGTGTATTTCTTGGGTACTCACAAAACAGTAAAGCATACATTGTATTAAACAAGGAAACATCAAGAGTCGAGGAATCGTTGAACGTAACATTCAACGAAAGTCCACCTCCCTCTAAGACATCACCTTCGGTAGATGATGACTTAGTTAAAAGTCAAATGGTTAATGATATAGAAAACATTGAAAATGACAATGAACCCGTAAAAGGAGAAATAGTCAATATTAAAGAAACTAAAAGTCATCAATTAGAAAACGTCATAGGAAAACTTAATGAAAGAACATTAAGATCCAAAGCTCAAAATGAAAGTAATTATTTTTGTTTTATTTCAACTGTTGAACCAAAAAATATAGACGAGGCAATAAAAGATGAATCTTGGGTAATTGCTATGCAAGAAGAACTAAATCAATTTATTAGAAATGATGTTTGGACATTAGTCCCTCCACCTAAAAACCAAACCATAATCGGCACCAAATGGGTCTTTAGAAATAAAATGGATGAAAATGGTATAGTATCTAGAAATAAAGCTAGGCTAGTAACTCAAGGTTACTGATCGTTCCCAAACGGTCAACTAAAACTGACCAGGTAAATGGTCAACAAGAGTCAAACAATCTAGGGCACGATGCAATTTACCAAAGGAGTTTAGTGTATCCCCGGGTCGTTAAGTCCCAGCGAGGTGTGGACACTGTAATACAACGAATATGTGATCGGGTGATGTTGAATATAAAAGGGTATATATATAATTTACACTCAGAATTCCCACCTGTCACGTGGGAATAAAAGAAAATAGCTTAAATAAGCTATTTAAACCAAAATCTAAAATAAGAAAACCTAAAAATGTAAAAGGATATACAAACGTACGTTTATGTTAAATTAAACGTAAACGTACAAAACAAATTAACAAATATAACTAAAGTAGGAATTTGCATGCCTTAGGGGCTTAAATGCAAATTAAATAAATTTATTTATAATTACAAACTTATAAAAGAAATTAAGAAAACCTAAAAACCTAAAACGCGTACGTTTAAATAACAATTACGTAAACGTACTAAAATAAAAAGTGAATTAAGTCAAATACAACCCCCACAAATGTGAAAATTATATTTTTGGAATCCTAAAAAGATAATAAAATTATTAGAAAATTAAAATGATTTTTTACACTATTTACTTAATTATTATAAATTAAAAACTATTAAAATCTATTTAAAAATAACCTAAAAAATAAGAAAATATAAAATAAACCTAAATAAATGAAATAAAGAATCTGAAAAATCTAAAATATTATAAAATGAATTTTAAAACTAAAAATATATTTATTACACAATTATTCTATTTATTATTAATTATTTACTATTATTAATTACTAAAAACTATTATTGATTTATTAAAAGTATTAAACAACCTAAGAAAAATCTGAAACTTTTTACATAATTATTTTATACATACAGGAAGCTAAGAAAAATCTAAAATAAGCAAGTGCTTAACAAAAATAAGCTAATAAGCAATAAACTTCTTAAATAGAAGCTATCACTTAATTTATAATGGTTCTTTTTGGTATTTTCTTTTTCTGGATCTATTATATACTGATATTAAACAAGTTTAAAGAAAAAGAAACTTTACAAACTTCAAAATAAGCAAAGTGTGAGCTTATGGTTTAGACAGTTAAGCTTTAGGCTTAACTTGGATTGAGTGAAGGCTTGAATAAGCCTGGAATAAGCTCCACACAAGGAACAAAAGATAAAATAGTATGTGTACAAGTATTATGAACAGATATAAACAAGCTAGTGTACTGGGATTGACCAATAAGCTCAAATAAGCTAATAAGCAAATCCCAGATACACTGCAGTACCAAACAACCCTGCAACCTTTTAGTTGGTCAAATTAAGCTCAGTAAATAAGCTTAAAAAGCCAAATTGTGAATTGAGGCAGCAATATGGGTTGGTTACCTTTCCAAAAAGCCCAAGCTCAAGCTGTGGGGTCCACAGCTGAGCTTTTGAGAAGCCTTTGAAAAAGCCATCAAGCTACTGAGTATACTGAGTTCCCAGTATACTCAGGAAAATGGGACACACAAAAAGCTAGTTGCAGCCCTATATAATAAGCTGCAACATGGAATTAAAGCATTGGAACTTAGAGTCTAGTGGATAAGCTCCACAGGGAACTAAATCTCACCAGCTAGGGCCCACTGGATAGCTTTTTGTGAGCTTATGAAGTGGGCATGAGTATACTGAGTTCTCAGTATACTCATGAAAATGGTGATAAGTTAAAGCTACTTGCAGCCCTATTTAATAGGCTGCAAGGTGAAATTGGAGCACAGGATCATGGAGTTGGGTAGATAAGCTTCACATGAAGCTAATTTACACAGGCTCTAGATCACAAATGAGCTTATAAAGAGCTTAGGAAACTGACTGTGAGTATATTGATTTCTCAGTAAACTCAACAAATGATGCAAACTTCAAGCTCAATTATAACCTATCAATTAAGCTCATAAAAGCTACACAAGCACTGGAACATTGAGTGTGATAGATTAGCCTCACATAAGGCCAAAAATCACAAGCTCAAGCTCAATGAGGAGCTATTTGAGAGCTTAGGAAAACAACTCCAACTACACAGTTTGCTTCTGTGTAGTGAGTAAGATAGGACAAAAAAGGTGGGTTGATTAAGTAGTCTAATTAAGCAAATAAGAGAAAAATAAGCATACACATAACAACTAGGCCACAAGGGCTACACAAAGAAGCCAAGTGCACAAGCTTGAGCCAAATAATGAAGCTTCTGCAAGCTCATTAATTTGACAGCTAAAGCTGTGCACAGGGCAAAAACAGCTAAGAATAAGCACATAAATAAGCATTAAAACATTAAAAATAAAAATTAAAAAAATAGATTTAACAAGTTAAGCAACAAAACTATAAAAAACTAAAAGCACTTAAACAGAAAATGAATAACAAAGACACAACAAAATTAAACATTTTTTTCAAAAACGACTAAAAGGAAAATTTTGACTTTTTTAGTTTATGATCAAAGTTGACTAAGGTGAACTTTGATCTGAATCTAATGACAGATTATGGAATATTAAACAACATAAACATGAATTTAACAAAGATAAACAACAATTAAACAAGTATGCAAGGTTCTAGGTTCTAACAATCTCACAGTGCTCATTTAGAGATCATCAAGTGTCAATTTGACTTTCTCAAATGCTACACCACTTGATTAAGGTTTCACTGAGGTAAATAGGTCATATAAGGAGTACATCAAACAAGAACAACCACAAACACAACCCTTAACACAGATTAGCTATTAGATCCAAACAACCCTTTAATGGAACAAAATTGAGGTTTCAACAACACAAGACTGTATAAACCCATGATATCAAATCCAGGGGTCCCAATTTGTCAAATTAGACCTTTTTTTAGTTTAAACATGCAGTCAAACAAGTTAAACCTATGATTATCAAAAATTTGTAAAGTGACAGTCAAAATGAGGTTTCAAGCACAATCAAATCCCAAAACATAATCAACCTAGATTAAGCTATAATATGATAAACTAACAACAAAGAAACATGAAAACATGGAAATTTAAGCAGATAAGTAACTTAAGCAATAAAATGCAAAAATTGTAAAAAATGGCTTACAAGTGAATCCAGCTGAAAACCATAAGACCAAGGACTTACTCACTACCTAAGGCTTTCCACAAAGCTTCTAAACCAAAAGCATTCCAAGAATCACCTTGTATCCAAGCAGTTTCCATCAAGATCACCATTGTTGGATCGATATACTCTGACCAAACTAACTTGTAGCTTGTCTACGGTTTAACAACTTTGAATGAATTCAAAACTATTAATAGTGAAACACTGATATACTTTGCTAAGTATGCGGAATCTACTTCAACAAAGCTAAGAAGAATTAATAAATGACTTTGAATATTATTAAAACCTTGAACCTGCTTTCTTACACAGATTCACTAACAAACTCTAAACTCTAATACTTCTAATAATCGTGTATCTCTAATCGCATATACTTGTCTCTCTAAAACACATATATCTCTAATGCCAACCTAGGGATCCTTTTATAGGCACAAGGAAAACCCTAGTCGGTTTACAATACTTGAACGACAAGTAAATTCTAATTATAACTCTAATCTAATACGAACATTCTAGAATTACACATTAGTCCTTAAACTATTTGCATGGCAGTCCTTTAATGAGCAGCAGTACTTTAATCGAACAGCAGTACTTTGACTTGAGTAGCAGTACTTTGACTTTTATAGCCCAACAATCCTCCCCTAACTTGAATTCTACTTGCTTGATTTCAAGTTTCTTTGTATGTCTTTAACTTCAACACTTTATCTTCAAGGAAAGGTTGTTTCTTCAAACCTGACTCGTTATTGTTTTGTCATCATCAATGCAAACAGTATCTTCAATCTTCATCAGCAACAATTCTTTTCAGCATCAAATCTTTTCAGCAACTCAGCATCATATTGGCAATATGTACATCTGATCTTTAAAAGTTTCATACTATTCTCATCACTTCCAGGTGTGTTAACTCCTGTGAGAGGTGAATCATTGAAAACTTAATGGATTTTGATGTCTCTTTACCAAAGCCATTAACTCTGGAGTAGCCAATGTTTAGATTTAGGAAAAACCATGGTACATTGATAACCATATGATTTTTAGCAAATCATCAGCTATCAACGGATTTGAGTAGTCTTTACCAAATAGCCGTTTGCTTTTGG
Organism: Artemisia tridentata subsp. tridentata; assembly: GCA_021014915.2. Taxonomy (NCBI): domain Eukaryota; kingdom Viridiplantae; phylum Streptophyta; class Magnoliopsida; order Asterales; family Asteraceae; genus Artemisia; species Artemisia tridentata. The sequence continues at coordinate 296,530,705 of CP139503.1, forward strand.
ACTAGCTAGTTCTTTTAGTACAATCACTACCATGGTGAACTAATTACCATATAATGGTTTTCCACAGCCTTTACCACAAAGCCATTATCTTGTGGGCTAGCCAACTCTTCACTAATATAGATATGGTGAGTTGAAAACCATACAATTTTTAGTAAATTGCCAACTAAAAACGGATTTGATAATCACATCAGAGCCGTACCCTCATGATGAGTCAAACTCTTTCTTGTTTATTAAACATGGTGAGTTGATTACCATTTGTTGTGTAGTACAAGTACTAACACCATGCTGTTGCATTCAAAACCATTTGTTGCTGTTTAATCTTTGTGCTTCAAAATGTTTTTGCACTTATCAAAAATAACTAATTTTATCAAAAGATTTTACTGGTTTTATGCTGCAAGCAGTACTTTGTGAAAGTACTGTCTGACCAGCAGTACTTTGAAGAAAGTACTTTATTTTCAAAAGATTTATATAATAATTAAACCATACCAGTAGTTATGCATTAATCTTCAGATTCTGTTGTCCACTTGATGAATAATTTTATGACCATCAATGCTACTTCATCCTCTTGTTCCACTTCCATTCCATGCTCTAGCATCCTGATCATCAGATCTCTTGTGAGTGGATATCTTTGTTCTGCTAGCATATGAATCATAGTGCCATCTTCTAACTCCAAAACATGTATCCCAACTGAATCAAAGAATCTCCATTTGTTAATCTCCCAGTTATCTTGATTTTCCCACAAAGCACTGTCCTTAGACTCCTCTGTCTCCCAGATTGTTGTGAGATCTCCTAACAATATCAAACCTACTCCTTGTGGTGGAATATGCTCAAAATAAGTTTGCACTTGGAGATATAACTGAAGCATATCATCTCTATCAATCAGATGTAGTATATCCCATAATGAATTGAACACTCTAAAACTTCCATCTTGTCTATGAAAGATCAGATAATCTCCTTCTTTAGATTCTACAACTGAAAAGGTAGATATCTTGGACTTCTTATCAGTATCTTCTTTCAATTTTGGATTCTCAAAGTCAACAACTCTAAGATAATTTCTGAGCTCATCAACTGTGTATGTTCTCAATTCAACAGCTTCCTTGAACTTCTTTGATGGCTGTTCATCAGTGACTCTTTTCCTCTTTGAGCTTCTTGTAGCAGCTCTTTCCTTTCTTTTATCTTCAAGCTCCTTATCTTCAAAAGAAATAATGCTTGCAAGATCTTTTTGAATAGCTTCTCTAACAGCATCATACAGATCCTTCATCTCTGTATATGTCAATCTAACTAAACCTGTATATCCTTGACCTTTCAGATAAGCCATCATATCATTCCTTTCTCTAGCTTTACTAATTGGCCTTTTTGATTGAACACTCTTCCTTGATTCTTCAGCATCTATCTCTGCTTGCAGTATTCTAGCTGCTTCCTCATTTTTGGCAACCTGAATTTGTCTTAACTGTGCCAATGTCATCTTCTTCTTCTTCTTTTCTATCAAGATCCCTTTGCCTTTATCTTTTGGATCTATCTCTTGTGCAGGTTGAGAAGAAGTATGATGTTGTTGTTCAACCTCATGAATACTGATGCCTCTTTGACTTGACATATTAAGCATGATGTCAGCAATTGTTTCATCATCACTGTTAGTATGAGCTATAACATCTTCTTCCTGAGCTGGTTTAGAAGGGCCTACTTCCTCTTGAACTTGAATTGAAGGACCAATATCTTCTTCAAAATCTAAGGTTCTAGGTGTAATAGTGAATTGCCTCTCAGTACCTTGTTGAGCAGTACTTTCAGCTTCAGCTCCTTCCAAGTTTATTTCCTCAGTATCACCACTTCTTACTTCAACAGCAGCTTCTTCCAAATTTATTTGCTCTGTTTCATCACTATTCCTCTCAACAGTATCTTGAGGAATATTTTCAGGTGGTGTCCTCTGAGTATCATCCATAAATCCAGCATTTTGTTCAAAATCTTGTTCAAAACCAGCATCATCTTCATTCAAATTCTCTAAATTCCTCCCCATTTGGAATGAAGATTGCTTCTTAGACTTTTTCTTCTTTGACTTAGAAATCTTCGTAGGTATCTTACCACTCTTCTTCTGAGACTTCACCCATAATCGATGGTGTTGAACTAGTGGCCAAACATACCTTTTCAATCTTTGAAACTTAGTCTTTAATTTGTCTATCTTAGCAGCTTGAGCCTCACTCTCCTTCTTCAGCCTCTTTAACTCCCTTGTTAAAGCATAATTGTCCAATTCTGCCTCTTCTTCTTCAAATTGGTTAGACATATTTGTGGAAGAATAATCAGTAGGAGATGGTGGTTGATTCAAACCTTGGGCTGACTCCTCATGAGTAGGAATGTCCATAGGAGCAGTATCTTCCCTAGTAGCAGAATGTGGAGAAGCAGTATGTTGAGAAGCAGTGAGTTGAGGAATACTAGCTTCTCTTGAAGATGAAGACTCTTGGCTTGCTGATTCAGAATTTGCTTCTTGCTCTTGCTCTTGCTCTGCATCTCGAACAACTTGTGCAACTCCCAATATATGAGCAGTCAAAGGTGTGTTGGTTCCAGAAAACTTTGCACTTTGTTTAGATAGAAAAGTAAACACCTTTGATGGAAGTTTGACAGTGGGTAAAAAACTTTGAGGTTTAGGAACATCCTCAAGTTGATTGTTCAAAAATAACTGAACAAACCTTGGATACATCAAGAATGGTGATCCATTACCAATATGTGTAAGCATACCATCCAGAATGAGTCTTGAAAAATTGAAGCTTCGATCGGTAGCCAAACCCACTAATGCAGAAGCAATATTTTGACCAAATTGATCAAAAGAAGTACTCTTGGGACTCAAACAATGAAGTAGAACGTGAATGAGGTACTTCCAATGAGAACAAAACAAAGGCTTTTGAAAAGTAAGCTTCGTCAGATCGCCTTCATAACCTAAATCACTTAAAGTGTCCCAAAGCACTTGTTTTTCAAAACGAACAGCCCCCCCTTCATCATTAAACATCAACACATCCCTAATCGTGGCCTCAGTAATCCTAATAGCTCGTCCAGCAACCGTAGCCCTAATCAACGAATCATCTTCTTTCGTTGCAGTAGCCCAAAATTCTTGCATCCAAGGACCAATAACATCAGGGTCAACTAAAATAGAGTAGTTGATGGAAGACCCAGTTAAGAAATCAATGATCGCATGAAAATCAAGATTATCCCTTGTCTTGTCCAAATTAGCGATCATATTATGTTTGCTAACAGTAAGTCGATTAGCCATGATGAGTGGTAGAGAAGAATTCGCTTTGAGTGTGTGTTTCGATAAAAAGATTGTGGTGTAAAAGCGAATGAGGGATCTCAAATACGGTAAAAGGCGGGGAAATAGGTGTGAGTTTCTTTAAATAGGATGGAAATAAATCAAACTCATAATAATGAAGTTACCGTTTGGATTAACTTATTATCTCCGCCGTAAGGAATTAATTAACCGTAGCCCCACAAATTTTTGACCGTTGGAACAGTACGTCCACGTAAGCAGTACGTTGAAGCAGTACTTTGCTGAAGCAGTACTTTAGGCAATAAAGCAGTACGTTCCATCTTGTTATCCACAATCAATATTCCAACTAAGACCAAGAACTTGTAAATGATTCATGATTAAGTTCTAACTAATAGCTTATGTTGCCTCCCCTCAAATACAACATATAGGCTAAACTAAATCACTAAAAACCAATACTTTCATTAAGACCGAATAGAAAGTATTCTAACTAATACTAAAGCCTCCCCTCAAATGTAGCCTAGTAGTTAATCATCCCAATGCTCACAACTAAGTGGTTGAATCTTGAAACATCAAAGCCCTTAGTGAGTAGATCAGCTACATTATCATCTGTGTGAACCTTAACCACATTTATAAGCCTGTGCTCATAACAATCTCGAATGAAGTGATGCCTAATCTGAATATGCTTGGTCTTGGAGTGATAAACAGGATTCTTCACAATGCAGATGGTACTCTCATTATCAATGTTGATAGGAGTATTTTTGAGGTTGAATCCATAATCCAAGAGTTGATTTTGCATCCACAAAACTTGTCCACAACAGCTTGCAGCAGCAACATATTCTGCTTCAGTAGAGGAGGTTGCAGCAATGGTTTGCTTCTTACATTGCCAGGAGACTAATCTTCTACCAAGATATTGACATCCTCCTGAGGTTGATCTTCTATCATAGTTATCCCCTGCATAGTCACTATCTGAAAAGGCTTCCAAGTGAAAAGGTGACTCCTTAGGATACCATAATCCTAACTTTGGTTGATGCTTGAGATATCTAAAAATCCTCTTGACTGCATACATATGGGAAACCTTGGGTGTAACCTGAAATCTTGCACATAAGCAAACAGCAAACATGATGTCAGGTATAGATGCAGTTAAGTACATAAGACAACCAATCATAGATCTGTAAAGCTTGACATCCACAGCTTGTCCATCTTCATCCTTGCCTAAGGGTTTATTTTTATCAATGGGTGTGGTGGCAGGCCTGAGATTTGGAAGGTCAAATCTTTTAAGTATATCTGCAACATACTTTTTTTGGTTAATGAAGATTCCATCTCTTGTTTGTCTAACTTGAAGACCCAAAAAGAAGGTTAATTCTCCCATAGAACTCATTTGAAACTCCTTCTGCATAAGATCTTCAAATTCTTTCACCATAGACTTCTTTGTAGCTCCAAATATAATATCATCCACATATACTTGGACTAACATAATGTCTTTCTTATCCCTCTTGATGAACAAAGTCTTATCAATTGCTCCTCTCCTATAACCATGTTGGAATAGAAAATTTGAGAGTCTCTCATACCAAGCTCTGGGAGCTTGATGAAGGCCATACAGTGCCTTGATCACTTTGTAGACTTTGTTTGGATGTGCAGGATCTTCAAAACCAGGAGGTTGTTTAACATAAACTTCCTCAGAAATTGTGCCATAAAGAAAAGCACTTTTCACATCCATTTGGTAGACAGGAAATCCCATGTATGATGCAAAGGCAAGAAATAACCTTATTGCCTCTATCCTTGCAACAGGAGCAAATACTTCATCATAATCCACTCCTTCTTCTTGGCGATATCCTTGTGCAACCAATCTTGCTTTATTTTTGATAACATTCCCTCTTTCATCTCTTTTGATTCTGAAAACCCATCTTGTACCAATGACTCTTTTGCCATCTGGTAAATCACATAATACCCAGACTTCTTGAAGCTTGAATTGTAGAAGCTCCTCTTGCATAGCTTCAACCCAACTTTCATCTGCTAAAGCTTGAGCTACCTTCTTGGGTTCTTCTTGAGATAAAAAGCAAGCAAACAGGCATGTTTGTTGATCCTTGTGATTCATCCTGTTTTGTTTGTAAACAAAGCTAAGTAAAGCAGTATGTTGCTTAGAAAGTCCTTTAACTTTGTTCCTTGTAACCACTCCGGAAGAGGGTGATCCAATAATGTTACTTTGAGGATGAGCTTTATGAACTCTCAATGTAGGTGTTGGTGGTACTGGAAGATCAGACTCTAAGTTAGTAAAATCAATGCCTTCATTGGAGAAAATACCTTCTGGATTAAGCTCATCATCAACTTCTTCTAATCCAGGAATGTTAGCATTAACAAAATTATCATCATCAACATTGGAATCATCAGCATTGTTCCAATTTGATTGCTCTAACACACCAGAAGTACTGTCAAAAGGATCATCAGTACTTTGACCAAAAGTACTGTGAACAGTATCTTGAAATTTACTCTTTTTCTTTGCAGCTTCATAAGCCTTCCTTTGTTCATCTTCATAGGATTGTGCTATGGTTTCTCGAAAAAGCATCCTATTAAGTTCATCTTGTATGGCTTGATCTTCATCAGATACTATATTAGATGGTTGAGCAGTACTTTGTTCCTCATTAGTAACTTCAGGTTCTTTGTCAGGAACATCTTCTGGTGTAACATTGACTCCATGAACAATGTACTGTGAATCATCTTCTTTGGAATTAGCCTGATTCTCTTCTCTAACAGGAACATAATTCATGGATGGGGTGAACTTGAGATCAAGATCAAACATCCAATCAGGACCTTTACCTTTCTGAGTTTCCTTATCTTCCAAAAATTCAACATGAAGACAATCTTGTACCTTTTTGGTATTCCTGTTATAAACTCTAAATCCTTTGCTATTTGTACAATAACCCAATAAATATCCTTCATCTGACTTACCATCAAAATTTCCCAGAGAATCAATGGTATTTAGAATAGTCAGATAGCAGCCAAAAGGTTTTAGAAAATGAATGTTTGGTTTCTTTCCCATGAGTAACTCATAAGGTGTCTTCATCTGAGGTTTAGTTACTGAAACTCTATTCAACACATAGCAAGCAGTACTTATGGCTTCAGCCCAAAAGAGAATAGGTAATTGGGAATCTGCAAGCATTGTTCTAGCTGCTTCTATCAAAGTCCTGTTCTTTCTTTCTGCAACACCATTCTGCTGTGGTGTTCTAGCAATGCTAAACTCTCTCTTGATCCCTTTCTTGGCACAGAATTCATCCATATGCTTGTTTTTGAATTCTGTTCCATTGTCACATCTAATACCTCTTACTTTGAGTCTTAATTGATTTTCAAGGGCTACTATCAGGTCATGGATAGCATCAAAGGTTTCATCTTTGAATCCCAAGAAAAAGACCCAACTAAATCTGCTACAATCATCTGTCACAACCAAGCAGTACTTCTTCTTATTTAAACTCTCTATTGAAACTGGTCCAAACAGATCCATGTGTAGCAACTCCAAAGGCTCTCTAATAACTCTTTCCTCAAGCTTCTTACATGAAGCTTTATGTTGTTTACCCTTCTTGCAAGCCAAACATGAATGATTAGCCTTGAATGTTTTGGAAGGTAAACCTTTAACTAAATTTCCTTTGACCAGCTTGTTGATGTTCTTAAAATTAACATGACCTAGTCTTCTGTGCCACAGATGTGCTTCTTCCAATGATGCCTTTGCTACTAAACATGTTGCTCTTCCAGCAGAATTGAGACTCTTTAAGTCTAAACTATATACATCATTGGTTCTTGGTACTCTTAATGTCACCAAGTGATCATCAACAAATTTGAACTCAGGGGAGAGAATGAGACATTCTGTATTAGTGAACAGAATTGGGTACTTCTTGTCACAAATTTGAGATACTGACAAAAGATTGAACTTGAGCTCCTTCACATATCTAACATTCTCAAAATCAATACATCCAGCCTTGATTGTTCCTTTGCCAGTGATTCTTCCTCCATCAGGATCATTACCAAATGCAACTCTTCCTCCATAATATGCCTTAAAATCTGACAGGATCTCCTTGTCCCCTGTCATGCTGCCAGAGCAACCACTATCAACAATAATATGATCTTTAAGCTCCTCCTCTGGGTTGCCCTGCACATTAAAGAAAAGGGTTAGTTTCTTTTAGGAACCCAAGCCATTACTGACTTGTGTTCCCCTTGTGGAGTGACATACTTGAATTCCTTCAGTATGTAATCTCCACTGGTTTTAAAGGCATGGTCAATGATTATTTGAGTTGGTCCCATGTCCTGTGTGGCAATATCAACAACACTCCCTGTTTCACCCTTATCTGATGAAAGTACTTCTTGTTCCCCATCAGTACTTTCTTTCTTAACCCAATTTCGTTTGACCTTAGGTTTCTCTGAGCTAGGTACTCTGCTTGAGGTGTAAGACCTTTTATATGAATTGAATCTCTTAGGTCTTCTATGTGAAAAAGTATGAGCAGTACCATGAGTGGGTGAAAACTTATCAGTCCTTTGAGAAGGTACTTCTTGAGACTTATCAGATTGTGAAGGTACTGGTGATTTGGAAAACATTCTTTTCTGGTGAGGGTACCTATAGTCTTTTGAGAAGTTACTATGGTTGACCCTATTTGAGTGATTCCAAACTGGTCTAGTCTCTCTTGGCTTATGGGTGGGAGGTCTATTCTTTGGAAACTGACTTAAGTATTCTGAATGAAAGTCACAGTGCTTAATCAAGTGATCAGGACTATAGCATACAGAACATAACTTTCTCTCCATATTCCCAAATCCTCTTCTATGATTAAAAGGTTTCCTGTAGTAAGCAGTATTGTGAAAAGTTTCTCTTGGAGGTACTGCTGAATGTCCAGCAGTACTTTGAAAAGTTTTTGGAGGTACTGCTTGTTTTTGAAAGACTGTAGGAAACTTTTGATCATTACCCCTTTGAAAATCATTCTTAGGTTTCTCAGAACTAATTCTACCATTAAGCTTCTTCCTAAACTCTAGGTTGTCTACACCATAACGAGAAACATATGTCCTAAGAGGTTGAAACTGACCAGTGGGTGGAGGAACTGAGTGGTACTCCTTATCTTTCTTAAACTCAGGAGGTGATTCACTAATTGGTTCCTCATTCCTAGATGTGTTTTCTTCTGAGCTTGTAAGGTCATCATCACTAGGTGGAATCTCTTCCTTAGCACTAGGTGGGGTCTCTTCCTTATCACTAGGTGAGGTCTCATCTGAACTACTATCTACACCATAACCTAGTCCAGCTCTACTGTTTATGACTCTTTGTTTTTCAACAAATTGAACATGTGATAGACCAGCCTGTTTAATACTACCAAGTCTTTCTAACAAAGTATCTCTTTCCTTAGTAATCTTTTCTAATTCAGACACCTTATATCCTAACTTCCATTCACTTAATTTCAATTGGTAATCTTGTTGCTCATATTTTTCTGCCCAAGCCATTTCATTATTTTCATGTGTTAATATTTTGGCTTCCATTGACTCTAAAGTTAATTGATAACCAGCTACCTCAGACCTAGCTTTTCTACAATTATCTCTTTCAGTAACATAATCTTTAAGCAACTTTTGATAAACATCATTACACTTAGAGCATACCTCAGAGACATTGGATGAACTTGGTGAAGTGGCTACCATAGCAATCTGAACAGGTTCATCTTCATCCTCCATGCTCCAGTCAAAGCTTCCAAGACCATCTCTTAATTCCAAAGTAGCATATCCAGGTTCCTCATCAAAAGTTGTGCCCCAATCAAACTCTTCCATTGCAACCATAGAATAGGTTACAGGTTCATCATCAAATTCAGCACTCCAGTCAATTTCTGCTAAATTTTCTTGAGCCACCAAAGCTTTTGGTTGTGATTCAGTAATAGGAACCTCCTTTCTTTCAACCTTGGGTTGTTCAATCATCCTGTTTGCCTGATATTTTGCAAACTTGCATTCCCTTGCAAAGTGTCCAAGCTTTTGACAATTGAAACATTCAATCTTGGATTTGTCAAAAGTTATACCTTGTTTGGCTTTGAAATCAATTCCCCTTCCTGTCTTGTTCATGAACTTCTTGATCCTAGCAGTGATCATAGCTACTTGCCATCTTATGTCAATCTCTTCTAAAGCATCTTCTTCAATCTGCAACAAGTCTTCTTGATAGGTAACAGGTAAAGTGGCTTGTTGTGCAAAGAAGGAACATACAACTTCATCAGAATTGGTTTTGTTTGTTGGTGATGGGTTGGGAGTAGTTGTGGTTGTGCAAACATGCTGTGAATCACCAACAGTACTTTGAGAAGGATAAGCAGTACTTTTAGTGGAAGTACTGCTTCTGTTTTCAGAAGATACAAAAGCTATGTTGTGAGTTTTCTGAGAACTGTGACCATTCATCTCTTGCTCGTACACTTTCAGATTGTTATAGAGATCATCAAAGACCATAGACTCCAATCCAGGTTGTCCTCTAATCATAGTAGCAACCACATGCCAGACAGATGGCAAACTCCTTAAGAACTTCAAATTGGCATCTTCAACAGATACCTCTGCTCCATATAGTTCTAGCATACTAAGTAGATTTTGGAATCTGTCATAGGCAGCATCAAGACTTTCTCTTTCACCAACAGTGAAGGTTTCAAATTGCTGCTTCAATAAGTTTCTATGCATCTTCTTTGAAGCATCATTGCCTCCAAATCTTGTCTTGATCGCAGCCCATAATTGTTTTGCATCCTTAGCATCATGGAACTTCAGTAGGTGACCATCAGGAATAGCAGACAGCAGTATGTTGAGAGCCTTATCTTGATTTCTCTTTGTAGCTGCTGGTAAGGTTGGTTGAGGTGGTTTGGGTTGTCCTTCAACTTGTAGAGGTTCATCAAGAACAACATTACCATTGACAATTACATCCCATAGAGCATGATCAGTAATAGCAAGGTACTGCCTCATCTTCATACTCCAGAGATCATATTCTCCCTTCTTGATGATAGGAATTCTGAGTGAGGTGATGGATGGGATAGGTGCAGCTTCAGTCGACATTGTTGAGGGTTTGTTAATAAATCGGTTTTAAGGGTTTCTTCTTAATCAGAGTCTCCACACAAGCTCTGATACCACTTGTTGGATCGATATACTCTGACCAAACTAACTTGTAGCTTGTCTACGGTTTAACAACTTTGAATGAATTCAAAACTATTAATAGTGAAACACTGATATACTTTGCTAAGTATGCGGAATCTACTTCAACAAAGCTAAGAAGAATTAATAAACGACTTTGAATATTATTAAAACCTTGAACCTGCTTTCTTACACAGATTCACTAACAAACTCTAAACTCTAATACTTCTAATAATCGTATATCTCTAATCGCATATACTTGTCTCTCTAAAACACATATATCTCTAATGCCAACCTAGGGATCCTTTTATAGGCACAAGGAAAACCCTAGTCGGTTTACAATACTTGAACGACAAGTAAATTCTAATTATAACTCTAATCTAATACGAACATTCTAGAATTACACATTAGTCCTTAAACTATTTGCATGGCAGTCCTTTAACGAGCAGCAGTACTTTAATCGAACAGCAGTACTTTGACTTGAGTAGCAGTACTTGTCTCTCTAAGATCACCATATTTTTTTGTTTTTCATTGTTTTTCTAGATTTCTTTTGGTGTTTTTGAATTTTAAGACTAAAGCATGATTTAATGTATCTACAAGCTTTAAAGCTTTTGTCAGGAGCTTATATGGCTTATAAAGTCCAGTAAACAACTAAGATTAACACGAATTTAAATAACTTGGAAAATTAAAGACAATTAAGTAAAAAACATGAAATTTTAAAGATAGATGGAATTAAAACTGTAAATAATGTTTTATTACACTTGTTTAAGGAGTAATTCAACATTGAAAGCATTAAATGACAAGTAATTAAAGAAAGCAGTAAAACTAATTAGCTACGTGACCTAGGCTAATCCAAAGGTGCCTTCTTCTCTTGCCTCCTCTTGATCTTTATAGTGTTTTAAGTTCCCACCATCTTCCTGGTCAAATCCCACTTTAAATTTCGACCTTTGATTGACTGTAAGTGATCCTAGCCATTAATTTAACTTTTGGCGCCAAAAGTCTTTGAGATTGCTTGTAGCCGAAATTTTGCATTTAATGGTGCATGGTGGGTTGTAAGAGTGTAAGAGACAGCTGGGGGGTGAGGTGGAGTGAATATTGTGGGCTGGTATTGAGCAGTGATGGTGGTTTGGTGTTGCAGGGTGTTGTGAGGAGGAAGGAGGGAAAAGGGTAAAAGGGAGTGGGTTTGACCGGGGTTTGACCCCGGTTTTATTATTTATACAAGTTGGGTTGAGGGGGAATTGGTCCAGGTTTAGTGTTTTGGATTGTGTTTGTTTTGGGTTTGGATTTTGGGTTGGGTTTATTAATAAAAGGGATCCGTTTGGTTTTGTAGTAATAAAGCCCAAGGACCAATGTTGTAAACTGCTGAAACTTGAGGGGCCTTGTTTACCAACTATCCAAACTTCCTTCAAGGGACTAAACCAGCCAATAAACAATAACACAAGGACCAAAGTTGATAATTTTAACATTTTAAAACTTTAAGGACCATTTGTGTCAATTTTGGATTTTGAGGGGGTAAAATTGTAAATTTCCCAAAAGTTATCAAAAGGTTCCAAATTATAAGTTATGAATAGTACAAGGGTATTATTTGATAAATTATACTTTTTTAAATACCCAGGGACTAAATTTGCCATTTTTGTAACTTGAGGGGTAAAAGTTGCCAATTTGTGAAAACTTTCATCCAGGGAGTAATAGTGAACAAGTTTGATTATCCAAGGACTAAAGTTGACTTTTCTTCCATTTTAAACCTTCAGGGACTAGTTTTGCAAATTGGTGATACTTCAGGGACTGAAATTGACAGTTTTGTGAACTTTGCATGTTTTTCACTTGTTTTCAATCTTTTTGTACCTGAATCACATAAAAACACATTTTAATGATATTTGTAACATTTATATGGTCATTTGTGTGTTTTTGGTCGTTTTTGTGGGGTTAAACAATATAAAATATATGTGTATTTAGACACATGATTTTAAGTTATTTCAAATGGATGTTAAAAGTGCTTTCTTAAATGGTTTTATAAATGAAGAAGTATATGTTGCACAACCTCCCGGCTTTGCCGACTTTGAAAAACCAAAACATGTGTTTGATCCGCGGATCCAATCGATAACAAGGACGGATCCTTTGTTTTGGATCCGCCGGATCCGTCGCATGCTGAGTTCAGTTTATTATTAAATAAACAAGAACAACTACTATTCATTCCTCACTCCAAAACATATCACCTTACTATACTCGACACACACTTAATCTCCATCACAATTTAGACCATTTTCTTCCACAAATTTGTGCTTCTAACATCACTGTAAGTATTCTTATCATATTTATACTCCTGATCTGCGTCTAGGATTTCCATTTCATGCACAAAACCAAAACTTGGGGTATATGCATAATTCTTAAAAAATCATGAAGCATATTTATTGCATTATACTTAAAAACATGTTTTTCTTAGTTAGGAATTGCATCTCATAGCACATTGTCTTAATTTAACAAAAACCCCATGAAAATTTTTCACTAAAATCTTCTAACGACTAGGTAAAATGATCTTTTTTTGAACATTGTTCATACAAATGCAAAAACGTTATCTTTTAGACTTCACTTGCATAATGTCTCTTGAATGCTAAAGGGAATACATAATTAATATGTATTTTCGGGTACATTCAACCGTAGCTACATTGAAATAGGAGCGTTTGGGTTATCTCTCGTTTATAAACAAAACTTGCATAAACTAATTTTTCTTGCATCAAAAGGAGTCGAGATAACCGCACCTCCACATTGTCCCCATGTAGGCACACACTAGGAATTTTACACTTCCTTTGATCATTTTAACTAAAACTATGTAACTTTTGTACTTAGGAAAATCATGCCTCCCGCAACTAACTACGATCACAAAAGAACCGTTAACTACTTACCCGAAGTACACAAAACCAAAGGTCTAACCAATGCCCAAATCGAAATTTTAAAAGCCTTAGAGAAAAAGTATGTCCATGAGGGTAGAGTCATAGATTCATCGTTCTATGAAGGAACACAACTTAGGGAACAATTAGCCGCGATTCGATTTGATTCTCTTTTAGATATAGATGAACCAATTGTTCCTAGGTTCATACTTGAGTTCTATGCTAGTGTAGGTCTTAGTTCGAGTGACCAAGGTTACTTAAGTCTTCATTTCACTCTAAATGAAAATCTTGTCAACATCTCTCTTGATCAATTTGGTGAGGTCTTAGGCATTCCAAACCAAGGGACATGTATTTACTCGGACAAATGGTCCTTAACAATCTTAGAATCCAATCTCGATAGGACGGCACCATATGTCACTCCTCTCGAATCAAAAGAAGTGATTAGGGAACATCTCTTCATTCCTAAGAACAACCCACAAGAATGTATCGTGGTCGTGAAGTTGCTAGAGATCCATTTGCAATGGAGCTTAATGAACTCAAACCCGAATTCAAGAAAATGGAAGATGTCTTAAGGGCTAATGTGATGTGCACCATAGGAAACCGTGATCACATCAATGCTTGTTTGTGTCATATGATGTACAACATCTCTACTCGTCAACCCTTCAATCTTGCTTATTATGTTGCCAAAAGAATGTGTGACATTCCGGTTCAAAGCAAGATTGCAATGCCTTATGGTATGCTCTTAACCCGACTCTATAGAGCCTTTGCACCCGCTCGTCCAAACCATTTAGGCTTTGTTCCGGATTACAATGAAATTGAACATACCTTCATTCCTTTGAGCGACTTTAGGGTTAGTGTTGATTGATGAAGCGAAAAGTGTACCGCTTTTAGGGGGTCATTTAAGCCCTAAATCGTATTTATTTGATCAAATATTGCCCTAAATCGTTTCTTTTGTCATTTTAGGTACTTTAGAGGAGAAAATTGGAAAAGGAAGCATTTTGGACGTTTTTGGAGCATTAAAGTGAAGAAAACGGCAAAGTCTCAAAAATCGGCTAAAAGTTACTCTTGACGGCGTCAACATTTACTCTGGACGGCGTCATGCCTTGGCAAGAAAAGTTGGATGTGAAATTTACTCATGACGGGCCAGTGAAAATAGCATATGAATTCTGACGGCGTCACGCTTTAACTTGATCGAGGGCGTCACGGCTTAAATCATAAGGGGACGGCGTCACGTTCAAGGTTAGACGGCGTCAGCCCTTGATAAGCCAGAATGGATTTTTGAAGAGCTAAAGAGGGACGGCGTCAAGATGGTCATCCGGGAACCCTAAAAGCGGCGAGGTGACGGCGTCACAATCCATAAGGTGACGCCGTCAGATCCAAAAATCTATATATAGTTTTCTAATTCTTTGTCATTAGAGGAGAGCTTAGTGTGTGGAATTTTGGGATAAAACCCTAAGACGATTTTAGCATCTTTTTCAGGGCTTTTTGCCTTGAGATCTTCCATGTTTCATTGAAAGATAAGTTATCAATTAATCATTCAATATGTCTATGTGTTGTTTGATTCTATCTTATTCTTGTCTTTTGTTTAACATGTTAGGCTAAATTTATCTTGTGTTTGCTTAGATCTAATGAAACCTAGCTATTGATTATTGGTTATTAGTGTGTTATTAGTTGTATTGGATGATTTTTTATCTATGTTAGGCTTAAGAAAACTGGCTAACTTCCTATTCGGTAACTTGCTTGAACGTCTTAAGAAACATGAACCAAACGCGTACTAAAGGTTTTTATGGTTGTATTTAATGCACAAGCGAATTCTAGTGATCCCATGTTAGGAGCTTCCTAGCCGGCTCGACATAGGAGTGAAGTAGGAGCTTGTAGAGTTGGGGAAGTAAGTACGCCACCCCACGAATGGTATTAAGGAATACACCCGTCATCCACGCAACTAATACACACTAATTAACCGGTAAAAGATAGTTAGGGAGTAAGGAAATCTAAGTAAACACATTTCTCTACACATAAGTTTCTCACCACATTTTCATTTTTGTTATTTTATTTTATTGCATTCGTAGTAATTTGGGTTAGTTGACTAGCAACTAATTCCGCCCACTCCTTCAAAACCGAGATTTTACTTGCTTTCATAAAAATTATAAAAACATAAAAAGAATCTTCCTCAACCCTTAGACCTAATTAGAGTAGCCTTTCACACCTAACGAACACTATTCCCTGTGGAGAACGATCAATCCCCCGTACTTACCACTACACTATACTACATCGGTCAGGTACACTGCCTGGTGGGGTTGTAAGCCTCTTGAGATCCCTCGAGAGGTAAAACCTGTTGTAAGGTTGCAAAACCCACGCATCAAGTTTTTGGCGCCGCTGCCGGGGAATAGTTATTGTTTAGGTTGAATTTTTATTTCTATTAGGTCTACTCACTAGATTCCTTTCTAGTGAGATTTTTGTTTTATTTTTCTAGGTTTTCTTTAGTCTATCTATTTTCTTCGTGTCTTTGTTCGTAACCATACCATCCAACATCATGGAAGATGGTAATATCCTTAACCCCCACAACCCACCACCACAACAACCACCACCACCTCCTAGAGCCCGTACTTTAGGAGAGTATTCCCGTCCTAGCCACCATGGCTATCGAAACACCATTGAGCTCACTCAAGGAGCCAATATCACACCCTTGCGATCCGACACCATCCGGTTGGTGCAAAGCGGATGCGCATTCCATGGACTTCGTTCTGAAGATCCTAATCAACATCTCAAGGACTTTCTTAAAATCGTTGATTCTATAGACCTTGATGTTGCCACTCGAGAGACGACCCGATTGCGTCTCTTCCAATTCTCTTTGCGGGACCAAGCTAGTCAATGGCTAGAACGTCAACCCGCAGGATCCATTACCTCTTGGAATGATCTCACTACTCGTTTCCTTGCTCAGTTTTTCCCACCGGGAAGAACTACTAAGCTAAGGAATGATATCTTGATGTTCCAACAACGTCAAGGCGAAACTCTCTACGAGGCATGGACTCGATTTAAGGACTTGCTCCAAAAAGTCCCTCACCATGGCATAGAACTTTGGCTCCAAGTTCAAATCTTCTATGACCATATCAATCTCTCCACGAGGCAAACCATTGACCAATCGGCCGGTGGTAAGCTACGTGATCTAAGTGCGGAACAATCATGGGCTCTCCTAGAGGATCTTGCTCTTTATGACAACGAAAGTTGGAGTGATCCCCGTGATTTGAATAAAACGGTCAAGGCAATATCTTTGCCTTCGAACAATTCAAGCACTTCTGACCGTAGGATCATAGAACTTGAAGACCAAGTCAAGTTTCTTATGAAATCCTACGAGGCTCCTAAACCTTCAAGCCAAGTGAACAAAATCACTTCTTCATGTGAATTATGTAGTGGTCCCCACGACACTCGTGATTGCATGGAACTCCCCGAACAAGCTTTTGTGGACTACGCATCCTCGCGTACCGACGGAGCGGGAGACAAGTGGTACACTTTCAAACCCGAGCCAAACCATTACGGTGATACATACAACCCCTCATGGAAAAATCACCCGAACCTTAGGTGGAAACAAAACCAAAACACACAACAAACCAATTCTTCCAACCCACCTAATCGTTTCCAATCAAGCGGTTCCAACATGAACCGTACTTTCAACAACAATCCTTCCGGCAATGGTAGCACCAATAACTTTGAAGGATTGATGTCTCAATTTATGGCATCTCAAGAAGCTCGTTTAGCCAAGTTTGAAGCCGATTTCAAACAAAAACAAAGCGAGATGACCGATAAGATTGACACCTTGTTGAAAGCCCTCAATGACCGAGAAATGGGAGCACTCCCTAGCAACACGGTCAAGAACCCGAAACTAAACGTCAACGCTATTTCATCGGTTTCGTCCCCTAGTTCTTGTCCACAATATTATTCGGTCAATTCCATGAGCACGTGTTTCAAACAAACCCAAGTCGTTCCAAATGACCAAGAAGTTATGACATCCAAATTGGTCAACAACATAGTTGAAACACCTCCCACTCAAAACCTTGACGAAGAATTCAAGGAGCTCCACCTTGAAAGTCCGGTTGTTGATGTATTGGATGAGAAGAAGCTCAAGTTAGGCGAAAAAGGGACCGCCTTCGTTCAAAACAAACTACCTAAGAAGTTAGATGATCCGGGCTTATTTGTTCTACCTTGCAAGATCGGTAATTCGGAGGCTTATGACACATTAGCCGATCTTGGATCAAGCCTTAACCTACTTCCGTTACCTCTCTACACCTCTCTAAAACTAGGAAAACTTGAAGAAACCGAGGTGATAATAGGTTTAGCGGATGGGAGTGTTGCTTACCCGGTTGGAGTAGTTAAGGACGTGTTAGTACACATTGGAAAACTAACCATTTTAGCCGATTTCCACGTCCTTGATATGGTTAGCGACCCTACATGCCCCTTGTTGATAGGTAGAGGATTTTTGGCGACCGCTAGTGCTATGATTGATTGTAAGGAATCCAAGATAGCGGTAGGAGAAGGAGATACTTGGTCAGTCTATGATGTTAAGAAACATGCCTATGATACTAGTGAAGAACCAACACCACATTGGCTAGAATCAAATAGGAGACCATCTAGATATGGACCTTGGATTGATAGAGACTTCATAGGACCCCAACGCCCATTTTACCTAGAAGAGGACTTTGTTAACCGAACGCATACGGTAGAGCAACTCTTGGCTAGGGACACCGAATTGGATCCATTTGAAGATTCTCTAGTTTTTAGAAAGATGATTGATTTCCTAGGAGTTTTGCCAATTAACCTAGGAATGAATAAGTGGATTTGTGAGGAAGATGATCATAAGTGGAATTGGGATAAACCACCCAAAGATGGAGATGGGTCATGGCATATTAAGATGACATTGTATGACCCGGATGGAGAGAAGTTTGAAAAGATATATCGTACTAAGCGGACCAATAGGAAACTTCAATCCAAGCTTAACCCTAAAGACGTCCTCGATGACGAGCTTACTTACATAAGGTAGCATGACTTTGAGTCTAGCTACAAGACTCGTTAATAAAGAAAAGCGCTTCTTGGGAGGCAACCCAAGCTTTATTTGTTTTATTTGCTTTGTGTGTTTGTTTGTTTGATTTTATTTGTTTCCGTATGTATGTTTAATTTTTATTATTATTGATTCATGTTAAAAACTAATTTGTGAAAATGCTTTATTTTGTTTTTAACTTCGTCTTAACTACATATAAAGGTATTTTGCAAAAGATAAGTGTAAGGGAAATCTAAATCGGTTTATTAGAACACAAATGAACATGAATCATAATAGTAATAAATTAGCATACATATTCGTGTGTGTTTGAGTCAAATGCTTGTATCGAGTCATAATGATGTTTTGCAGGATTTCCAGGAAGTAAGGTAAAGGTTTTTCCAGAAATTTTCCGGAAACTTAAAATGAAAATTTTTGTCAGGTCATTTCTGACGGCGTCAGGGGTTATAACCTGACGGCGTCAGATTTAATTTCCAGAAATTTTTGAAAGTTTTGTTTTCATAAAAAGTTTTTATTAAAATCTCCAACTTATAATCTCCAGGAATCTGCAAAATTATCATTCTACAAGCATTATATCCTTATATATAGATTTTTCCCGCCGATGTTATGCAGGTTTTCGTGTTTGTTTTCTCAGGCTTAACAGGTTATTTTGGACAAGGAAATGCCTTGGAATCAAGCTTATGGCGATGCATTAGTCTTAGAGCTTCAACATTCTCTTTGGAGGAAGATTTAACCGTGTAATTTCATTATCCACCGAACGAATCAGGGGAGTATTTGATTTCATTCTTTTACTTTTTGCTTTTACATCTTGTTATTTGAACATTGGGACAATGTTCATCTTAAGTGTAAGGGGGGGTAAAAGTACGATTTTAGAGAATGCCATTACGCTTGATTTTTGTTTGTTTAATAGAAGATGTGTAATAAAACTGAGAGAAATACTTGTTAAGGTAATTTTAGTGCCAATTTTAAAATTTTTACAACATATAGGAGTGAAACTTTGATCTTAATGAGCGTCTCATGGATAAGAGTTATATGACTAGCACAAAAACCGTACCACTAAAAAATTTTCCACCCCCAAATATGTGAGGTTCGCCCCTAGAATTGGTAGGAAAAGCATTTATGCTATGATGTGTGTACCGGTAGCACTTAGATTCTAGAACTTGCGTTAGGACCATTCCAAGGCCACAAGTGAGACTACATTCGTGTAGTTAGATTTACTACATGATAAGAGGCATTAGGATTAACCCATTGTTTTACACCTGTGTTTTTGTTACAATTACGTTGGCTACATTGGTCAAGTAATTCTCCCACACCCTTTGCGTTGTACTCATTTTTAGTACACGATACCCTAGTACACCCCTCAGAGCCTATCTTTTCGTTTCGACCTTTAAGCATTTTACTTAAAGGAAGAATTTGTTTACACCCCACTAAAATGTACACCCAAATCGCCTTAGCCTACCTTGTATGCACTCATTTTTAGTGCATTATTGTTACAACATTTGTTTAAACCCAAGTTAATTATCTAGTTGATTACATGGTTGCTAAGTCGAGTCATATCCTTGTACATATTATTTTGGGACGATTGGGACTCATGGGTAAAGTACTAGTATAATGGAGTAATGGGGAAGAACATCATTTATTACCCCCATATGTGCTAAATATTTTAAAAGTACTCCAAGTTTTTCAATTATCTTAATTCGAGTCATTAGATTAGTATTTGTAAAGTTATGTAAAAATTCAAGTGTAAGGGGAATGCAATGCCCCTATGATGTATTATTTTGGATGGTAGGGCAAAAGTGTATGCAAAAAAAAAAAAAAAAAAAAAAAAAAAAAAAAAAAAAAAAAAAAAAAAAAAATCAAGAAAAACACAAAAAAAAAAATGAGAAAATGAAAAATAGAAAAAAACATACGGACTACCATCCCGTTTCATTTTATGTTTCATTTTATGTTTTTGTTATTTTGTTTTTAGCTTAAGATCGAGTCTAGTCTTGGCTTAGCAACATTGTATAGTACATGTAATTGATCAAGATCTTTAACTCGCCACCAGTAAAATATCCTTTATCCAACAAAACCGTGTTTTCCTTTTCCCTACACCTAACGTTATAACCCATTTAAAAGCCCTCTTTGATAGTTTATCTTAGGTGCTTACGCCTAGTGGAGGAGGTTTTCGATCCTTTCCCAAGCCTATGGTAATCTATTTGCTATGACAGGTAGTGAGAGATATTATCCGTTTTCATTTATGAGATTTATTTTGATGACACTTGAGAGATGTGAGTATCTAAACACTACTTGTGAGGTGCTAGTTTGTAATCTCCGTGCTTATTATGATTGAAGTGGAACGAATATTTGTTGTAATTACTTTTATGTTTGCATTAAATGACACCTATCTTGTATTTTGATTAGAATAAAAGCGCATTTGCTTGAGGACAAGCAAATCTCAAGTGTAAGGGTATTTGATGAGGCGAAAAGTGTACCGCTTTTAAGGGGTCATTTAAGCCTTAAATCGTATTTATTTGATCAAATATTGCCCTAAATCGTTCCTTTTGTCATTTTAGGTACTTTTGAGGAGAAATCTGGAAAAGGAGGCATTTTGGACGTTTTTGGAGCATTAAAGTGAAGAAAACGGCAAAGTCTCAAAAATCGGCTAAAAGTTACTCTTGACGGCGTCAACATTTACTCTGGACGGCGTCATGCCTTGGCAAGAAAAGTTGGATGTGAAATTTACTCATGACGGGCCAGTGAAAATAGCATATGAATTCTGACGGCGTCACGCTTTAACTTGATCGAGGGCGTCACGGCTTAAATCATAAGGGGACGGCGTCACGTTCAAGGTTAGACGGCGTCAGCCCTTGATAAGCCAGAATGGATTTTTGAAGAGCTAAAGAGGGACGGCGTCAAGATGGTCATCCGGGAACCCTAAAAGCGGCGAGGTGACGGCGTCACAATCCATAAGGTGACGCCGTCAGATCCAAAAATCTATATATAGTTTTCTAATTCTTTGTCATTAGAGGAGAGCTTAGTGTGTGGAATTTTGGGATAAAACCCTAAGACGATTTTAGCATCTTTTTCAGGGCTTTTTGCCTTGAGATCTTCCATGTTTCATTGAAAGATAAGTTATCAATTAATCATTCAATATGTCTATGTGTTGTTTGATTCTATCTTATTCTTGTCTTTTGTTTAACATGTTAGGCTAAATTTATCTTGTGTTTGCTTAGATCTAATGAAACCTAGCTATTGATTATTGGTTATTAGTGTGTTATTAGTTGTATTGGATGATTGTTTATCTATGTTAGGCTTAAGAAAACTGGCTAACTTCCTATTCGGTAACTTGCTTGAACGTCTTAAGAAACATGAACCAAACGCGTACTAAAGGTTTTTATGGTTGTATTTAATGCACAAGCGAATTCTAGTGATCCCATGTTAGGAGCTTCCTAGCCGGCTCGACATAGGAGTGAAGTAGGAGCTTGTAGAGTTGGGGAAGTAAGTACGCCACCCCACGAATGGTATTAAGGAATACACCCGTCATCCACGCAACTAATACACACTAATTAACCGGTAAAAGATAGTTAGGGAGTAAGGAAATCTAAGTAAACACATTTCTCTACACATAAGTTTCTCACCACATTTTCATTTTTGTTATTTTATTTTATTGCATTCGTAGTAATTTGGGTTAGTTGACTAGCAACTAATTCCGCCCACTCCTTCAAAACCGAGATTTTACTTGCTTTCATAAAAATTATAAAAACATAAAAAGAATCTTCCTCAACCCTTAGACCTAATTAGAGTAGCCTTTCACACCTAACGAACACTATTCCCTGTGGAGAACGATCAATCCCCCGTACTTACCACTACACTATACTACATCGGTCAGGTACACTGCCTGGTGGGGTTGTAAGCCTCTTGAGATCCCTCGAGAGGTAAAACCTGTTGTAAGGTTGCAAAACCCACGCATCATTGATAAAGGGAAACGTCCTCGTGTACCAACATCATCCTCATCATCTTCAATAAGTGAAGATGATGGATTGCCAAATTCTAGGATTCCTCCACCCGAATACTTGAGCCATCTTCCTCCAATTCAAAATGAATCCGCTGAGTATCGAAACATCAAAGGAATGGTGAAGAATCTTGGTCGTTGGATGATGAAATTGCACAAGGGTATGAAGAAGTTGAGGAAGAAGCTTAGTTGATGGAGTGTTTGGTTTTGAACAATGTTGGATATTGTGATGTTAAACTTCTATGTGTCTCGACTTTATCTAATAATACTTGTTATGTATGTGTAATAACTAACATTTGCAGGTAGATAACCATCATGGTTATCAATTTTCCGGGTTATAGCCTATGTTTGGCATAACACCTAAAACGGTAAGTTTCTAAGAACGGATTAAACTATGTACAATCGTGTGTTAATGTTATCATATTTAGTTGTTTTGCTATACATATTAGATGTTAAGTAAGGTCTAGGTGAATTTTCGGGTTTTCGTCAAAAAACGCGAAATATGACATATGTTCTGTTTAGTTTTTAGTTTTAGGCATACGGATCCGGCGGATCCCAAACTTGGGCTCCGCCAAGGCTTATCGTTGGATCCGCCATCCGCCAACTTGCGGATTGGGTGGATCCCTGAATAAGGTTCCGCCTTTGATTCAACTTGGATCCGCAGGTTTCCCAGTAAAATTCTAAAACTTTTTCGACTTATCCCGATTCTTAAATCTTAGTGTTTAGTATCATTTAGGATTCATTCACTGATCATAATTCATCTTAGAATCATTTAGGAATTCTTAGAAACTTAGGAACAAAATTTCCCACCAAAATTTAAATTTTTGAATTTTAGGTGTGAGTTACCAAACTGATACAAAGAAGGAACCCTTTTTAGGGATCCGTCAAATCCGTGGAAATATCAAATCATCAGATTTTCCACTATCTCCTTGTATTAACTGCAAATCCACAACACATTACTCAACCAAAGCTCAATGGATTGACTTCCTTGATATGACCTGCACAAATTTTTGTTCCAAATCATTAGAAACCAACATTCTCTATTGGATTCACATCAAATCCAAACACACAGACTCACAAACCTTCTGTCTATAAATTAGCACTTTAGGATCTTCAATTCACATCACAACCATCTCTTCTCCTGTACATTTTAGCTATCATACTTCACCAAAAAGTCTCAATGACAAAATCAAACAACTCCTCCACATCCAAGCCACTAAAACGAACAGCCCGTATGAGTGTGAAACCTTGTTGTTTCATCAACATTCACAACTCATCCTCTGAAGAATCATCACCACTAAACATATCCTCACCCATTGCTAGTGAAAACTTCCTTACTTTATCCACTCCAACTCCCTCACATGTAGTCATAAAAACACCACCTCCTACCATTACTCCTGTAGCAACCACACCACCACCCGCTCCCGCTCCCGCTCCATCACAGTCTGAGAAGTCTGCCTCATCACCATCCTCACCAAAACTCCAACCCATGGAACTATTTAGGACACCACCAACATCTCCACAACCATATCTTGAAGAGTTAGAAGATCTTCCACCTACATCAACCAATCCTCCACCAATAAGTCTTGAAAACTTAGAACCTATGCTATTTCATCCTCTCCATCCGGAGATTCATGGTCCTCTATACCGAGAAGCACCACAACCTCGTCCACAAATACCACCACTATCACCAACTTCAACACTCATCGCCATTGATGAAGCAATGTGGAGCAACATTCCTCAAACACAAGAGGAGATATGTGCGGAGTTAACACAACTCTATACTCTCTCGGGTATGGTTGACCATCGCCTTCATGAAGCAATGGACATTCAAAACATCCTTATGAACTCCCTCCAAACACCACAACAACCATCAAACAACAACAACAACCAACCACCATCACCACCACCACCACCACAAAACTTGGAGCCTAGTCTTCCTCCCGGTTTCTCAAGTCATGATTGCGCACATTGTGAGAGAATGACTCACTTGGCCCAAAGGACCAACATCTTGGTCCATGAGCTTCAAAATGAGATGAGGTTCATCTTGAACCATGTTCTTGAACGTTTAAACGCCATCTCTCATCCTCCTCAATAGGAGCTTTCTAGACTAGTTGTTAGGACCGTTTAAATTGTTGCTTTAGGACTTTTTATTTCTTTCTAGGATGTCTTTTTATTGTACTTGTAACATCATTTCATCATTGTGACTTTTGTTACAAAATTTTCAATATCTATGAATGTGATGTTTTATGCTTATGAGTGATCAACATATCGCATATTATCATTATCATTGTGAACTAACATTCTTATATAGCCTATATTATACCTTGATTATGATTGCCTTAGGTACAAATAATGATCAGACACTTACTTTGACTTTTAAAAGTCAAAACATATTAAAAGGATTGTTTGGAAGATTACTTCACAAGCATTCTACTTCTTCATTGAAGTCATTCATTACTAACACTTCATTTGCAGCATATCATACCCTTCATAGTATACGTTGGTACTCGAAAAGTGAGGAGTATACATCAAGGGGGAGCATCTCATAAGCATTTCATATACTAACCGTTTGTTTTGTAGATTCATGCATTATTTCCTTGATTACTCCATCTAGGGGGAGTATAAAACAAGGGGGAGCTTTAAAGTTCTCAAAATCGCATTCGGCTATCCTACTCTTTTTGTTTCGACAAAAAGGGGGAGAAAGGACTAAGTTTGCATTAATTGTGATTCATCACAGTACATACATTTTTACAAAACTTTTCTTTAATAAACAAACTTAATATATATTTTTAAGAACTCATGCTATATTTATTCTCTTGCTCAAAAATATACCTTATGTTTTGTCATCAACAAAAAGGGGGAGATTGTTAATACAAATAGCGTCTCAAAAACGTTATTTATATTCTTTGATCTTTGTGGGGACCTTGTGTATACACGGTTAAGGTGGTTAAACCTTGTATCTTTGTGTATGAGATATATTGACTTAATATGATTAAGCACGCGGAATTTACTTAACCACACTTAGAAGGTTATGTATGTTATGGAAATGGAAGAATTATGTTTGTTACTTAACAATGAACAAAGAAAGTTTTTCACTAAACGATTCAATATTATTCCAAATAATACGAGTGATCTTGTGTTACTCACTAGGGTTACAAAACCTTGAATCTTATGTTACAACTTGTGATTTGTGTTTGTTCTATGTCTTAACAGTTATTCAATTATTTCACGTACTACATAATCACTAGTCTAAGATCTCTTTTATAGTTGCAAAAGATCTTTACAAATTGCTTAAAGTCTTTGGCCGACTTACTTGGTTAACTTATGCATATTGGTGTCAGTACATAAGATACAACATGTATCTATGTATACAACTTGTTAACTAAGCACATGGAGTAAGATATTATCTACCGTATATGTTTGACCAAAATACAATAAATATCTTTTCGATCTTATCCTCTTAATCAGCAGAGTGTTCTCTATCAGCAGGAACAATCTATCGCTATCAGCAGAATCATCAGCAGAGTTGTTAAGCCTATCAGCAGAGTCATTGCACTAAACAGCAGAGTCAATGTACTAAACAGCAGAGTCAACATCATCAGCAGAAACATACTTGGAGTATTTCCCGATTAAGAACTTCATGAATATTTAATTCCTAACAATCCTCCCCTAAACATGTGAATCAATTCAAACATGTTTTCTGAATTAAATGAGGACTTATCTTGAGTAGATCTTTCAAACACTTCATGAATCTGAACTGATCTGCTCTATTCTTCTTTGACTTTAGCAATATCAAAACATTGTACCAAAAGATGGTGCAATTTCCTTGGATGGAGGAATTGTAAGAGGCAATGATGCTGTGTATCTTGGATGCTTGTTTCAACAAGTGAAATCATCTAACCAGCATGTCTTTGAAGTGAAATTGAAACTTTTCTTCGTTTGATCTAGATAGAACTTTCTCCTTTAGGAATGCTTCATCCCTTCTAGATATTTGATCTGTTCTAATCATTTTCAACCTCTACATCATCTTGTATGCTCTTGTCTTTTCCTTCCATATATTGGTTTACTCTTCCTTTTCTGGGAAATTATTTCCTCCCCTGAAGCAAATAACTTTTGTTTCCTCCCCTTGTTTGGAAGATCTCACTATGTACTAAAGAACTTCTCTTCATATCACCTGATCTATCAGTTTGAACTTGTTTTCAGACAATATTGTACATTAAGCCATCAATTCCTTAAGAGTTTAAGTTGCTGTCCTCATCACTTCTAGGTGTGTTAACTCCTATGAGAGGTGAATCAGTGGACATTTTGATTCATAGTCCATCAATGAATGGTTTTTCTGAATCCTTGAAAATCCTTTTAAGAAATCATTTAACTTAGTAGTATGTTCATGATTTTAGAATTGAAAAATCATACTACATTCAACCATTTTGAAAGAATCAAGTGTGTAACAGACACCTAATCAAAATTTCGGTTTAAAAATAACCTCTGGTTGTGTGAGAACCAATGTATTTCAGTTATCACTAACTGCCTGTGAAAAGATAAATCTATTCAAAAGATTTTCTTGACAGGGTTTCCAGCTCATAGTAATTGTTACCTCCAACACAAGTGTTAGATTCACTTTCACTAGCTGTTATTTCTATCAGATGTCCTTAGACTAACTCATTATACTTAAAGTATAAAATGATAGAAATTGAGTTGTATCAGTTACTATCTGATCAACTAAGTCATCAATTCAATGTGAAATATCATAACTAGATTTCAAGAAAGAAGTTTTAAGGAGCTTTAAAGTCCCAAACTCAGTCCATCATAAACCTATTATGGTCAGCAATTTGATAAGAATTCTGCTGTTCCCATTTCACTTGAAATATCCTTTGTGTTCACATATTCATACCTGAAATAGTTAGTCTAAAACCAAAAGAACAATGTACAAAGTACTTGTCTTGCAGTAGATTAATCATAAAACCAACTGTATGAATAACACAATTCAAATTTTGATATAGCAGTACCTTATAAATCCAGCAGTACCAACAAAAATTTATGTACAAAAACACATCATATTGAAAATTTAAAGATTAAGCATTCCAATACTTGCTATTAAGTACTGAAACCTTGAAACATCAAAAGCTTTTGTTAACAGATCTGCAAAATTATGCTCTGAAGCAATTTTAAGAACTTGAATTAATCTTTTCTCATTGCAATCTCTTATAAAGTGATGCCTAATTTCAATGTGTTTTGTTTTAGAGTGTTGTACAGGATTTTTAATAATACAAATTGTACTACTATTATCAATATAAATAACAGTGTTTAAGAAATTGTACCCATAATCAAGAAGTTGGTTTTGAAGCCATAGAACTTGACTAGAGAAACTTGCAGCAGCTATATATTTAGCTTCAGTTGTTGAATTTGCCACACTTGTTTGTTTCTTACACTGCCATGAGACAAGTCTACACCCAAGGAATTGACATCCTCCAGTTGTTGACTTTCTGTCTAAGCTAGCACCAGCATAATCACTGTCCGAATATGCTACCAAATCAAAAGGAGATTCTCTAGAATACCATATACCCAACCTTGGTTGACCTTTGAGATATCTAAAAATTCTCTTGACTGCAATTAAATGAGAAACCTTTGGAGTAACTTGAAATCTTGCACATACACAAACAGGAAACATGATATCAGGTCTAGATGATGTAAGATACATCAAGGAGCCTATCATAGATCTGTAACTGTGTACATCTACATTTTCTCCATCTTCATCTTTCAGAAGGTGCTTCTCTGGGTCCATTGGTGTGCTTGCTATTTTTGAATCAGCAAATTGAAATTTTCTAAGTATCTCTGCAACATATTTGTCTTGACTAATAAATATGCCTTCAGATGATTGCTTAACTTGCAAACCCAAAAAGAATGTAAGTTCTCCCATAGAACTCATCTGAAACTTATCTTTCATAAGCTTCTCAAATTCTAAACACATTTCCTTCCTTGTAGATCCAAAGATAATATCATCCACATACACCTGTACTAACAGAAGATCCTTCTTGTGCTGTTTGATGAAAAGTGTCTGATCAATCTTTCCTCTTTGAAATCCATTTTCTAATAAGTAGGAAGCAAGTGTTGCATACCAAGCTCTTGGTGCCTGATGAAGGCCATAGAGAGCTTTCACTACTCTGTACACTTTGTTTGGATGTAATGGATCAATGAAACCAGGAGGTTGTGAAACATACACCTCTCTTCCAATTTTACCATATAAAAATGCGCTTTTGACATCCATTTGGTAGACTGTGAAGCCTAAAAATGAAGCATAAGCTAGAAACAGCCTAATTGCCTCAATCCTTGCTACTGGAGCATAAACTTCATCATAATCTATTCCTTCTTCTTGTGTGTACCCTTGTGCTACTAGTCTAGCCTTATTCTTAATCACAATTCCTCTGTCATCCCTTTTGTTCTTAAAAACCCATCTAGTGCCAATTAGCTTTTCACCTGTAGGTAAATCAGCTAGCACCCAAACCTTTTGAATCTTGAACTGAAGAAGCTCTTCTTGCATAGCCTCTACCCAGCTTGAATCATCTAGGGCTGTAAGAATATTCTTTGGTTCCTTTTGAGAAAGAAAACATACAAATAAACATGAGTTTGAAAGTTCATGTTGTTTTGAAGCAAAAAGGGCATCAAGAATCCCTTGTTGGTCTGAAGAGACTAGTTGTCTTCTTGTCTTCACACCAGATTGTACATCTCCAATCACATTATCTAGGGAATGAACTTTGTGAATTCTTGTGTGTGGGGTTGTTGGAACTTGATAGTTAAGTGGAAGATTACTAAAATCCACTTCATCTTCAGAGAATTCTGCTTCTTTTGTGTGAGATGGCCCTATATCAGAAGTATTTGGCCCAACAGCAGAGTGTTCTGGCTTATCAGCAGAATGTTCTTGCTCATCAGCAGAGTGTTCTTGCTTATCAGCAGAGTGTTCAGCAGGAACAAATATGCTATCAGCCGAAACATTGTGTTGATCAATAGTTCCATCATCTTTTCTTTGAGCCTCAACATCTTCTTTTGCTTTACCAGAAGAAGATTCATCATTGTTTGAAGCTAAATCCACACTGGTACTTGACCACAATGGCATAATGACATCAGATTGATCTTTATCTAACTCCACCTCATTTGTTGCTTGTGAACCTGAAAAATGATTAGTTTCTGGAACAACAGGTAAATAATTCATAGAGTTTGTTAGATAATCAAGATCAAATATCCATTTGGGTCCTTGACCTACTACATTGGATTTGTTTTCCTGAAACTCCACATGTAGTTCTTCTTGAACTTTCTCAGTTCTTAAGTTGTAAACTCTAAAAGCTTTGCTAACAAGAGAATATCCAACTAAGAAACCTTCATCTGCTTTACCATCGAATTTTCCTAAATGGTCTAAGGTATTGAGAATTGTCACGTGACATCCAAAAGGTCTAAGAAATCCTATTGCAGGAGTTCTACCATTAAAGAGTTCATATGATGTCTTATTGTGAGGCTGCACAACTAAAACTCTATTTTGAACATAGCAAGCAGTGTTAATTGCCTCTGCCCAAAAGATTATAGGTAGCTTAGAATCAGCTAACATTGTTCTAGCAGCTTCAATTAGTGTTCTATTCTTTCTTTCAACCACTCCATTCTGTTGTGGTGTTCTAGCAACACTATATTCTCTCCTAATACCTTTTTCTTTGCAGAAATCATCCATAACTCTATTTCTAAACTCTGTCCCATTATCACTCCTAATGACTTTTACTTTCTTGCTTACTTGATTTTCTATCAGTGTAATGAATTCCTTAAGGATGCTTGATGTTTCATCCTTAGTGGCTAAAAAGAAAACCCATGTAAATCTGCTATAGTCATCAGTTATAACAAGACAATATTTTTTATGTTGTATACTCCTTACTGAAACTGGTCCAAATAAGTCCATATGCAGCATAAACAATGACTGATTGATAGAGTTAAAAATTTTGGGCTTACAAGTGGCTTTGTGTTGTTTGCCTTTTAGACAAGCAATGCATGTTTGATCATTTTCAAATCTTTTGTGAGGTAAACCTCTTACCAAACCATTCTTAACAATTTTATTTATGGTTTTGAAGTTAATATGACCAAGCCTTCTATGCCATAACATTGATTCATCCAATGTGGCCTTTGATACAAGACAAGTTAAATCTTCTTTAGGAATGATGTTCTTCATATCAACACTATACATATTGGCCTTTCTAGGAATTCTAAGAAGTACTTGATTTTCATCAGGCATCTTAAAATCCTTAGATAGAACAAGACATTCAGTGTCAGTAAAAAGGACATTATTCTTTTTGTCACACATTTGTGAAACACTAAAAAGATTATACTTTAACTCTTGTACATAGTACACATTTTCAAAATCTAAATTTCCGGTTTTAATAGTACCTTTACCAGAAATTTTGCCACGAAAACCACCTCCAAAGGTAACATATCCTCCATTGAATTCTTGAAAATCTGAAAGATAAGACATGTTGCCTGTCATGTGATTGGAACATCCACTATCTGAGTATCCTTGATCTTGATGATCAATAGAATGTCCCTGCACACAAAAAAGAAAGTTAGTTTTCTTTGGGGATCCAAGCCATTACTGACTTGAATCTGCCTCTTGCATCAATATAGTTTAATCTTTTAAGGACTGTTGATGCAACATTGGATTTTTGAATCCAACATGCTGAGGCCTTAACAGCATTTGCCCTATTACCCTTAGCAGCAGAGTGAGTAACATGTTCAGCAGAGTCTGCTAACTTTGAAGTCACACCCTTTGGTCTCCAAATTTGTTTGTGAACCACTGCTTTTGTTTGAATGGGCCTTAGAACAGTTTTAGATGCATGTATGAAAGTTGTTTTTGCATCCTTAGCTGTTGATTTTGGGTTAATAGTCATAAATGGTCGAGCAGCAGAGTAAAATTTGCTATCAGCAGGATCATTTGGTCTATCAGCAGAATCAGATTTTGAGATAGACTTGCTTTTGACTACTCTGGGGTTTGGTTTCTTATAACTAGAGTGAAAGTGAGATTTAGGTGTTTGCCTTTTGTGATTCACTCTATGGTTTTCATACCCAGTTACCCTTTGGTTGCAGAAAGCTGCAAGATGGTCAAAACTACCACATGTATAACAAGCTTTATTGTAAAACGCAAAGTCATCACCTAATTGGTTAGACTTGAGGTTGTTCCAATTCCTTTGGTTACCTCTGGGCTTGTTTGTAGTTCTATATTGTTCACAATATCTAACTGGTTTCCTAACAGTCTTAACATTTGACTTAGGCTTGTTAGTGTTGTGATTGACTATCTTAGGAATACTTGTTCCTACTTTCTTAACCAAAACAGGTTTAGACATAACCTGTTCTTCTTCATCACTATCACTATCAGTTGTACAATCTTCAACAACTATAGCATCTCCTTTCTTAACAAAGGACACCTTGTCCTGATAAGATAAAGTTTTATCTAAACTTTTACTTACCTTTCCTATCTTTGGAGATTTAGTGACCTGAGAACCATATTCCATGATTGGTTCTTGAAACTCAGGTAACCCTGTGTGTGCTAAATCAATACCTGGAGGTGAATGAACACCTCTGTATGGTGGGGGTACAGACTTAAATCCAACACCAGAATTAACCTTATCAATAACTTGGGCTTCCCAAAGCTTATTGAATCCTTCTGAGGAATGTGCTAAAACATCCACAGAAACCTTTACATTTTCTCTTTCATTCTTATGTTTAGCTAATGATTCATTCAACTCAACAATACACTCATCTCTGATCTTAATGTCATTTTTTAGTATATTGATGTCATCAGCAAAATGAATTTCATTATTTTTAAAATGTAAGACTTGTTTTTCTAAAACAGCTAGACCTCTTTTGTGATTAGCCAAATTAAAAAGAGAGTTAAGTAGCTCTTCTTTATGAGCTTCAAATCTCTTATTAAGGTCTTCATAAGCTTTAAGATTAGGACATGATTCAGTACAAGATGTAATATTGTTTACCTCTGAATCAGAATGGGCCATTAGAGCAAATTCATTGGCCAAAAGAGCAGCATTTGGTGGTGCATCCTCTTCAATAGCCATAGAGCTCCAATCATAACCAATACCATCAATAGCCAACATAGCCTTTGGCTCTTCAACAGTAACTTCCTTTTTCCTATCTTGCTTATACCATGTGTTTCTATTCTCCTGCTTTCTTGGGCTTCTACACTCCTTAGCAAAGTGTCCTAACCTATGACAGTTAAAGCACTCTACTTTCTTCTTATCAAACCCAGCAGAATCATTACCATTTATGGTAATTTGCTTCCCAGTTCTTTGCCAATGCTTCTTGGCCCTCATGCTGAGCAAAGCAACCTGCCATTTGATGTCCATCTCTTCCAAATCATCACTATCAACCTGCTCTAGGTCTTCATGATTTAGAGGAGAACCACTAGACTGACTAGATATAAATACATAGAATGCTGGATCACCAAGTCCTGCAACAGTCTTGTGTGAACTAGTAGAAGGACCACCATTTGTAGCATTAGAAACACCTTCAACTTCTTCTACCTCTTCAGCCTTACCAATACTAGGAGATGACAAAAGTGCCACGTTCCCAGAACTAGTACCATAAGTTCCAGACTTTCTAAGACTTTGTTCAACAATTTTGAAGTTGTTGTACAAATCATTGAGCTTCATTGTTTCAATGTCTGGTTTGTTCATCCAGACAATAACATGAGTGTGGAACTCATCAGGTAGACTTCTTAAAAACTTCATGTTGAGATCTTCCTTCTCTGTCTCAACACCTAACACAGCTAACTGACTGACAAGCTTATGTAATCTTGAGAATAGCTTATCAAGAGATTCATTACTAAAAGCAGTAAAGTTTTCAAATTGTTGCTTTAGTAGTGTCTTCTGCGTCTTTTTGGTAGTTTCATTACCACCAAAGTATGCACAAATCTCTTCAAAAAGAGTTTTTGCATCAAGATACTTGTTGAATGATAGCATCTGCTCACCAGGAATGGTCATGAGCAGCAAATTTCTTGCTTTCTGATCATTTCTCTTCAGTATCTTCTCTTCATTTGACACTGGTCCAGTATTTCTTTTTCTACTTGTTTTACCTTCTAGGACAACCTCTGAGTAGCTTGGTGAAAAGGAATCACCATATATAATTATATCCCAAAGAGTATAATCTTGGACCATGAAATATTGCTCAATTCTCATCCTCCATAACTCAAACTCATTGGGTTTGATCATGGGCAACTTTGCAGCAACATTTGTTTGAACATCATGTGGATCCATTTCTGTTTCTTCTAATTCAAATATATCAAACTCTAGCTCTGATACCAACTGTGGGGACCTTGTGTATACACGGTTAAGGTGGTTAAACCTTGTATCTTTGTGTATGAGATATATTGACTTAATATGATTAAGCACGCGGAATTTACTTAACCACACTTAGAAGGTTATGTATGTTATGGAAATGGAAGAATTATGTTTGTTACTTAACAATGAACAAAGAAAGTTTTTCACTAAACGATTCAATATTATTCCAAATAATACGAGTGATCTTGTGTTACTCACTAGGGTTACAAAACCTTGAATCTTATGTTACAACTTGTGATTTGTGTTTGTTCTATGTCTTAACAGTTATTCAATTATTTCACGTACTACATAATCACTAGTCTAAGATCTCTTTTATAGTTGCAAAAGATCTTTACAAATTGCTTAAAGTCTTTGGCCGACTTACTTGGTTAACTTATGCATATTGGTGTCAGTACATAAGATACAACATGTATCTATG
The DNA here is from genome assembly GCA_021014915.2 of Artemisia tridentata subsp. tridentata. Classification (NCBI taxonomy): domain Eukaryota; kingdom Viridiplantae; phylum Streptophyta; class Magnoliopsida; order Asterales; family Asteraceae; genus Artemisia; species Artemisia tridentata. The sequence continues at coordinate 296,564,790 of CP139503.1, forward strand.
TATACAACTTGTTAACTAAGCACATGGAGTAAGATATTATCTACCGTATATGTTTGACCAAAATACAATAAATATCTTTTCGATCTTATCCTCTTAATCAGCAGAGTGTTCTCTATCAGCAGGAACAATCTATCGCTATCAGCAGAATCATCAGCAGAGTTGTTAAGCCTATCAGCAGAGTCATTGCACTAAACAGCAGAGTCAATGTACTAAACAGCAGAGTCAACATCATCAGCAGAAACATACTTGGAGTATTTCCCGATTAAGAACTTCATGAATATTTAATTCCTAACAATCTTTTCTTAGTTTTGTTAATGACAAATAAAAGGAATATCTTTTAGCAAATAATAAATACAAGCTTAAGTCTCTTAAGTACACATTTTACACTTCACATAATAACCAAGAATTACAAGTTTGCTTATTTAGTAACTTGTTTCCTTAAAAGGAAACTTTAATTCTAAAATCATTCCATGACATCATTGCATACATCATATACAATATCTTTGATATATCTTGTTTAGATTTGCAAGATACATAGTTGACATTTGAGGATCTTGGATGATTTGGTAAGATATGGAAGATTTGGTAAGATACAACTAATCCATAGCTGTCATCCTCCCACGGATCCAAGTCAAATGAAGGACGGATCCCTTGTGAGGGATCCGTGGGATCCGTAAGCTGAAGATCAGCTTGCCTATAAATAGCAAGCTGATCATTTGGCTTTCTCATCACTCATATAGCTTTAACACACATATTCATTCAGTACATATCTTACTAACATCATTCATAGTTGCATTTCACTTTGATCTTTCATTTTGTAGAAAAGAGATCAAGCATTCAAGGATCTACAGAACCGTAATCCTTTAGTTGCATTACTGTGTGATATTGTAGTTTGTTTCACACATCATATCTATCATTTGTAATCAGTGAGTGTGGTTAGTGCTTTAGTCCTTAAAGCACAAAGACTGTAGGGAGTAGTTGTACCCGTGTAAAGAACTCGACATCTAGCTTAGTGTCGGTAAAGTAAATAGGCGACGTCAGGTTGGTTCTACCTTGTGAAAGAACCCGGTGTTTAGCTTAGTACCGGAAAAGGAAGTAAGCGACGTGTAAAGGTTTTCTCCGCCTAGAAAAGGAGTTTGTTTCTTAGTGAAAGATAAACTCTCGAGTAGGAAACTCAGGGAGTGGAGTAGGGCAGGGAAGAGAGTTCTTGTAGCCGAACCACTATAAACAACAGTGTCGTGTGGTTTGATCTTTCCTCTCTTTATCTTTTATTTACATTGTGTGATTATTTTTTTGTGATTGTTTTCTTTGAAATTAACATATAGTAACAAAGCAAATAAAACTTGAAAAACGGGAAAAACTATTCAACCCCCCTTCTAGTTTTCCATAAATCTCTTTTGAAAATTTTGCTACTTCTCAAAGTTAGTAAAAAGAGATTGGAAATTTTCAGTTTTAAAAACGTGTTTTTATGACATTGCATGAGGACATTGCAATAGCTTAGTCTGCGGGAATTTTGGTATGTGCGTAATCACATACCTTTACTTGACCAAAACCGGACCCAAATAGACCAAAAACCCGACCAAAATGCCAAAAGATATTGTGTTTTTGTGTTTTTATATGTGCAGGGACGGATATCAAGGAAAATCGACAAAAGACACGGAAAACCCAGGAAAACGAGCACGAGATATGGGAAAGACTCAGAACCGAAGCCGGGAGAGACATGTTTGGTGAAAAAGTCAAGATTAGTCCTCAAAGATCCACCGAATGTCAGAAATCACCCTTAGATCAACTTTTAAAAATTGACAATTTCAGTCCCTTAAATTTCAGCTCATTCACAAATGGTCCTTATTAAATCTTAAACCCTTTAAAAAAAAAAACTCTATACCCGGATCTCAATTAAAACCCAACCTTTATTCCTAAAACAATCCAACCCACCAACATTAACCCAGCCCATCCAAATATATAACCCAGCCCACACCCCTATACCCATACCCGATCCATACACTTACCCGGTCAAAAATATAAAACCGAGTCAAACAATAGTAAAATAAATAAACTCATACGCGCCCCCAATTTCAACCCCAACCCAGATTTTTACTATTCCTAGAACCCTAGGATTTACCGTACACATTTTCACTACAATTAAGGGTAGAATAGACCAATCATAGGACTTCTAGAAGCGTCAGGGGTGTCAGGAGGAGCAGAGTGATACGTGGCAGCCCCCTATTGGACATGACACCTCATGAAGATTGATCAAACGGTTGTTATTGCAAGATTGGTGATCAAGGGTGATCTAAGGGTGAAGATTAGCTGAGGATGCACACGGATTGCCAGCATGTCAACCCTAGAAGCTTCATTTCGAGCCTATAAATAGGAGTGAATTCCTCCTCATTGTTCATGTAATTTTTTATGTTAATGTTATGCTGTTGAATTAAGTTTGTAATGTTTTTAAAGTATTAATGAAAGTTTATTTTGTTTCAATTGTTGTCTCTTCTTTATTTTCAAGTACTTTATTTACTGCTTATTTACATAAGCTTGTTTAAGCTTATTGCTTATTGTTTTACTTATTCAGTTCTATCATTGAATCCTATTTTCATTTCTGTCATTTACTCTACATAAATCAAAAATACAAAAAAAATATATATATATAAGAAAATACTTTAAAAAAAATATAAAAAATATATATATATATAGTAGTTTAGTAAATCAAGCTTTGTTAGGATCTCTGGGAAATAAGAGTTTCATTGTTGCTGCCGATAGTGTAAAGCTGGTTCCTGCCGATAGCTTTGGTTCCTGCTGAAAGCTCATTGCTGCCGACAGTGTTATCTTGTTTCTGCCGATAGTATTGTTGCTGCGGATAGTGTTGTTAGTTATCCGTTTATTTAGAATGTTTGTTAGGATTTATTTTTAGAAGAGATTGTTGTTTATCTCTTCACACGTTTACTTGTAGAACGGATTAGGGTTAGGTCATCTTGTTAGTATAAAAGATATATCCGTCTATGAGTTTATGTACGCCTTTAACATTATCAAGATTCAATATCACAATTCTTAGTTCATAGTTTGATCCATAGAGGATCGTTGTCATTTAGTCTTTTCTTCTTTATTATACTTGCTATTTAGTTTCCGCATAAACGCTTGTATAGCATACAGAGGTTCTTGTTTATACCAAGCTCAATCAAGCTCGAAGTAATCGATCCTACAAGTGGTATCAGAGCCTGGTGAGGATCTCTGATAAAGAAGGAAACATTGTTGAGTTGTCTTTCTTGAATCTTTTAACAATGTCGCTGCTGTCGGGTGATAAATTTGAAATGTCTGCAATGATGATTAGGAATTTGTTTCAAAATAAGTCTGTGGAAAAGCTGACTGATAAAGGTGAATCCTTTAATACAAAAGAGAATATGGAAGAATATGCTCTGTTGGGATTCCCATCTCAGGTACAAAGATGTAATTCTGCTTGTCAAGAATTGTACTCAACTCTTAATAATGAATATGATGAAATGAAATCTAAGTATAATGAATACTTTATTAAGGTTCAAGCTTATGACAAAGCAGTTAAGACATTAGAAAAGCAAAAAGTGTGGTTTCAAAAGAATCAGTTAGCTTATGAGGAAAAGATAAAAGTTTTAGAGAGGGACTTGAAAAACACCACTAATGAGCTTAAACATTCTGAGTCTCAAAAGGATAAGTTGGTGTTAGAAAAACAGGATGTACAGACTAAACTAGACAATTCCTTGGCTAGGTTTGATAAATGGAAAAATTCATCTAAAAACCTAAATAAGCTAGTTGATAGCTCTATGTCTGTAAGAACTAAACGAGGTCTAGGGTTTGGTGACTACATAGGGAAAGATCAATTTTATGACCCTAACGAGTATAGTGTTTTTAACCCTGAACCTATAGACTACAAAATTCCTGTTAGATTTGTCAAAGAAGGCAATTTGAATGCTGTTCCTCCTCCTATAAGAGGAATTTTTATGCCTACCCCTGTCTACTCTCTCTCTGACATTGACTCTAATGAGTCACAAATGGTTTATGGTAAAAAATCAAATGATTTACCTGAACCTGATGATTGTGTCTCTTGTCCCACAAGGGACAAGTCCTCAGAAGCAGAGTCTAAAGACTTTGTTTCATGTGACTCAAGTGAAAAATCAACCACACCCAAATGTCATGAGTCCTCAAGTTCAACTAATAATAAATCTGTTCCTAAATCAGCCTTTTCAGATAACAGCTCAATTAATTCTTTTAAAAACAACTATGTCCCTAGTTCCACTAGTGATAATGGTGTCCATATTAAGAAAAGTTGTAGTAAAAACAAGGCTGCTAAGAAAAAGACATGTTTTGTGTGTGGTAGTCAATATCATCTAATTAAAGATTGTGATTATCATGAGAAAAGAATGAAAGGTGGGCAACATCAAACCAGATCATTGTGGAAAAATGTTAAACAGATACCACCATATGTTCCACAAGCAGCAGGAATGAACTTTTATAGAGGTCCCGTTCCTGCTGATAGACCTGTTCCTGCTGGTACCTCTGTTTCTGCTGATATTCAGAGAACCATTTCTGCTGGTTCCTCTTCATACATTCAAAGGGATTTAAGACCTGCCTATAATAATCACATCTTTGGAGGGGGAATGGCTTATTCTCCATGGTATTTTTGGTAATTGTTCTGTTTGGTTTATCATGTTGTTGTAATTTTGTTTGCTGATTTATCTGGTTGCATTAACCTAAGTGGAGGCTAATGCTTGTATGCTTGTAGTTTATCTTGTTTTTCTTTTGTTTATGTCTATGGTTTGTGTTTCTCTAATTTTGTTTTGCAGGTTTTTCAGTATCTTTTGTTAGATATCTTTATTTTGCAGTTACTTGGTGCTTGGACTTAAAGCTAAACACAGCAATTTTCATTCATTCATAAGGGAGTTAAGTACATTCAGTTGCTGGTTTCAAAAGATTATGAGTTTCAAAAGCTACTTATCAACAACATTCAAATCATCATTCCAACCTTCCAACATCAACCTACCTAAACCCTACCACCTATTCCATCTTCTCTTTACCCTTACCCAGATTGTCAGGCATGAACCTCTTTCCTCTCTGGCGACTGATCTCTTCATAAACATGGGGAACTGCAAGTGCCAAGATCACTGGCAATGGTTGTCTTTGTTCAGGGGGTGGCTTTGAAGAGCTTGAGGTAGTTGGCCTCTGATGAGTTCTGGATCGTGTCCTTGAAGATGGATGGATTGTTTGTGAAGTAGGGATACTTGATTGTGGAGCTGGATGGGTTGGTTGTGGTTTTGGGTTGCTTGATTGTGAAGCTGGCTGGGTTGGCTTGGGAATGGTTCTGGTGAGATTCTTCCTTTGTCTTGGATCTTTGCCTTCACGTTGTCGATTGTGTCGACTTCTAGGGTTTGGTTTTTCTCGACTTGAACCTTCTTGATGTTTAGCCTTGCCTTTTGGTACCGGTACTTTATAGAAAGCTGCAGTTGTTCTCTCCATCTCTTCAGCAAGCAGAGCTTCAGTTTCCTTCATCTGTTCTCTGTCCTCATCCGTTAAAGGAAAATTGGGAGGGAAAGTCTCCCATTCACCCTGACAATACACCAAAGACTTCAACTCTGATGAATCTTCATCATCAGAGCTAAAGTATTCAAAAGAAGAAGGGGTAGATGGAAGAGGATCAGATGAATCCTCCTCAACCTTGGCCTTACCTTTGGTTTTAGAGGATGATGCTGTTTTGGGGAAGTAGTTGTTCCATCCTGAGTCACTAGAGGAGGAAGAATCTGATGAGATTTCGATGATTGGATGTTTGGATGAACTCATTCTGTGGCTTGATTTTTGGAGATTTAGTTTGATTTGTGGTAATAAAGGGTTTTGTGATGATAAAGTTATGTGATCTGAGGGTTATATAACGATATGGAGATTAGTGCAAAATTTATTGATGGTTGGTATTGAGAATTAATTTGGGTAAGTTATTCTTAATGACAAAGTTCGTAAGGTTGACTTCGGTCAAACCACCTCATTCCTGCCGATTGGTCAAACCTCCTATTGCTGCCGAATGACCAAATGTTTCTGCCGAATGGTCAAACTTTCTTAAGTTAATTGGTCAATGAATAGCAGCAATTTAAAGTGATATTTTTGGAAACTCAACATATAATTGCACATCTCTCATCTCTATTTCTCAAAAACCTATCGAACCCTAATCTTCTCATTTCAAACCCTAAATCATTCCTTCAACACAATGACAACTCTTCGTTACAAGGATGATCATAACAAGGTTGCTTATTTGGAATCTTCTTCAAGAAGTGTTGGTTATGATGAAGTTCTGACATTTCTTCGTGGGTCATCTATTCGTTATGCCCTCACTTATTGCCCAGTGACGGTGTACGATTCATTGGTCAAACAGTTTTGGAGGACAGCTAAAGTAAGACACGTCGTGGGAAGGGAAGATGATATTGTTGCTACCATTGATAACCAAGAAGTGGTTATTACTGAGGAGTTGATTCGAGTTCAGCTTCAATTTCCTGAGGAGCAAGGGGAATATGATCTTTCAAGGCAAGACATTATTGATGGTATGGCAGCCATTGGGTATCCTGTTACTGGAAGTTGCACTTTCTTGAAAAGTAAGTTGTCTCCTCAATGGAGGTTTCTGATTCATACTTTACTCCAGTGTCTTAGTGTTAAGACAGGTGGTTGGGATCAATGTCCAAGTCCTATTGCATCTGGTCTAGTTTGCTTATCTCAGGGTAGAATCTTTAATTGGGCAAAATATATCTTTGAGGGAATGATTGAGAATATCAGTACTGGTAAAAACAGATTTTTGATGTACCCTAGATTTCTTCAAATCATCTTAGGTGTTCAGACCATTAATACGTCCCCTAAGATTATCAATAGGTTGACTGCCAAAATGTTTGCCCTGATGAAGATGAACTTTACTGGCCAACATTTGCCTTTGTTGCCCCATATGTTGCACAACCCTGATCCTGCTGATAATCCTGATCCTGCTGATAACCCTGATCCTGCTGATACTGCCAGTATCCCACCATCACCTAATGCAGCTGATGAAGGGAATTCGGTTGCTGCTGATGCATCTGCATCTATTACTGCTGATGATCCATTACCACCATCACCCAGACCAGTAACACCTACACCTGAGCCTAACGACAATGTTGAATCTAATGATCAGACCATCTCAGCTGATACACCTATTATCCAGCCATCTTCTTCTGTGGATTTACCTTCTTCTTCAAGGCTTACATCACCTAGTCCTACTAGACAGCAATTCAGTTATGACACCAATGCAGGGGAGGGATTTAATGTGTCTCCACCCAGAGTCAATGAAGCTCCTAATACTTCAAGTGTTCCTGCTGGTGGAGCTGAGGATCCTGTTGATCTCACCTCTATGTCCATGTTACTTGACAAATCTGTGAAGAAGATTGAGGCATTGGAGTCAGAACTTAATGAGACAAAAAGGAATTTCAGTGAGAAAGTGGAGAATTTGGAAAAGGAGCTCAGGGATTCTAATGAAGCTTTTAGTAGAACTATCCAAGAACTAAATGAAAAGATCAGCATATTGGAGGGTAGTCATGTGCAAAAGAAAAGAAGGGTTATTCTTTCTAAGTCTGAGGAAGATCAGGATGATATGATTTTTGATGGGCTTAATGTTCTAGCATCTGTTTCTCTTGATGGTGCAAATACTGAAGTACCTACAACTTCTGAGCACAACATCACTCCTCAAGCACAGGTCTTCACTGAAGCAAGGACCATTGCTGCTGATGTCTCCATTGCTGCTGATGTCTCCATTGCTACTGATGTCTCCATTGCTGCTGATGTCTCCATGGCTACAGATGTCTCCATTGCTGCTGATGTCTCTGCTGTTTCTGCAGATGTTGAAAATATTTCTTCTGCATCTAAGGCTCCTGTTACTACTGTTGGAAGTTCATCTGTTGCAGATGAAAGTAACGTCATTCCTCCTGAAGCAACTGAAAATGATGAAGAGATAGCTGCAAAGGTGCATGAACAGGAAATTGCTGCTGAAGAAGCTAGATTAGCTCAGCTTGCTCAAGATGAGGAGCTTGCAAGACAATTGTCTGTTGATGAGAAGAATGTTGCTGGGATTATAAATAACCCAAGTTCAGATGATCCTTCTTCAGAAGTGTTTAGTGCACAAGTTGAATATTTGTTGAACACTGACATGATTATTAGAGCTCATGGGTTTATGGTTCTTCAAATGTCAGAATTGGATTCAGATGCAAGGTCAGATCTGCTCAAGGCATTCATCTTAAAGAAACAAAGAGCAACCACTTGGAATGAATTGATGCACAGGATCAAGGAAAGACAAAGGTTAGGATATAAGATGCCCACAAACAGAGATAATATCAATTTTATGAAGGTATATCTGAAGAATGAAGCTAACTACAAGATCAGTGACTTCAAAGGTTGGCCTGAAGGTGCAATTCAAAAGTTGTTCCTTGATACTTATGCAAAGCTCAACTCTTTTGTAGACACTGATATTCCACAAAGCAGGAAAAGAGCATCTTCATCTTTGGAGTCTGATGTTGCAAAGAGAATGAAGTCTGGAGAAGGCTCTAAGGATGATTCATTCATTGCTCCAAGTTCTACTGTTGATGCATCTGAGGTACCACAAGAAGATCTTGTTCCTGCTGATCTTCCTACTACTAATGTTTCTGTCTCTGCTGAGCCTTCTGTATCTGTTCCTATCTTTCAATATGGTCTAAGAACAAGGCAGAAGAGTCATTCTTTCCACTCTTCTTCTGTGGATATTCTTGAAGTGGATGATCATGATTTGATTGAGGTTGATTCTGAAAGTGATTCAGAGGGTGATTCCATTCAGTCTTGGGGTCATATTGCTCATTGGGAGATTAGATCTACTTCAGATGGTGATGTCAATGTTTGGTTTTCTCTTGATGGGACAGTCAAATTCTTTACATTTCTGAGGGAGATCTTGAATAAGGTTGAAAGAAAAGATTTGGAGCGTCTTTATGAGATTGTGGACAATCATTATCAATCTAATACTCCTACTGGGATTGGCCTATTGTTATGGGGAGATTTACAAGTCTTGATGAATAAATTGGATGGAGACAAGACTAAACTGGTGTGGGGTAATCAATCATCATGGAGAGTCTTTACTTGGCGATTATATCCTTATTCCAATGTTCATGTTGTGGAACTCATCTCTGGCAAGTTCCTAACTATGTTTGTGGATATTGCTTATCCTTTCACTGAAGGAGTATTAAAGAGAATGCTAACACAGAAGGTCAGAGTTCCTAAGCATGCTATAGGAAATGATCTAACCACAGCTGAACAATTGGTTAAATTCATCAAGGATCAAATTGCAGTTAAGGGATCATCAGCTTAAGGGGAGGAATGCACATTAAGGGGAGGATTGCAGATTAAGGGGAGGATGAAGCTTAAGGGGAGGATGATTCTTGTTGTTGTTGTATATTTTCTATCTTTCTTTCTTTCTTTTGTTTCTTTTCTTATTTTCTTTTATTTTGGTGTGATTCTTAGTTAAAAAAAAAAAAAAAAAAAAAAAAAAAAAAAAAAAAAAAAAAAAAAAAAATCTTGTATATTTGTGTGCTAATAAGTGGTTTTGAGCAACACCTTGCAGGTACAGTGTTGGTGTTTACACCTGCACAATAAATGGTGCTCAACTCACCATGTCTTGCAGACAAGAAAGAGTTGACTCACCATGAGGGTACGGCTCTGGTGTGACAATCAAATCCGTTGATAGCTGTAATCGCTTGCTCAAAGCTATAGGGTACTTCAACTCACCCATGATTCATTTCTGAGAGTTGAAAATGGTTCTCAATTCACCATGGATGTAACCCTTATGGGATCCAAAGGATTGGCTAGTCCATAAAAGTATGGTTTGTGGTAAAGACACTTGGTATCCATATTTGGTATTCAATTCACCAAGGTTTGCTGTAACCTAAGAATTGACTAGTCCTGAGCAAACGGCTACAGGTAAAGACAAGTCAAATCCGTTTATAGTTGATGATTTGCTACTAAATCAGATGGTTATCAATGTACCATGGTCTAATACACCTAAACATTGGCTACTCCAGTAGTGATGGCTATTGGTAAAGAGACATCAAATCCATTAATTTTCAATGATTCACCTCTCACAGGAGTTAACACACCTGGATGTGATGAGAATAGTATGAAACTTAAAGAGATTTGATGTACATATTGTCATAAGTAGCAGCCAAGTTCAAGTGAAAGTTATGGTGACTAGTATACATGTTTTGAAGAAGATTTCTTGTTCCTGCTGAACTATTGAAGTTGCTGCTGGATGCTATAGAAGCTGGAATCTTGCAAGTTATGGATGTTGCTGCTGGTTACTTAAAATTGTTGCTGCTAAGTCGCAGTCCTCAAGCCTGAGAAGTTACAAGCTCTATCACATTGGAATCTTGCAGGTTAACCTAGTCAACCTCAAGATTAGGGGAGGATTGTTAGGATCTCTGGGAAATAAGAGTTTCATTGTTGCTGCCGATAGTGTAAAGCTGGTTCCTGCCGATAGCTTTGGTTCCTGCTGAAAGCTCATTGCTGCCGACAGTGTTATCTTGTTTCTGCCGATAGTATTGTTGCTGCGGATAGTGTTGTTAGTTATCCGTTTATTTAGAATGTTTGTTAGGATTTATTTTTAGAAGAGATTGTTGTTTATCTCTTCACACGTTTACTTGTAGAACGGATTAGGGTTAGGTCATCTTGTTAGTATAAAAGATATATCCGTCTATGAGTTTATGTACGCCTTTAACATTATCAAGATTCAATATCACAATTCTTAGTTCATAGTTTGATCCATAGAGGATCGTTGTCATTTAGTCTTTTCTTCTTTATTATACTTGCTGTTTAGTTTCCGCATAAACGCTTGTATAGCATACAGAGGTTCTTGTTTATACCAAGCTCAATCAAGCTCGAAGTAATCGATCCTACAAGCTTCAATAAGCTTATTTTCTGTTTCTAAGGTTTCATTTAAGCTTTACATAGCTTTTGTGAGACTTTACTTTAGCACTTAATCAGTTTACTCTCAAAATCACAAAAAGTCAATAAAAGTCAAAGTTTCATTAATCTATGGTGATTGCTGATTGGAGTGATGGTCTAGGAGGGGAAATGGATGCCTCTAGCCTGTCTAAAGACATGCAAGCTCAGTGAGCTCCCTCAATTTGTGCTGAGGGAGAGTTACTTTGTGAGTTCTTTCTTATTTACATTTCCACTCAATTTTTATAAGCTTAATTCTGCTGCTGTTAGTTTAATTTTTGTTTGAAGTTGGTTATTTGATGTTTATTTGCTAGATCTAATATTAGTTAAGCTTATTTAATTATTAGTTGATAGTTTAGTTTGAATCTGTCTCTATATAGCTTCTGTTTTGATCATATCAGTTTAGTTTGTTTTAGCATTTTCAGAATTTGAAGGTGTGTTTGGATTATAAGCTTTCTGACTTATCACTGTTCATGTGCCTATAGTTTAGAGTTTGATTAAGAGTGTTTAGTGATAATTGAGTAAAATCTAATAAGAATTAAGCTGATTTGATTAACTTTGAAGTTTTTAGTTCATTAAGTTCTAAGTAGGGTCTATACTGCCTAGATAAGCTCAGCATAAGTTGAGCTTATTTGGAACCTGATCTTGGCATTTCTGAGTAATTTGGGTTAGTATAAGTTAGGATCTGATAGCTGGTTTCAATTGGTCAAGTATTGCACAAGTTTTGCGCCAAATTCCCTGGTCTGCTGTCACAGAGTCTTTAGTGCAGACCCAGGATAGTGACTGCTGATCTAGCATGATTTGTGGCTTAACCACTTAAATTCTAGGTCTAATTTTTGGTTTGTAGGTAGTCAGCATAGCTAGCTTCTAGTGCATAATCTGGTATTTGAGTTTTGAGCTTATTTGAGTGCTTATTTTGAGTCTGCAAACCCCCCCCCCCCCAATCAGACCTGCTTTTGAGCTTCTTCCCTTTTCAGTCCAATAGCACTTTTTCTAGGCTTAATTTCAATAAGCAAATGATGTTGGAATTTGGAAATTTTAGAGTTTTTGGGTAGCCAGTAGTTCTGAGAGTCTTTTGCCCCCTTAAGATTTAATCTCACTGCTTATTAGGACTACTTAATTGTGCTCTATAGTTGGCTGTTTAGCCCTTGATTCTGTCTCAACATAGATATTGTTTATGTGCTTATCTGATTATTCTGAGTGCTTCTTTGGTTCCTATAAGTTGATTTAAGCTTAATATAGTGTGTTTGTTGGTATTTGAGCTTTTTGGAATTTCTGCATCAGATTTGCTTATTTTTAGTGCTTATTGCAACTGCTTATTTAGGTGTAGATTAGCTCTGATCTGATTTTTCCTAGATTCCTAGTATAATTTTAGATTTTCTCAGAAATTTTCATATTTTTCCAAAGTCATTTAGTATTTTTAAATCATTTAATTAATTTAAATTAGTTTTCAATCCATAAAATTAAATAAAAAGTCAAAAAAAAAATATTTTTCTTTTTCCAAAAATTATCTTTTAATATTTAGAGTTTAGGAAAATTATTTTCGCAAATTTAGGATTTAGAATTTAAAAATTCACTTTTAAATTACGTTTTTAAATTTCGTCGCGTACGTTTTTAATTCCCATTTTCGTTTTTAGATTGGTATGCTTAGTATAATTGTTCCTTTAGTTTAATTAGTTGTTTTCTTTTATAATTTCATTATTTGTAGCATAAAAACCCAAATCAATCACTCTTATTCACATTCACTTCACGAATCACGATCCCGAATCACAATTCCATTCAATCTTCGTCGGGACAAACGACTCGGGTCTTGCATATTTCCTTTGCAATTCCTTAGACTATAATTTGACACATATCAAATACCTTTAAGTCTCATCAAACTGATGACTTTCGATTTTACAACAAAGCTTGTTTCACTTGTGGAAGTTTGACCATCTTACAGCTTTCTGCAACCAATGGGTATCTGGGTATACAAACAATAGGGTGAATCTAAAAAGGCAAACACCTAAAAGCCACCCTAATCTTAATAATAGAACTATCCCTAGAACAGACTTAATTAAGTCTGGCTTAAACACAGTTTCTGCTGTTAAGTCTGCCAGACCATTTAATTCTGTTAACCCAAAACTAGTAGTTAAAAATGCAAAATCAACTTTCAAATATGCATTAAAAACTACTAGAAGGCCTTTTCAATCAAAAGCAGTGATTCACAAACAAATTTGGAAACCTAAAGGTTCTACTGCCAGGGAAAAGAAGGCAAATGTTGTTAAGTCCTCAGCATGTTGGGTTTGGAGACCAATTAAACCCAATGGTGCATCAATCATTTTAAAAAGGATTGATTACATTGATGCAAGAGGCAGATCCAAGTCAGTAATGGCTTGGATCCCCAAAGAAAACTAATTTCTTTATATATGTGCAGGAACATTCAAATGCTAAACAAGGATATCAAGGATACTCAAATAATGAATGTTCAAGACACATAACTGACAACATATCACATTTTTAAATCATTGGATATGTTACCATCAAAGAAGGAATAGGTTTCAGAATTACTGGTAATGATATTAGTAAATTGCAAAAGTTTATTCTGTTAGTCATATGATAATGCTGCTATAAGACATATGCTTTGCATATTGTTTCTTGGTTTTGGACTAACATTTTCAGGAATGAACATTGAGCAAAAAGGATGTTTCAAGTGAAATGGAAGCAGCAGAATGTTATACAAAGTTGCTAACATAATAGGTTTATGATAGAAAGAGTTTGGGAATTTACACCTCCTTAAAACTTCTTTCTTGAAACCTGATTATGAAATTTCACATTGAATTGATGACTTAGTTGGTCAGAAAGTAACTAACTCAACTCACTTTCTATCATTTTATACTTTCACAGTATAATGAGCAAGTCTAAGGACATCTGATAGAAAGAACAGCTAGTAAAAGTGAATCTAACACTTGTGTTAGAGGTAACAATTGCTATGCGCTGGAAACCCTGTCAAGAAAGCCTTTTGAATAGGTTTATCTTTACACAGGCAGTTATTTATAACTGAAAAACATTGGTTCTCACACAACCAGAGGTTGCTTTAAACCGAAATTTTGATTAAGTGTCTGTTACACACTTAATCCCTTTAAAATGGTTGAAAGCAGTATGATTTTTCAATTCTAAAATCATGAACATACTGCTAAGTCAAATAATTTCTTAAACAAGGATTTTCAAAGGATTCAGAAAAACCATCCATTGATGGATCATGAGTCAAATGTCCAATGAATCACCTCTCATAGGAGTTAACACACCTAGAAGTGATGAGGGCAGAAACTTAAACTCTTAAGGAATTGATGGCTACATGTACAACATTGTCTGAAAACAAGTTCTAATTGGTAGATCAGATGATGATGGGATGATGGTGAGAAATCTTCCAAACAGGGGAGGAAAGACACTCACTGGGGAGGAAATGTTATACACAGGGGAGGAATATCTCAAGGAAGATTAACCAATAAAGGGAGGAAAAGACAAGATCATACAAGATGATGATATGGAAGTTGAAAATGACAAGAACAGAAAGTTCACCATTCTGGTGTATTTTATATATTCAGAAGGGATGAAGCATTTCAAAGGAGAAAGTTCTATCTAGGAGCTTTCAGTTTCAATTTCAGTTCACTACGTTTGTTCATCACTTGCAAAGGCATGCTGAAAGATGATTTCACTTGTTAAAACAAGCATCCAAGATACACAGCACCATTGCCTCTTATAATTCCTCCATCCAAGGAAATTGCACCATCTTTTAGGTCAATGTTTGAAGACTGAAGATGTGTATTGATATTGTTAAAGTCAAAGAACAGAAAGCAGATGAGTTACTGATCTCTCAGAACAAAGAAGTGTTTGAAAGATCCTCACAATCAGAAATTCAATTCAGAAAACATGTTGGAAAGGGTTCACATGTTTAGGGGAGGATTGTTGGGAATTAAATATTCTGAAGATTAAGTATTGGGAAATTCTCTAAGTGATTAAGTCTGGTGGCTTTGAATATTAAGTCTGCTACCTGGTTAAGTCTGGTCGTTCAAGGTTAAGTCTGGTGGTTAAGTATACTAGTGTTAATTCTGGTGAGTACCAAGTTAAGTCTGTTATTCGAATGTTAAGTCTGCTTGCTGGAGATGTTAAGTCTGTTTGACTAGATGGATAAGTATACTCAAAAGTCAAAGACTTGTTAGATAAATATCTTTGTTGTGTCATCTTTGAAACAAGTTGTAATCCTAGATACATGTTGTATTTTGGTTACTGACACGCGACTAAAACATAGCAAGTTGTTCGATTAGACTTAATATATTTTAAACAATATTGTGAAGATCTTTCTTGTGATATAAAAGAAAGATCTTAGACTAGATATAAGTGTGAATTTGTGTGTCTAATAGATATAGAACTTTCATAAGCATCAACAACAAACAACATCAAACCTTTGTATCATTATCAATAATATTAATCATTTGGTGTTAACTCTGAATTGTTCTTTTATCAAATTCAACAACCACCATTGTTCCATTTCCATATCCAAATAACCTTCTAAGTGTGCTTAAGTAGATTCCGCATACTTAATTATATTAACTCAATATATCACATACACACGTAACAAAGGTTTAACCACCTTAAGTGTATATCGAATCCTAACAGATGCTAAATAGTCAAGAAGGCAAGAATTCTGCAATGGGTGCAAAGAAACGCGGTTGCATAATAGCAAGCATGCTATTACGCCATCCGGTCATTGCCGTGCCAATTTACATTTCAGACCTCGAATGACCTATATCATTCGACTGACATTAATCAGTAACCGTAAGAAATGAATACACCCGGCGTGGCTGCAAGTCTAATAGCTTGCCCTGCCAAGACACGGGGATGCACTGCTTTAATCAAAGCCACAGATTCATCATAGCCCAAAGAAAAAAAAACATACGCAGCATCCACACATAAACCATAAGCAAGAGATACACAAACCTACTTTGTCTGGATTCGCCGCGACAACGATCTTTAGGGTTTGCACAATTACCGATAAAATCACAGAGAGAAGGTTTGCACAACTACTGATAAAAGCACAGTCAGAAGACCCATATAATTTTCCAAGCACTACGTGTATGAATAGCTACAAAATAGGCTAAAAAGAAGGCTGTACCGGTCTAAAAAACAGGCAGCCCAAAACGTCATTACTGTTGTCGTTCAATGGATGCATCATTTTGAGACCGTGATCAGATTTTTGTATATTTCTGATATTGGTCTCTATATAGGAGGGTACTAAAAAAGGAGGCTCAGATATGTACATAGACAATTGGTATGTGCTTAAACACATACCTTTTCTTGACGAAATTCAGACCAAAACGACCAAAAACTAACCAAAATGCTAAAGATATTTGTGTTTTTGTGTTTGTTTATATGCAAGTACGGATATTTAGAAATATGGACAAAAATCAAGATGAAAAAGACAAACCGAGCACGAGATTTGGAAAGAGATCAAAAGCCGAAGCCGGGGAAGATTTTATCAAGTCTGGATCACTCTTATGCTCAAATTGTCAACACTAGCCCTTGAATTATCATCACATGTCAAGAATAGTACTTGTATTTTTCAAATATGGCAGAATTAGTCCCTGAAGTTTCAGAATCAACACATTTGGTCCTTGTCACTTTCACCATAACTAAAATCTATCCCTAAAACATAAGCCGGATTCTAATTTTATAAACCCACAGCCCATTACATCAACCCAGCCCCATTCTCTTTAATAAAACCCAAATACCATACCCGGTCAACCATCCAATAACCCGGTCAAGTAATTCATTAAACAATAAAAATCTATTACCCGCCATTCACTGTAGCCTCTCCTTCTTCCCCAAAAATTACCCCGTACACAATATTTACCCAATGATTAAAACTTCTAGAAACCTGACACACTTGGCAGGAGAATGTTGTCATAAAATCCTCCACGTGGACAAATCCCAGCATCCTATTGGTGGATACACCTCTACACATGATCCAAGGGCCGAAAATAGTAGATTGGAGAGCAAGCTGAGATCAATGGCCATGAATGAGGATCCAGGACCTTCTACAGAAACCCTAAGAGCTCCCTTGAAGCCTATAAATACGAAGCTCTCCTGAACACACAAGTCGTCCAATTTTTATGCTTTAGAAAATTGTTACCACTTTATTTTCTTGTCAAATTTACTGCTTTTCTTAGTGTAATCATTTACATTTCAGCTGTAATTTCAATTTCAGTTTTGTAATCTCAGTTTTATTAATGCAATTTACCTTTTCAATTTAAATTTCCTTGTTCAATTTTCATTTCAAGCATTTACTTAGTTGAAAATCTGTTTTTAAGCTTTTGTCACTATTCCATAAGCTCATATGAGTTCCTTAACAGCTTTTGTTAGTTAGTTGTTATTCTAATTCAGTTTTAACTGTTTTTATCTCAAATTCTCAAAAAAGTCAAAGATGGTCAACATTTTGGTCAAATAAGCACTTGGTGGGGAATAAGCTGTTCTGGAGAAGCTCATAGGGGTTATTAGCTTGTGTTTAGCAAGCCAGGGCTTGTTTGTTGATCATTATCTTCTTTTCTAGCCAAATGAACTTGTGAGTAATTTTTCCAATTTTTGCCTATTCCTAGTTACTGTTCATGTGCTTATTTGCTTTCTATTAGTTCCTATTTACTTTTATTAGATTATTAGTACTCATTTTAGCTTAAGTTGTAGTGGTTTCATCTTTAGTTTTAGATTTCCTTAAAAATCTCAAAAAGCCAAAAAATTAAGTAATATAGGATATAGCTTAATTAGTGCTTATTTCAATTGGAAGTATTGTTCAGTAGGGTTAAAATAAGCTAGTTGTTCATTGTTGTTTCAGATTCTAAGCTTAAATAGGATCTTATAGCTTTCAACTCACAATACTGCCATTTAAAGGACTGTTTGGATCATGGGTTAAAATGGGTAAAAAAATAGATGTTACTGTTCATTTGCACTCGTAGGAAGTTTGATTTAACTTATTTTGGTTTAAATAAGTAGTTGTTAGTTTCTGATAAGCTGATTTCCAGGGTCTCATAGGTTTAAGGAATTAGTCTTAAAAAAGAATTAGTAGTGCTGATCATGAATGCTTAATCTAGGATTATGTAGATTTAAGTTTTGATGTTGCTTCTTGTGTGTTCAACATAGGTTATCAAGTCGATGTTTAAGAGATAGGATCAGTTGAATTGGATTTAGAGTGGAATTTGGTCAATTTCTGAAAAACCTTGCATCAGTATATTATAATCCCTTTCAGTTCTGTGTTAGTTTTTTTTGTCATTTCTAGTGCTTCATTGTGATCATTAGTGCTTAATTTCCATGTTCCAGTTAGTTTGCTATTTGTTCCTAGCTTATTCCCATTTTCATACCTTTCCTTAGCTTTTTCAAGTTTCAAAATAAGCTTTAAAAATCACCTCAGTACCCACATCCTAGGTCTGCACAGAACAGCACAAGGCTTTGCAGTCTGCACAAGTTTTCTAAGCTCAATATCAAGTGCTTATTTGAGTTCTTTGGTGCTTAATTTGCTAGTTTTAGGTATATTGCTAGTTGGTATTTGCTTATCTTCACTTTCCAGAACTCTCTTCAGCTTATTTAAGCTTAGAAATAAGCTCAAAGTTACCCTGATAGGACTGAATCTGGTCTGCAAGTCAGTAGCCTAATTGCTTATTTGGTAAGTTCTATGCTTATTTGTTTTATCTAAATGCTTATTCTGCTTCCCATAGTTTTTTTTAGATTCCCCTTAGATTCATTTAGCTTATTTAAGTTCTAGGTGACAGCTTTTAGCTTATTAAGTAGATTGTTCAGTTTCAAAAAGTTGTGTGCTTGCTTTAAACCAAAACTGATATAATTTTCTACTTTTTCTGAGCTTATTATCAGCTTTTAAAAATAGTTATAGTTATCAAAAGAACTTATTTTCAAGTGCTTATTCAGTTTTCAAAAAAAAAAAAAAAAAAAAAAAAAAAAAAAAAAAAAAAGTAGTTTAAGCAAAAAAGTCTGGAACCAAGTTCGAACCTGGGATCCATAGCCTTCCACACCTCACACACAACACCCTCACCCATCTGCCCTAGGGACTTATCTCAGTTATGCTTCTCATAGTTTTTTAGATAACCCTTTTTAGTTCTTTTTAGCTTATTCTAACTATTCAGCTTATTACTGCTTATCCTTTAGAGATTTTTCTCCCATTTTATTTTTCTTTCTTTCCTTATTATATTTAGTAGTTTTCACAAAAAATTTAGATTTTTCTAAATTCAGTTACTATTTTTTAGCATTTAAATTATTTTAAATAGTTTTTAAATCATAACAAATTAAATAAAAGTCAAAAAAATAATTATTTTTTTTACAAAATTTTCTTTTAGTATTACGCATTTAGGACAAATATATTTGCACCCGTATAATTAGTATTTCATTAATTTCACTTTTAAACTCGGGATTAGCCCGGGTTTTACGCCTTTTTAGGATTTCCTTTACGATTGCCGTAGATTAGGATTTCCCTTGCATTATTAATCTTTTTCAGTTTATATTTCATTATCTTAGTTTATAAAAAACCAAAATCTCACTTTTACCCATTCACTTCACGATTCACGATCCCGAAATCACAATTCCATTCAATCTTCATCGGGACAACGAACTCGGGGTTTTCACATTATTTCCCTTTTGTGATTCCCTTTTGAGATATAAATTGCAACAAATCAACAATCGACATTAAACGCACGCTATGGCTGCAACCACAATTCTGATTGCCCCGCCAAGGATCGCGCGTTCAGAAAATGTAAGTGTTCAAATTTATCATCATTGACTCGGCTCAGTAACGTGGCTGCAATATTCACAGTTGCATTGTCGTTTTGGGGTGTCCGTTAATCGGCCCGTTTTTTAGGATAGGCCAGTGTTTTATTTCTCTCCGTAGCTTCTTTTATAAGGTTTGATACACGCACCAGCTGCAAAAATCATACGTGTCTTCTTCCTGATAGCAGGACACTAAAAAATGAGGGTTAGATATGTATATATAACGCACACAATGGCTGCAACCACACTCCTGGTTACAACGCCAGGGAGCGCGCACCGAAAAAATGTAAGTGTAGAAAGTTACCATGATCCCATCAATAACATGACTGGCACAGAAACAACCGAAATTGGCCGTGGCTGCAAAACAGACCCGGTTGCCTAGTTATCGTTTATACTATGCCGTCCGGTAATTTCCTTGCCACTACCTTCAGATTTTCCAGCCTATTGTGTTAATTATTTTTTAGCCCGTTCCAGACTTCTTTTTATATATATAATGTAGCGTCAATAAATGACGGCAGTAACGTCGTTTTGTATGTATAATGCAACGTCTAAAACGACGTACGTTCCCCCTTATAGCAGGGCAATGAAAAATGAGGCTCAGACATGTACATATAGAATCGACATTAAACGCACGCTATGGCTGCAACCACAATTCTGGTTGCCTTGCCAACGAACGCGCATAGACAGCCTGATCCATGAAACAATTAGGGCCAGCTCTCTAAATTGAGCGTGGCTGCAAAACAGACCCGGTTGCATAGTTGGTATTTATACTATGCCCTCCGGTGATTGCCCTGCCACTACCCTCAGATTTTCAACGATCCATTTATGGTTCCCCAGATTATAACAATCATGACAGCCCATTTTCATACACATAAAGCATAACCAACAGATACACTATCGTGAAGGTAAAAGATTGAATATTTTAACAAATGACACTAAAAACATCCAAAGATCGAAAGTTTATCAATACCATGCACATAAAAAAAAAAAAACAAAAAAAGAGATACACAAACCTAATATCCACACATAAACCATAAGCAATAGATACACGAACCTAATATCCACTAGATCCGCCAGAACCACAGCGATTTAGAAGATGCGTGTATCAATCCTCACCAAATAACCTAAAAAGAAGTAAGCTAAAAAGGAGTGTGGACCGGGGTAAAACAACAGGCCGAAAAACAAAGCAGCCCAAAACGACGTTATTGTCTTCGTTTTCAGATGTTCCATTATATATTATATACAACGAACACGCATAGACAGCCTGATCCATGAAACAATTAGGGCCAGCTCTCTAAATTGAGCGTGGCTGCAAAACAGACCCGGTTGCATAGTTGGTATTTATACTATGCCCTTCGGTGATTGCCCTGCCACTACCCTTATATTTTCAACGATCCATTTCTAGTTCCCTAGATTATAACAATCATGACAACCCATTTTCACAAACCCAGCACATTACTCTTGTGAAATTGCTAACGTTTTACGGGGTTTTTTCAGAGGATATTTATAATGAGGCTGAATGAAGCGAACGACTTTCATTCTGCCTCACATAAATATCCTCGAAAAAAACGCCGCATATGAAACACATAGACTACTTGTGGAAATGACAACGTTTTATTCAACCGATAAAAAGCACGGGATATCTAAACCTCGTTACGATAGAAAGGCAAAGATTTTTAACCCTGTTAACAAAGAAAGATTAGAAGCTTCAAAGGTTGTTTGATAATCTATCACACCAAAAAAATCGAAAGATCGATACTTAAACACGCAAATAGGACAGACAACAAAAAAAGAGATACACAAACCTAATATCCACACATAAAGCATAACCAACAGGTACACTATCCTGAAGGTCAACACGGTTTCAGAACACATATTAAACCTTGTCACCATACAGAAGCAAAGATTTTTAACCATGTTAATAAAGAAAGATTAGAAGGTTAAAAGGTTGTATCTTCGATAATTTACACGTAATCTTTCATAATCTAACGACAAAGCTAAAAGATTGAATATTTTAACAAATCACACCAAAAACATCCAAAGATCGAAAGTTTATCAGCAAAACGCAAAGGTTTACTTTTAATTATCATAGTTAAACACGCAAATACCACGCACATCAAAAAAACAACAAAAAAAAAGATACATAAACCTAATATCCACACATAAATCATAAGCCACAGATACACAAACCTAATATCCAGTGGATCCGTCGGAACCACAGCGATTAGGGCTTGCACAACTACCGATAAAACCCCAGAGAGAGGACACGTACAATTTCCAGAAGATGCGTGTATTAATCACCAAATAAGGTAAAAAGAAGTAAGCTAAAAAAGAGTGTGGACCGGGCTAAAACAACGGGCCGAAAAACAAAGGAGCCCAAAACGACGTTACTGTCGTCGTTTTCAGACGCTACATTATATATTATATAATTAATCAAAACAGATGCAAAAACACAATACAACAAATTCCTAACATACTCCAAAAGATACAGATGTTTAGGGATAAAAAACATAATCAAATATAAAACAAATCAAAATTTAATTATAAAGTTAAGAAAAATAAACAGGAGCAAAATAATAAGAAATGAAGCAAGAAAGTAGTATAATAATAGGGTTAGCATCCGCCGTTTTGTTTGAGAGTAGTGTTTGAGCAGCAAAACAAGATAAGGACAAAAGTATTTTTAGTTTTAAAGGGTAAACTAGTACAAGATCAGCTTGGGCTTTTAAGATAACAGATCGTGAAACATTGGGCTTTTTCAAGAGCAATGGATTACTTGAGATCTTGTAATTTGAGCCCAGTTACAAAATTTTGGGAAAAGTATGAAAGTGTTTGGTTAACTTACACTGGTAAAAAGAATATTTCAAAGTATATTGAAGAGACAGTGTGAAAGATCTCTTAATTTTTTTAAGAATGATGGGGTTTTAACTCTAAAAAGGTATAAAAAATATAGAAAACGTGTTAAGATTACATTTTAAAAATAATAAGTGATTTGTAAAATGTGTGCATGGAAAGATATTGAGAAGTGCAAATTGCTCTTTTGAAAACTATAGTAAGCTATTTAACTTATAAAAACTTTTTAAAAAATGTGTCTGGGTAATACTTGGTTAATCCGATGGTGTAACCCTTAACTCGCTCAGTGTACCAAAAATGTGCACCACAATATTGACATACTTGATTGCAATTTCCGAAATCCAAATATGTAGATGATGGAGCTGATAGAGTTAAAGATGATCATATTTATCAAGGAAAACTCAGAATTAAGATAGATATTTATGTGTCATAAACCTTGAGAAGATGACTCGCCATAGGATCCATGTGCAACGTCAGTGCATTTAGCCAATATTTTGTTTCTCACTTGTAATTGTCGAGGTGACTGAATGGCGATAACGGACAAGAAATTTGAACTTCCATTACAAAAATGACGCTTTCTTTCTTCCCTTTATCATGCTTCATACGTATAGCTGGCAACTATTTGATAGAAAAAACAACTTCATAGTAATGTAAATGATAATAGCATAGAATCATATATCATGAAGGGAAGGCAACACAAAATATCCATTAGTAAAGGAATAAGTTATAATGTAATAAGTCATCAACGAAGATATATTTTAAAGAACATCTTTTATATAATAAAACAAAATCCTTAGTGGGGACTTTTACATTTCAAAAAAATCAAATCAAATCATACTTTATTAAGTAATAATCAAATTATTATTATTATTATTTTCTTAAATATTAAATAAGAAAAGCTTAAATACTTCTAAATTTATCCATATTCTACAAAAAAAAGAATGTGATTTGTAATCATTCAATAAAAACTTACAAAAATATATGTGTCAAAATATAAAAAATTAAAACTTGAAAACGGTGGAGCAAGTTTTTCAAAGATTTGGGCTGAAACTTAAAATTCAATATCATTCCCACTAAATATTTGAAGTCACAACATTCCCAAATTCCTCCTCCATCAATCAAACTCGATCTCTTATCATTCATTCACGCACAATCATTGACGCAAGAACATCTCCTCCAAATCTAATTAATATTAAAACCCACTACATTCGTAAATAACCCTAATTCAATACCTCAATCAAAGTACAATGATTTTGAAGGTCCTGTTATTATAATTAAAACCCGAAATTAAAAATAATAATTTATTTAAATGATTAGAAAAAACCCCGCGCGTGCGCGGGCATTATATCTAGTATATACAACAAAGTTATAGAAGGCACAAACCAGTAATATAACCAAAAAAAAACCTCTCGCACGAACCTAAGATCATCAAATGCATTGGTGAACAAATTCCTATAATTAAGTAGCAAGTTTCAAAGTTCATTAAATTAAAAGGACGTAAAATTAAAAAATACACGAACACATATTAAGCGAAGATATATCAAATCTTATATTATGAGATTTGATATTAGCATATTATTTAGTTACCTTATATTTGATCATTCTAGAATTAAGTAGCTTGAAGTCTATGCTAAACTTCTTTTATAAATACCCATTCGGGTGAACAATGAAAATCAAGGAAAACGAGAGATTTATCATGGTACCAGAGCCTTAATACAATCCCTAAAAAAAATGCGTGACAATCTCTATTAGAGCATGGGTACGCTCGGCTGGTAACTGACGCCATGGCCACCAGCTAATCATGACCGACGACGCACGGTACCGTCGCTGGCGCCATGGCCACCAGCCAACGCCATCGCTATTTTTTATTTTTATTATTATTATTTTTTTTTTGTGAATAATTCGAACGATGGGAGGAAGAAGGTTATTTGTTCTATTATGTCCTAAGTTTGATTCCTATCAAATATAAGTTAAGAGTGATTTGTTTGAATTACCGTAACAAAAATGGTGGGAACAGAGGAACGGATCGAAGGAAGAAGATGACAACTTTAAAGTGTTTACCTTTTGCACGCCTGTCTATTGTTGTGTTCACATTTTTGTCCTTCCAATTAGTTTTGTTCTTAATAAGAGCAAAATAGTTTACAAAGCTGTCGGTTTCTAGCCTCATGTCAAATAGTATGATCAAAATCATCAAACACTACATTTTTTTAAATTAATGAAGTTTATTTTAGTTAATATTATGTATGTTTTATTTTATGTAAACAAAAAAAAAATGTGGGCGATGGCACCACATTTTCTGGTGCCGTGGGATTTCTGGTGCCATAGAGATTTTTGCTGACGTGACGGGCAAATTTTTGCCATGGCTCTAGTGTACCCAATGCTCTTAGTCAAATAACCAGCTTGTCATACAATTTGTATTCTTTTCATCTACATATTTTATACCACCACAAACACTCCACGTCAACATCATATTCCTTGGTCAAGATTTGTTTTGAGTTCTTTTCATAACAATTCTTAATGGCTGGTGATCAAGCAGACAAATCAGAAATTAGTAGTTCACAACGAAAAATGATATCACCGTATGATATCACCTCGTTAGACAACCCCGGACTTTCAATAACCCAAGTTCAGTTGAATGGAGATAATTATGATGAATGGTCTCGTTCTTTCAGAACTGCTTTGCGAGCACGAAAGAAGTTCGGGTTCATAGATGGGACTATCAAACAACCAGGGGAGAAGGATAAAGATATTGAAGATTGGTGGACGATTAATTCGTTATTAGTATCCTGGATCAGAAACATAATCGTGCCTACGTTGCGTTCCACCATCTCACACAGAGGCGGACATAGAGTGTTAGAATGGGGTCACTTGCCCCCACGACTCGCCGAAAAAGTTAAGATTTTAGTGTAAAAAAAAAAATTTTTGGACCTTTTTATTAAAGTGCACCCCTCCAAAAAATCAAATTGCCCCCCACCTTGAAGCCAAAAATATAAAAACCTTAGTTTTTAGTGTAAAAAAAAAAAAATTATGACATTTTTATTAATATGCATCACGAATTTTATCAAAAAAATTTTTTTTGCCCCCCGCCTTGGAAAATCCTGGGTCCGCCTCTGATCTCACATGTGGAGATTGCAAAGGTTTTATGGGATGATCTAAAAGATCGGTTTTCAATTGCTAATGGGCCTCGAATTCAACAGCTCAAATCTGATCTTGCAAGTTGTCGACAAAAAGGATTGACTATAGTCAATTACTACGGACGTCTCAAACAGATTTGGGACGAGTTGGCAAATTTTGATCAGTTAACAGCTTGTACGTGTGGAAAGTGTACTTGTGACCTTGGAAAGAAGTTAGCAAAGAAGCAAGAAGATGAAAAAGTCCATACTTTTCTCATAGGACTAGAAATATTAAAGCTTATTCCTCATGTAAACTTTAATAAAAAAGATAGAGAGTTATGTCAAAGTTGTGATGTGTGTCATCGTGCAAAACAATGTCGAGAAAAATTTCCGGTTAGTGATAATAAAGTTGCGTCTATATTTGAGCTTATTCATTGTATCTTGTGGGGGGCATATAAAACAGTCTCATGTTTTGGTGCATCGTATTTCTTAACAATTGTTTGATGATTTTTCTCGCTCTGTTTGGGTATATTTGCTTTTACACAAATATGAAGTTTTCGAAACCATGAAAATATTTTTAGCCATGGTTGAAAGACAATTTAACAAACATGTTAAAATTGTTCGAAGTGATAATGGAACCGAATTTACTTGTATGAAATGATTTTTTCTTGTTGAAGGGATCATTTTCCAAACATCATGTGTGGGTACACCTCAACAAAATGGTCGAGTTGAACAAAAACATCGACATATCTTAAATGTTGCTCGTGCACTAAGATTCCAAAGTTCTCTTCCTATTGATTTTTTGGGTGAGTGTATTTTGACGGCCGCCTATCTTATTAACCGTACTCCGTCATCTATCTTGAATGGGAAAACTCCATACACAGTTCTTCACAATGTAGAACCGTCATATACCCGCGTGCGTACATTCGGTTGTTTGTGTTACGCACATACAAAAACAGGGGAAAAGTTTGCGAGTCGTAGTCGAAAATGTGCTTTTGTCGGGTACCCGTATGGGCAAAAAGGGTGGAGGTTATTTGACTTAGAGAAGCTAGAATTTTTGGTGTCACGTGATGTTGATTTTTTGGAAAATATATTTCCATATGATATTGAACCTATCATTCCTTGTGTCGATAATGTTACATATGATGATGATGATGAGACACATGATGAGTACCCTTCCAAAGAAAGGAGGGGTAGTGTCACAGTACCTGTAGATGAGGATAGCACACTTCATGACAATGGAGATCAGGTGGTGGGAAATGAAGGCCTATTGGCATCATCACAGTCACAAATTTTTGATACTAGTGAGTAAGTTCAAGAAGATGAGTTAGGAGAGGGCATCGTAAGAAAGAAGTATCGGTTTGCCTCCGTGATTATGTCACCAAAACGATCCAGAAGATAAGCCCATCCCATTCTACACCGCTCGCTCAATCTACGTCCTCAGGTACTCCATATCCTATAGCTCATTATGTAAACTGTGAAAAATTTTCTTCATGTCATCGAACTTTTCTCAAGGCTATAGCAACAGAAAGGGAACCAATGACTTATTCTGAAGCTGTTAAAGATAAACGATGGCAATCTGCCATGGATAGTGAACTCGAAGCTTTGGAACAAAACAAGACTTGGATGATTGAAAATTTTCCATCCAACAAGAAAGCTCTTGGATGCAAGTGGGTGTCCAAAATAAAGTACAAATCAGATGGGACTGTTGAAAGATTCAAAGCACGACTCGTGATTCTCGGTAATCATCAAGTGGCCGGAGTTGATTATAATGAAACCTTCGCACCAGTCGCGAAAATGGTCACTGTACGAGTGTTCTTAGCAATTGCGGCAGCTAAGAAATGGGAACTTCATCAGATGGACGTGCACAATGCGTTCTTAAATGGAGATCTTGAAGAAGAAGAAGTATATATGAAATTACCCCTTGGTTTGCATAAGGGTCAACCTGGAGAAGCATGCAAACTTCATAAGTCATTGTATGGACTTCGACAAGCCCCGCGTTGTTGGTTTTCGAAGTTGTCATCAGCACTAAAAAGTTATGGCTTCGTTCAATCATACTCAGATTATTCTCTTTTTACTCTACAACAACAAGGGGTTCAACTTAACGTCCTTGTGTATGTCGATGATTTGATTGTATCTGGAAATGATCATGAAGCTATTGCACAGTTCAAAACTTATCTAAGTGTTTTCACATGAAGGATTTAGGTAATCTAAAATACTTCCTTGGTATAGAAGTGGCTCGTGCCACAGATGGGATATTTTTATGTCAGCGAAAATATGCTCTCGACATTATTTTTGAAGTTGGGCTACTTGGGGCTAAACCAACAAAGATCCCAACGGTGCAAAATTATCACTTAGGATTGGCTCAAGGACGTTTATTCGAAGATCCCAACGATATCGAAGGTTAGTGGGTTGCCTCGTATATTTATGCTTTACAAGACCAGATCTTGCATATAGTGTGCACATCCTCTCACAATTTATGCAAAATCCTCAAATCGAGCATTGGGAGGCGGTAATAAGGTTTGTTCGGTATCTAAAAGGGAGCTCGGGACAAGGTATAATTTTGAAAAGTAAATGTGACTTACATTTACGCGGGTGGTGTGACGCTGATTGGGCAGGTTGCCCTTTGACAAGGCGATCGCTAACAGGATGGTTGGTTTATCTCGGGGATTCACCAATTTCATGGAAAACAAAGAAACAACATATTGTTTCACGCTCTTCCGCTGAGGCTGAATATCGGTCAATGGCCTTAACAATTGGTGAATTAAAATGGTTAAAAGGAGTCTTAAAGAGTTTTGGTATACATCATCCACAACCAATGTTACTTTGTTGTGACAGTCAAGCCGCGTTGCATATTTCTCGCAATCCGGTTTTTCATAAGCGAACAAAACATATCGAGGTGGATTGCCATTACATTCGTGATGAGCTTGTTTCTGGAAACCTTGAGGCTCGACATGTACCCACAAAAGAACAAGTTGCAGATTTTTTTACTAAGGCTTTGGCAAAACACAATTTGATTTTCTACTTTGCAAGTTGGGTGTTCAAGATCTTCACCTGCCAACCTGAAGGGTGGGGGTGGGGGGTATTAAGTGAAGATATATCAAATCTTATATTATGGGATTTGATATTAGCATATTATTTGGTTACCTTATATTTGATCATTCTAGAATTAAGTAGTTTGAAGTCCAAGCTAAACTTCTTGTATAAATACCCATTCGGGTGAACAATGAAAATCAAGGAAAACAAGAGATTTATCAACACAAATACATAATTCATTTACTACAACCGCTTGCATTATTGTAAGATCATGATTTTTGTACTAAGTACTCATGGGTATTTAGAAACTATTTCCTGCAAATAAACGGTTAGATCTTTGGCTTTTGACAACATGATCATATGACCAGCTCCCGGAAAAGATTTCACTTCGTTTGGAGGACTATCTTTTATGACAAATCTTTGAAATTCTTCGTCCATGACTTGATCTCCTTCGCATACAATATAAACCCTACTTGCTGATCCGTATTTTTCTTTAGTTAGAAGAGAATCCTTACTCATGTCCTCGAAGTAAAACGCACTTGGTCTTGTCAACATCGTCGCCAATGCCAAGTCCTACATCAAGCCAGTAAGAGATGTATACACGATCAGATATATAAAAATTAATGGACAATGATGAGCATTGCTACAAATTTTGTCGACAGACAAGATTTTGTCCACGGGGACCAAGAGACCTGTTCCAGTTTAGGCCACACATGTTTATTTCCCATGCTTGTCTCATATGCATTACAATCCAATTTCTCGTAAAATCTTATCAAGATTCAAGAGTAGAACGTACCTCCGGTTGGCAATTCTGATACATCATGGTGGCTATGTAATTACCGCCAAGTTCAACTGATGCAGGCAATCCGTTCTTAAACGTGAACCGGCAATCCATAAACATTTCCTTCAAATTCTTGAAGTACTTCAAAAGGAAATTAAAAGTTTTGTTATGTAGGAGTTTAGTTAAATCATACAAGGGTGAGGCCGGAACTATCATCTTTTGTAATATCATGTTAATAAAATACAAACATATCATATTTTAAAATATTTGTAATTAAGTTGCTAACGTACAAAGTTCATTTAAATAAATACATAATAACAAACATATCATATCTTGTAATATTTGCAGTTATGTTGCTAGAATACATGTAATCATGTATATAGGATGGTGATTCTTTTTTGAGATCAACATAATTAGTCATTTTATATTACTGGTACGTAATAAGAAACTGTCATTATACCAAAGATGGTCGTTTTAAAAGATTATTTAATTATTCAAAGTTGATCATGTTGATCTCAACATGATATGAGCATTTTATATACCTGTTTCATTTGCAAGGCCGGAGGGTCCCAAGAATTCGGCATATAAGCGGATATGAAAACGGCAGCCGATACAATGTGAGAAAACCTCTCCACGGCTAGAGCAATAGCAAGTCCCCCATAGCTGTGCCCCACCAGCACCACTCTCTCGTCAGCAGACAACGACTCGAGAAGTTGAACCAATGGCTGTATGTAGTCCGAAAAAGTGGCTATATCCTCTAACCTACGTGGGTGCACCCCAGAACCACCAAGGTCGACTGCTGTCACTCGGTAGCCAGCGGATCTTAGGTGGGCCACAACTTTGTACCAACACCATGCTCCGTGAGATAGTCCATGAACGAGCACCAAGTGCTTCGATAAAGTCATATTCGTCGGCATGTGCTTGCTCTAGGTGGATAGGAATTTTTGGTATGTCTATTTTAAGTATGTATGGATAAAATGTAGGTGCTGAAATATGTAGTCAAGTGGGAAACAAATACTCGTAAAGCTCAAGGGTGTGGGCGGGAAAAATATAAAAGAAAAGGTTTTTTCCGAAATGTACCACACCTTTTCTAGCGGTAAAGAACAAAAGGAAATTGTTACCGGATGTTATTTTAAGAGAGAGAAAGAATTTTATATTGTGTTGTAAGTGGTTATTTGTGTTTTGGAGTAATTTTTAAATGAAAAAAATGAAAAAAAATTAAGGAAGAGAGAGAATGTGCTGCAATGGTTAAGAGAAAGTTGAAAAAAAATATTTTGAAGAAAGAAAAAACTGATGTGTAACTGATGTGGCGAGAGAAAATGCATGAATACACACTCGACACTAATAGCCAAGTACAGACATCTATACTACATATAATAGAGGAATGACTCTCTCTCTTCAAAATTTTCAAACCAAAATTTTCAGACTTACAAGTAATTAAGCATAGTGTACACCACTTTAATGCACATAATTTTCAGACTTACAATTAATACACAATTTAATTTACCCTTTCACCAAAATATACAATTATTTAACCACAATGTACAAATCCACAACCCTACCTATCTCTCGGAGTAACAAAACCAAACAAAACTGAAACAAATAAAAAGAAAAGAAACAACCATGACCATAACCATGAGCTTATGCTCACTGCTAGATATAACTCGACACACAACAAAACCCGGATACCAAACTAATATTGTTTCTCAATTAATAAAAAAAAGAACAAAAAACCCTTTTATTTATATAACCCATTCGAACCAAAAGAATAAAAATAACTCGTTATGTTTGAGTTTGTTTCACACCGAGTCACAACCACGGGTGACTCGGTGTTACCCACCTTTTAAACATTCGGATGAGAATAGATCTTGGTCGGAAAACTAAGTGGTGGCGCGTGGTGATGGTGTGAGAGGGTTTATGGGCGCGTATTGTTTAGAAATGGGTTAAGGGTTGTAAAAGATGAAGTTCAATGGTGGTGGTGTAGGAAGAGAAGGTGCGGTGGTGGTGTGTGGTGCTCGCCGGAAAACTTGGCCGGAAAATGAGAGTAGAGAGAGAGAAGAGGAGCGGCTGATAAGTGAAAAGAGGAAGGGTTTAACCCTGAATGAGATTATACTATTCTTTTTATAGTGCTTGGACTTGGAATGAACTCATGGTGTCCCTCAAGGACTAATTGTGTAACTTGGGCGTGGGGTGGGAAGTGTTAATTAGCTAAACTTTCTATAATACGTAACCGAGCTAAATTTAAGTGTCGAGGCGACTTCCCGAAAATTTTTAATGTGTTCCATTGTTTTTAGAATAATTCTTCCAATAAAATTGACTATAAATACGCATATTCTTGTCCCAAGGTGTCAAAATTAATTTAATTCGCGTTTTTAAACTAATTATTGTGCCAAGCCGCGACGTGCTACATTCTAGGCCTACAAGGACTCGATACAAACAATGGGTAAGGACCATGGAAAAATTGCGGGTTGTTATACTTACCCTACCCCAAACCATTTTTACTTTTGTTAGATCGAATATTTTACCGTAACCCTAAATTACACTAAACCTAAACCAAAACAATCGAAGGCTTCAGATATGTTTGTGGGTGTAATTGATAGAGAGGAGTATAATCGAAAGAGTAAAGTTTACAGTGAGAGAAAGAAGTGAGAGATAAGAAGTGTGTTTCATACACTTCTTATTTTCAGTATTTCAAATATAAAAGACATGAATAAAAGTATTAAAAGTATAATTTTGTATTTTCCGGTTAATCAGTTCGTCACTGTAATTTTGTTAGCGCCTAATTTAATCACAGGGTACCCGCCGCGGCAACGCGCGGGTACCCTGCTAGTAGAAATTAACACACGCGTTTATTTCACCTTCCATATTTTTAAAAGGATTTGATTCTTTTAGAGTGTAAAAATATGGAAGCTTAAAAGTGTATTAAATTGAAAATCATATTTAATTATAGTAAATTTTAAATTTATTTAATGTTCAATAAATGTATTTTTGATTTTTTTTTTTTTTTAAAAAAAAAAAGTTTAAGTGTATTAATTACAGGTTAAAATTATGTATTTATATTTTAAAAGATGCACATTCATATCCATTAACAAATCCCATTTTTAAATATCAAAATACTTACAAGCAATTCATTTACACTTTATGGTGTGGGGACATAATGGCATTCGTATTAAAGGTTGGGTTATAATGGGTAGGGAGGGTGTGTTGACTTTACTTCTGTCGCTGCTTGTACTATCTGCTTTGTCGGATTGTACATTCTATAAAAAATAGGCTGGATACATGCGTAGGGAGGGTTCTTATAACACCTCCCACGTATTAAACATAAATATAAATATGGTCCAAGCTTTATCGTTGGTTTGAGTTCATTAGGGTTAAGTTCAGGGTCGTCTCATAGTTTTTGGTTGCTTTAAACAATAATAACAAAGAGAATCTATTATACTTGTAAACTAAAAAAAAAAATGCATATAAAATTGAATTATAATTTTTATGGGTAAAGGGATTCATATAAACTTGAATTATATGACTCACATATGTTTAATATTATATGTATTTATATGTAAAACTAATAAAAATATTGCCCCTTTTAAGTGAAGGTCATGTGCGACGATACCTGTGTGACGATACCTCTGGTTAAGTTTATGCTACATTGTAATCTATAAATATTGGTTATTAATAAACTCACAGAGTTTTCATTATCTAACATGGTAACAGAGTGGATTTAATCTTCAGACATAGTCGGCCATTGTGTGCCGCCATCTTGAGCCATCACGTCAAACCTTCTCTAAGGGCCCGTTTGGTTTGTAGACGGGTTTAGGAGTGGGAGTAGGATTAGGATATAAAGTTAAATATTTGGGTTTGATGTAGGAGAGAAAAAATAATATTTGAAAATATATTATAGATTAAAATATGTATTAAAATTAATATATACATAAAAGAATAACAATAAAAAAATTAGTGATTGGTTGAAAGTACAAAGGGCCTACTCGAATAGTAGCAATGTCAGAAAAGTAGGCTATGTTGGCTGGAATTGCATATGCCAAAATATTTGGCTTGAGTCCCAACAGTAATGTGAACCAAACAAATGAATTTTACCATAAGTCCATGGCCCCACAATAAATCCAGGCAACCAAACGGGCCCTAAAATCTCTATCTTTTCACTTGTCTCTTTAGAGCATCCACAATGTTCAAAGTATTCAATGACTTGAAGCATTTAATGCATTTAATACATAGTATATTTATTAGCTAAATATTTTGAGAAAGACTTGATTTTTGTTAAGTCTTTGTAAAAAGCTTAATAAAAAGCTATTAATAGTTTAATACAATGCAAAAAACACATTTAAAAGACATTTTAGAATAGGGAAAAGCTTTGGCAATTTGACCCATTGATTGTCGATGATCTAAATTTATGCCAAAACCTCAATTACCGCCCTTTCTTTTCTTGAGATGAGATCATTCTACTCTTTAGTTGCTAGGTGCCAAACCAAACCAAAAGAGTTAGGTGACGTACATCATTCTTTTCTATATTTTCTTTCTTCTCCGTTCTCATTATATATATATATTTTCTATATATATATATATATATATATATATATATATACACATTATTATATTTTTTGTTATTGTTGTTGTTGTTGTAAAAGATCTTTTTCGTGTCGTGACTGTTGTTCAACGCCACACAACAAACAGAAATAAACACGCAGTAATAAAAAAATGTTTTTCTTATTGTCTTTAATATAAAGAGTAAATTACAAAGATGGCCCTGTGGTTTGCGTTGACTCACACTCTTTGTCGTTTGACTTTCTTTTTGCACACACAGTCACTAACTCTGAAACCCTTAACACCCACGATCCCTTGACCAAACGACGTTAGATTTGACTGTTAAATACCCCTCATGTAACTTGCACATGAAGGCAAAATAGTCTTTTAATGTCTAACCACATGGACCATATGTATAATTTAGCTTATTGGATATGCTATGGCTATCTTTATTTGTATTGTTTTGCTGAAGTTGTTGTTGTTGCTTTTCTAAATAAGAAATTTTGTTGTTAAAGAAACAACTTATTTTGATTAAAAGCTATGATCTTGATGAGAAATTTTGAACACATTGTTAAATGAGTTTTATTGGGAATACCGAATTCAGTTAAAAGGTTGGATCTTGAAATTGGTTCTGTAAAAAAGATTTAAGAAAGAAATCATATAAAGATTGATCATTTATGTAGTTTATTAAAAGAATTGTTTATCTGCTTATTATTCAAGCAGGGATCTTTTAGTATTTAAATGAACTTTGTAAAGCTCTCTCTCAAATAAATAAGCAGTTAATAAGCTCTATTCTATTTTAAAGCTTATAAGCAGGTTATAGAGAAAAGTCCAAAATACATCCCTGTGGTATGCAAAAAGACCGATTTACATCCTTTTTCTTTTTTTTGGAACAAAATCATCCCTCCGTTAGTAACCTTGGAACAAATACATCCCTCTGGACTAACGATGCAAAATTTTGCCCGTTAAGTGCCTCACGTGTTAGTCACGTGAGGGGTATTTAGGTCTTTTTTACTTGTCCCATGTATAACCCTCCTCTTTTTAGTGGGAAAATCATTTCCCCCACCTCGTTTTCCCTCTAAAACCCACTGAAACACAAAAAAAAAATTTAAAAACCCCCAAATCCAATTCCAGTGTTCAACATATGATTAACAACAATGGTGGTTGTGGAATGGACAATTCGCGACTATGATGATCCTGTGGATGAACAACAAGCATATAGTAAGTTTAATTTCACTTATAACCACATAATCTTTTAAAGATCGAAACCCTAATTTTGTTTATGTTACTTGCTAATAACAGGTACAAGACAAAACTTTTTCTCATTGAAGATTCATCATGGTGGTTTTTTCACTGAACCCCCAGGTAGAACCTACACAAATGGGAAACATAATTATGTAGACTTTATAGATGTGGACTTATTTTCTGTGATTGAGTTAAATGACATGGTTAAAAAGTTAGGTTACCAGGGTAAAGGTCGTAAGATGTTCTATCATTGGAGAGTACCTAACACTGACTTAGATCATGGATTACAAGCACTAGGTGGTGATATGGATGTGCTTAACCTAGTTGGGTATGCTGATAAGGTGAAACTGATTGATGTGTATATTGAGCATGATTATACAGTCCTAGATACTTATTTGAAATCACCATTTACATCACCACATAAAGTGATTTTGGAGGAAATAGATGAAGAAGAAACTAGTGCTTTAGTTAAGAAGACCATTAAGAAGCCTGGTTTGAAGGCAACTAGATTGCCAATGTTGTTGCTTGAGGATGGACCAAGTATGAATGCTAATGTAGATGGACCAAGTGTGCATGTAGCAAGTGTGAATGAGACTAGTGATGCTAGTAACTCTGAGAGTTTCAGTGGAGAGAATGAGACTAGTGATGCTAGTAACTCTGAGAGTTTCAGTGGAGAGAATGAGACTAGTGATGCTAGTAACTATGAGAGTTTTAGTGGAGAGAATGAGACTAGTTCTGAGAGTGATGATAGCCAAGATAGTGATTATATACAAACAGATGAGGAACATGAG